>OZ005657.1:88656369-89256369 GCA_963930645.1 Salticus scenicus | reverse complement strand
ACTGCACTTGTTTTGTAGATTATTAAAACAATGCTGTATCGTGATTATATTAAATATATACTATATTGTGGTCATCACAAAACTTTCTTCTATATTTTCCTATATAAATCCACTCAGAGCATATTATTATTATTATTATTATTATCAATTATGAATGCAGATAATTTTCACCACAGAGAAGTATTACACTAAATGTCCAACGGAAGTGAATTTTTAACGTGCAGATAGTAACGTGCCTTCCCGTTCTCGGGGAAAATTGCAGTACCGCCACCTATCGGTGGATATGCACCCAATTTAATCAGGATAATGTCTCATAATGGCCTTCTCTTCATATATCAAGTTTTTTTTTATTATACGCAATAGAGCCTGAGATATAGCCTTCCCTTAAATTGCGGAAATTCCTGCATAGCAGTGCCCCTATCGAGCGATTAGCACCAGAAGATGACATAAGCTAATTTGTGTGCATCTACGTGCGCATCTACGTATAAATTTATATGCAATTCTGTGCAGTAGTTCCTGAGATATAGCCTTCCCTGAAATTGAGGAAATCAATGTATAGCAACCCCACCTGTTGGAGATTGGCCCCAAAAGTTGATAAGCACTAACTTATGTAAAGATACATTTACTTATAAATTTATATGCAATTTCGTGCAGTAGCTCCTAAGATATAGCCCTCCTTGAAATTGCGGAAATCGCTGTATAGCAGCGCCACTTTTTACGCGATTGGAACCAAAAGTTCTCAGACACTAATTTATATCAAGGTGCATTTGCATATAAATTTATTTGCAATTCTGTGCAGTAGTCCCTGAGATACAGTTGCCACAAGATTTTTGTCCTTCACACACACAGACAAATACTTTCTAAAAATGGTCACATCGTCTTTTAAACCTCTCAAAACGTGTAAATCTGTCGAAAACTGGAAGTCAAAATTTTTACGAAACCAATTTTTACTTTCTTCTATTGAATATACACTAAGTATTCGGATACTTCCGAATTTAGACGTTTTGTCAAATAACTAGAAAAGTTCTTAGGAATCATCTTGAAACTTTAGTAGTGTAAAGAACATGTTAAACCTAATATATTTCAGCAAAAGTTGTGTCTTGAAAAGGAAAAGGGGACCAGCAAAAAATTAAACAAAATTCAAAATGTTTTGGATCACCCTGCAAAAAGTAATGCTTTAAATGCGTTTTGGCTGCAGCATGTGATTATGAGGATTTTTCTCCTTATCTGTATGAATTTTTAAGAATATACCACATATATTTATGAAAATATAGCGGTTTTTTATAAAAAATTATTAAAAAAAAAAAAAAAAAAAAAATCCACTTTTTTTAATTATAACACGTAGGGTATAAGACTCAATGCAAAGCCATTTTTAGGAAATTTGGCATATTACATTAGACACAGCATACTGCAATCAGAATGCAAAAATGTTAAATATCTTACGAAATCTGAACATTTTTACTAAATAATTTTTAACTACGCATGTGCAAGCTTTTAAAAAATTCATTTACATAATTCAATATCCAAAAGTATTGGGCAACTTATATGAAAACAAAACGAAAACCCCAAACAAATATCAGGTAAATTCAAAAAGTTATGAAAGATAGAATGAACAGAATTTCAGTTCTCTCAATATAAAAGCTAAACTGTAAGGGGTTTTACTCACATTTTTATTTTGATTCAATCAATGCCCAATGGTAATGGAGTGTTCGCTGACTGTAAATAAATATTGATAAAGCACCTTATCATCATCCTTCTTTTTTTTTTTTTTTTTTTTTTTTTTTTTAGAAGAACTGAAATTCTGTTCTTTTTATCTCTCACAACTTTTTGAATTTACACGATATTTGTTTAGGGTTTTCATATAAGTTGCTCAATACTTTTGGCTATTAAATTATGCAAATGAAATTTTTTAAAAGCTGGCGCATGCGTAGTTAAACGAGTAAAAATGCTCATATTTTGCAAGATATTTAACATTTTTGTATTCTGATTGCAGTATGATGTGTCTAATGTAGTATGTCAAATTTCCTAAAAATGACTTTGCACTGGCTCTTATACTTATGTGCTATAATTAAAAAAGTGGAATTTTTTTTTTTTTTTTTTTTTTTTTCAATTAAAAAAAAAAAAAAAAAAAAAAAAACTTTAAATCTTCATGAATATATGTGGTAACCTCATAAAAATTTATACAGATAATGAGAAAAATCCTCGTAATCACATGCTACAGCCGAAAAGCATTTAAGGCATTACTTTTTACAGTGTGATCCAAAACATTTTGAGTTTAGTTTAATTTTTTACTGGTCCCGTTTTCCTCTTCAGGACACAACTTTTGCTGAATTAGATGAGGTATAACATGTTCTTTACACTACCGAAGTTTCAAGATGATTCCTAAAGAACTTTTCTAGTTATTTGACTAAACGTCTAATTTCGAAAGCGCCCAAATATTTATTAATAAATAGTGTAGAAGGAAGTAAAAAGAAGAAAAAGGAAAGAAAGTACAAGCTAGCATAGTAAAGTTTCGATTATCTGTGGAATTGGTGATTTGGTAATCGCAGATGAGTAAATTCTGCTGTTATTCTGCAAAGTCGTAAAAAGAGGACAGAAGTCAATATGAAAATGCTCTCGGAAGATTTTTTATTAAAAACGGGGAGGCTATTCTTACAATTATGACAGTCTTTCTTTCTTTTCTTTTTTTTCTTTTCTTTTACTTACGTGTGTGCTGATCAGTAGCAGCGTTAATAAGTTGGGAACCCTCCCACGAAATATTTGTGGGGCCTCTTATTTAAAATACAATGCATTGCGTTTTTTAATGGATGGAAATAAAGGGATGTTTTTTCATAATTTTGATAGAATATCCTCAAATTAAATAAGAAAGATATTACAATAAATACCAAAATTAAATAAGGTTAAGCTCATTTTGAAAACAGTGCAGTTTCCACAGTGTTATAGTTCACATAACATTGTTGTTTCAAAGATTTCAAAGACCGAAGGAGGCCGATCACCACTATGCAACAGTTTTGAGCGATTTTAATTTCCAGAGAGGGGCTCGGACGCTACACTGTAGAAACTGAAAGAGCCTGTCTGTAAAGATTAAGCCTCACCCATTGTTTATTGCATAAACAAACAAACAAAAGAAAAAATATATATACAATTTCTGCCGGATTAAAAATTACAGAGGGCAGTAGGAAAACAAAAGGCACTTAATTGATAAAGTCCACGAATGGTTATGATCATACTTGCCAATATATTAATTAATATTCCGTAGTATTGTTAGCCCCGCCTTCTTTTTCACATCAGCATCTTTTTAGAGTATTTTTCTTCTTTTTTAATTGTTTGAGCGTAGATTTACTACTTTCGGTTTGATATCCCCCCCCCCCCTTGCTCTAAGAAATTTGGCCCTTTGCTAAATAGAAGTAGAAGTCTCTCTCTGAAATCTTGTTTAGTTTAGTTTTTGTCTGTCTTGAATAATGTGTGCATTTTTTGTAGCTGAACGTGAAAATATAAAAATGTGTCTTGACTCCATTTGGAGATTGCTATACATGAGTGATTTGTACATGAAAAATTGAAAGTTTTGAATTTAAATTGTGAATTATATTATCTTCAAATTGCAAATAGAAATATTTTCAATTAACAAATAATCTAATAATGCTCTCCCATCTAGTGATTTTTTGTTGTATGCCTGCAACAAAACTTTTGAAATCGAAATTGACAACGAGAAATGTGTTTTTATGTTATTATAAATTCTTTTTCATGGTGCAGCATAACTCGGGGTGAAGTGAAATCCCGTGAAATTACCTTTAGATATAAATTTTTATTTGGATTAATGGATTTAAAATGGATTTGAAAGTTTATATAAGTGATTTTAAAAACTGCATTGTGAAATAATAATGAGTGGAATCTCAAGATTGGATTCAGCATTTTGGATTGTCTGCCTGGATATATGACCAGGTAAGCGAATTTTATTATTATTATTTATAACATTGATTAAATCAAACTGGATTTTTGATTTATTTACTTGATTGTTTTTTGACTTGATTACTTGTTCGCTATGAATTTAGAAATAATTATAAGATAAAAAAAATTTTATAAACCATGTTTTTTAATTTTCTGTTCAATCATATAAACGCTACTGAAGGCAGCCGGAACCCCAGCAATTGTATAAAAGTATTAAAAAAATTCCTTGCTATCGTCTTTTTTTGAGCTATTATAAAAGTTTCAAATGGCTATCTAGCCGGAAAGTTAGTTAAAAGTTGATTGCAAGCTTTGTACTGGAAACGCTGCCGAAGGCAGCAGGGTCCCGAAGCAATTGGATAAAAATATTTTTAAAAAGCACTTTCACCGTATTCTGAACTGTTCCGAAAGTTTCAAATGTCTAGCTACTCGGGAAGTTAGTTAAATGAATTTTCTGTTGAATCATATGAACGCTGCCGAAGGCAGTAGGGACCTGAAACAGTTGACTAAAAGTATTAAAAAAATATATTGCCACCGTGTTCTGAGCTATCCTGAAAGTTTCAAATATCTAGCTAGTCGGGAAGTTAGTGAAAAATCGATTGCAAGCTTTGTACTGGTAACGCTGCCGAAGGCAGCAGGAACCCGAAACAGTTGGCTAAAGGTATTTAAAAAAATGCATTTTCACCGTGTTCTGAACTATTCTGAAAATTTTAAATGTCTAGCTAGTCGGGAAGTTAGTTAAATAAATGTTTTGTCGAATTATATAAGCGCTGACGAAGGCAGCGGGATCTGAAATAGTTGACTAAAATTATTAGAAAAATGTATTGTCACCGTGTTGTGAGCTGTCCTAACAGTTTCAAATGTCTAGATAGTCGGAAAGTTAGTGAAAAATCGATTGCAAGCTTTGTACTGATAACGCTGCCGAAGGCAGCAGGAACCCGAGACAGTTGGCTAAAGGTTTTAAGAAAATGCATTTTCACCGTGTTCTGAACTATTCTGAAAGTTTCAAATGTCTAGCTAGTCGGGAAGTTGGTTAAATAAATTTTATGTCGAATCATATAAGCGCTGCCGGAGGCAGCGGGACTTGAAATAGCTGACTAAAATTATTAGAAAAATGTATTGTCACCGTGTTGTGAGCTGTCCTGAAAATTTCAAATGTCTAGCTAGTCGGAAAGTTAGTGAAAAATCGATTGCAAGCTTTGTACTGATAACGCTGCCGAAGGCAGCGGGAACCCGAAACAGTTGGCTAAAGGTTTTAAGAAAATGCATTTTCACCCTGTTCTGAACTATTCTGAAAGTTTCAAATGTCTAGCTATCCCGGAAGTTAGTTAAATAAATTTTCTGTCGAATCATATAAGCGCTGCCAAAGGCAGCGGGACTTGAAATAGTTGACTAAAATTATTAGAAAAATGTATTGTCACCGTGTTGTGAGCTGTCCTGAAAATTTCAAGTATCTAGCTAGTCGGGAAGTTAGTTAAAAATCGATTGCAAGATTTGTCCCTGACAAACACACAAACAAACCCACAAACAAACACACAAGAATCGAAGTTAATAACAAGTATCTAGCTAGTCGGGAAGTTAGTTAAAAATCGATTGCAAGATTTGTCCCTGACAAACACACAAACAAACCCACAAACAAACCCACAAACAAACACACAAGAATTGAAGTTAATAAAATAAAAAATAAAAAAAAAAACATGGTAAAATTAAAAGCTAAGCGTTCAACGGAACGCTCTAGTGGGACAAAATTAATTAATAAATTGGACAATTTGTTGGCAGATGACATAGAAAATACAAAATCAGATGAAATTATTGAAATTAAAGAAATGTTACTTGAAAGAGAAATTTCATTAAAGAATTTAAACGTACAAATTGAAAATGTAATAGAAGACATAAAAGAGTACGAAAAAGATATCGCAACAAGCGATAAATATGCTGAATAAATAATTTCGGCAAAATGTAAGATTCAATTGCGTCTTAAAAGGTGTAACAAAAATATAATTGATGAAAATAATTCAAATTGTTCTGTCAGTGAAACCCAAACTAACTCTAGTTCAGAGGTTCGATTGCCCAAATTGGCCCTCTCGAGATTTAGTGGGCAAATCGAAAAATGGTTTGAGTTTTTCGATTATTTCGAGAATTCTATTAATTTAAATGAAAGTCTTTCAAAAATTGAAAAATTTATTTGCCTGAAAACGCTTTTAACTGACAAAGCGTACAATGTTATTGAAGGGTTTTCACTGACGGAGCAAAATTATGATACCTGTATTAACATGTTGCAACAGCGTTTTGGCCAAAAAGATATTATAAATGCCCACATGAATAAATTATTGAATTTAGAGCCCGTTAAAAGTTCAGAAAATGTAAGTGCTTTAAGGAAATTATTTGATATTTGTGAAGTAAATATTCGCAGCTTATCTAATTTAGGGGTGACAAAAGGCCGATATGGTCATTTGCTGAATCCAAATTTGTTAAAATTATTGCCAAACGATTTAGTAGTTGGATATTATAGGCAAAGTGATTAAAAAAAAAAAAAAAAATGATGATTCTGATGCGTCAAACTTAATTAATTTTCTTAAAGTAGAATTAAAATTACGTGAAAAATCCCTTAGTATGATTAATTCTAAAAATGCTTCGGTAATTGTAAATAGAAATAAATCTGAAATCAGTGAGAGAAAATTTTCAAATAAAACGAATTTTTTGATTTGAATGTAAATGTAAAAAAAAATATGTATATTTTGCAAAAACTATGACCATCCTTCTCTTAAATGTGCTGATTTAACTGATGTTCAGAAAAGGTTAAAATTAAAGAAGGATGGCAGGTGTTATAAATGTTTCCTAAAATCTCATCTGTCATCACAGTGCCGAGTAAAATCGCAGCCTTGCGAAAAATGTAAAGCAACAGATCATAATAAGTTATTTTGTTTTTCAAAAAACTTGAAACCAGAAGTAGTAGAGAACGCTATAGTATCGAATTCGCATTTGAAGAATAGTAATCAGGCAGCATTATTGCAAACATGTTGCGCAATCGCACAATCTAATTCTAGATCAAAAATTGTAAGGTTATTATTGGATTCCGGAAGTGAGAAAAGTTTTATTACTAAAGAATTGGCACATGAATTAAAATTGACCTTTGTAAGAAAAGAAAAGTTAACTGTTTTTGCTTTCGGAATTAGCCAAGGTAAAGAAGATGGAATTCGAGGTTTTTGATATTGAGTTGCGTAGCAAAATAAACCCTCGTCGGCTCATTCATGTTGAAGTATTAGCTACAGACTTAATAACCGCGAGTTCGTTGAAAAGTCCAAGGGGCGAACCAGAAATTGAAAAATATATTAAAAATAAAAACTGGAAATTGGCAGATAATTCATTAAATGATTCCAAAATTAATATTTTGCTAGGAGCGGATTATTTTTGGAAAAATTCATCGGGTCTTTTTCTGTTTTAAAGGTAGAAAATAACAATCTAATCATTGACTTTAATAGCACGCCCACCACCATTATCATTGACCAGGTACGAATTTTTGAGGAGCGGGCTGAATCTTCTCCTGAAACTGTTGATAGCGATAGTGTACCGGGTTCGGGCCCATCTAACGAAACTTCATTCTCCACGCCCCACCTTAGACACCAGCCTAGTGCTCCTGATTCCTTCGATGGTGATAATATACCTACTCCAACACCACCCGCACAATCAGTGCAGAGCAATACTTCTGCTCAATCAAGTGTTCCTAGACCCGTCGCCCAAAAGCGGGCTCACACTGGTTCAACAAACTTTTCAAAATTTAAATTTCAACGACAAACTGGTCGCAAACGCGACCATTCTTTTTCTAATCGTTCTTTTATACTACTACAGATTAAAAAGAAGAAAGGCTGGAATCCTTTTCTAAAACGGCCACAGTCCTGGTCATAAAATTCCTCTAGCACAAATCCACCGCACAAGGCCCTTGCAGCTCCTGATTCCGTGCATACAAGTTCCTTTTGACCTGCCAGAAAGCCAAGGGCTCAAAAAAGACCTCCGCCCTCTTCATCGGTTAGCGGCCGATACATCGATAAAGCCATGGCAGCTCCTGATTCAGTCCGCACTGACGAGTTCCGTCCGGACCATCGCTTCAATACCCGGCGCCAAGCCCGACTACGGCAACAGACCTCTCCTTATGACTCACCTGCAGAGCAAGCATTTGTTAGAGCATTTTGGGATAGCCATAGACCCCAGTCTGAAAGCCTCCAGCCCAGTGGTCTAGCCGACGAGAGCAATGGCCAGCTTTACCAATATTTCTGATCTTTCCAGATGTTACAGATGCAACCATAAATCAGGTGATACCGTTCTCTATTTATTTTTTTTTGTTTTTTTTTTGTTACAAAGTGTATTATTTCTGTCGGAGCTGCACCAAAATGTTCGATATAGCTTAATGCCTTTTGGACTTTACCTTTTCGACCTTTTTACGAAAGCATGGACTTTCTGAAAAAACAAAAAAAAAAAAAGCCAAACTCAAAATTTGTACATGAACTTTCGAACATGTTAAGCTTCTATGTCACCATTTTTGTTCCGTTCGATCATATATTTTCTGTATGTCTGTTAAATTCTTTGTGCAAAGCGACTTGCTGTATAATACCAAGCTCAAGTAAAGTTTAAAATCAAGATTGCCTTCCTGGCTTAACAGGAAGAAGTCTATAACGCCCTTTTGTATTAAACTGGCCAAACTCAATCATAGTTTTTTTTTAGTTCCGGAGTTTCCGGTTGTAAACGGACCCCATTAGCTTAAAACTTAGATTTCTTTTTTTCGGGTTAACCGGTTTTACGCTCAGGAACTGAGCTAACATTTCTTTCTTTCTTTCTTTTTTTTTTTTTTTTTTTTTTTTTTTTTATAATCACCCTAGTATCTTAAATAGCAATTTTTTTTCTCTTTAGCTTAAACTTTCCCCCATTTCTTAAATTACTCTTAAACCCAGTTTCAAAATTCTAGGTGACGGCTGCTCTCACAATCTAGTTGTCTTAGATTAGATTATGATTAGAATTGGTAGTGTACATAAAAATTACTCGGGTAAAACTCGTTGAGGATTTTTTCCGACGAAATTTTTTTCTATTGGAGGGGGACTGTAAGGTTGAGACTATGGTAGGTAACCACAGTTTTTTAAATTGAGCTGGATCCAGCGACGCAATGGATGGGAGAGTTGAATGCTTCGACGCCAGCAGTCGGCGAAATTTTAGGTTGGAATGGTTTTGCGTTAGCTTTGTGCTGGAACGAAGGTTGGTTGTAGGATTTAAGGCCGATTGACTCCTGATGTGTCCTAGGCCAAGAGGGGGAATGCCCTCCGTGGGGGTCTTTCTAAGGGGTCCTAGCCCGCATTTACGCAAGTTTCAGAGGAAACCACGGAAAACTCCGAACGGCTAGGTCGATGAGCGCGACCTGGGATCGAACCCGGCACCTCCCATCTACCAGCTTTGAGCGCAGAACCGCTCGGCCGCTGGTGGGCCACTGGAACGAAGGAAGTCAGTTGCGGAGTATTGGTGAATGCGAAGCGGCTTTAAAGTTTTGTTAAAGTGAAGAGATTGGAAGTCGATTGAATGAAGGATAAATAGGAAGGTATTTTTCGTAAAGAGGGTGGTGTAGATGGTTTTAGTTCTAGACTAAACTATAGTTTGTGGTATATTGCTGAAGTTGGATTATTATACGAAGGGTGAAGTTATTAGCTATTGGAGTTTACTAGTTTCATGTGTATAGTGAAGTTATAGAATATAGAAAAGTGGTGTGTAAAATTTGTCATGCCGTGGAAATCCAGCCGGCAAGTTTGTGTTCACAATTCACATCGTTGAGTGGTCAAAGAGTGCAGCCTTCAACCTACTTCTCTTGTCTTCTCTGGATGAGAGTTACTTTATATTTATCTAACAAGGAAGCATTCAAAAGTTTTCGTCTTCAAAAAATATTGAAAAAAATATATGTGATTCTGCTCTTTATAAAACACCAGAAAGTGAAAAAATTATCGGCTGAAATGGTTTACAGCGACCGCAAAAAATTATCAAAATTAAGCATTTTTGGCGATTTAGCGCTGTTAGGCGTTCAGTTCGCTAGCAACGAGATTGCCGTTTACGAACAGAACCGTGTTTTGCTTCTCCGCCAATAACTCAAAATCAATCGCCTAACAGTGTAAAGTCGCCAAATATGCTTAATTTTGATAATTTTTTGTGATCGCTGTATTTCATTTCAGCAGATAATTTTTTCACTTTCTGGTGTTTTATGAAGAGTAGAATCAGATATATTTTTTTCAATTTTACAAAATAGTGACACAATATTATCAAATACGCAATGAAATATTGCAAACCGTTGAAGCCTACGTATACATTCTTAAGACGTCAAGTCTATATATTGTCAGAGATAAGATAATTCATTAAACAACTTAAAAATATAAATACATTCGGGCATAAATAAAATAAATTCAATTATTCCACTTATAAAAATTTTTAATTCGAAATATCGTGATTAATAATTATGATTTTTTAATTTTAATTTTATTTCAAACCATTTTAATTAGCATATAATATGTATGTGTATGTATAATCTCTGTGGGGGGAAAAAAGAAAGAAAGAAAAAGAAATTTCCATAAATAAATAAAATTAAATCGTTTACTACGTTAATGAAATAAGAGATGGCGCCAAAGTTACAGTTTTATTCTGCTGAATTATATAATGAACTCAAAAAAAAAAAAAAAAAAAGAAAAAGAAGAAAAAAAAAAAAAAGACAATAATTTTGTAAATTTCTAAAAGCCCAATTTTGTAATCAATACAAAATAATAATTACTTAAAATTAAAAAAATGTGATCTTAACTAATTATTAATTCAAACATTTATTAATATATTTTAATATCAATATGCGAATAAAAGCTAGATTAAAAATAAATCTATAATAATTTTACATGTTAAATAATTGAGATTGATTCCCATTAAAGTATACTTTTTAGATTATAAAAATTCCAAATACGTTACAATCAAATTCTAAATGGTAACAGCTACAAGCAAGTAAATTTTTCTACAGAAGAATTAAAAGATGTTTAATTTATATAGTATTGTTTAATTTACTGAATTCTTTAACCCATTTTTTGCAATCTTTTAAATTTTAATATTGCGACACATAATAATGACATTCAACTATATTAGAAAATGAAAATATTTGTTTATGAAAAGACAATCATTTTGGCTTTAAAAATATAAAATCTTAAAGACAAGGAAAGATAATTTTGCTTGTGTATGGCAGGACATCAGAACAGATAGTAAAGGAAACAGCGAATCAGGAGTGCCGAAACACTTCCGTGATCAAAATCATGTAAAGATTGTATATATGCGACCCGGTCCGACTTTCTACGAGATGAGAAATGATTTTTTTTTAATTTTCTTTTCTTAAGAATAAAAATTTGATTTGAGAAGGAATATATGCGTGTAGCACACGTATGCCTACACACGTGAGCGCGCAGCGCGCATGGGTCTGAGCTGCCGAAGGCAGTGGGGACCCGGTGGCGTATCTCCGAAATGTTGGCGCGTACAGAACAGATTGACAAATTTTCGCCAAACAGTGCGATTTTCGCCAAATGTGGACGTTCAAAGAGAAAAAATTACGCAGCACTTAATTCGTGTAAATAAACATTGCCGCTTTTGTTTTTTATTGTTGAATCATGTTATATTTAAAGCTTTAAATCGCAAAATGGAAGCTGATACTATTATTTCAAAATTAAAAGGCAATTTTCGGCATATAATAATACATTCTAATAATGACAATGTATTAACTTTAAGATCTAATTTAACATGTGAGAAGGAAGCAGAAAAATTTGTCAAAGTGTTTGGTCGAATAACCAATACTCATTGGATTGTATACAGAGTTCTCCACCGTCCAAATCGGTAAGTTAAAAATGTTATATTATTTTTTAACTAGGGTAGGTGCTCCAGTGATTGGCATGTTCCAGTAGCAGTAATTGACATCTATCCGTAAATAATTATAAAATTATAAAATCATATAGTATTTTACATATAAGAATTTTAAATTTTAACATTTTATGTCTAACACTGGAGCATAGGTAAAATAAAACTGGTAAAATAAAAAACTGGCAGTGTCAATTACTGGAACACTGAGTGGGTGTCAAATAAAATTTATAAAAAAATATAATTGTTATCAAATGTATATATTTTAACATATATGTGGTTCTGAATGTCTTTCATGCCATATGTACTAACTTAAGATTTCTAAACATATTTTCTGATGACTAGAACATTAAAAACATCAGAGATTGCTCTAAAAGTGTCAATCACTGGTGCACTTACCCTATTTCTGTTTAACTGTTATTTTGTATTATTATTATTATTTTAAATGTATGACTTAACTTTATAAAATATTTATCTTATGATGCAGAGCTTGAATTTTCACTATATATTTAACTATTATGTATTTTTCTAAGAATATCTTAATCATAATAAATATCGATATTTTGTTTTAAATTCCACAGTTAGAGTTCATAAAACCTTCTACATATAATTTTCTTCTTAGACATCTCAATCTTTACACCTTCCAACGTACATAGTTAAAAAGTGAAACGTTCAAGATTTTTTTAGTGCTATTCTATTTGTTCCTTCTCAGTAGTCATAAAAAATCTAATCGTAATGTGTTTTAAAAACAAGGTAATAAGGATATGCATAATCTATCTACAACCTTTTCCTAAAAGAAACATGTCGGTATAGATTGATTCTGCTCAATTTCTCATCATATATTTGTTCTGATGAATGCTATTAAGAACAAACATAATAACATTCTGTTAATCTTCATGTTAAAAAGTAATGAATAGGATAACATAGTCGCAGACTGAAATGCCCCTCTAACTAGGCTAATCTAAATCCGATCCAATACATTTAACTTATTCTAATTTGCTGATTAATTTTATTAGGCGTGCTTTCGTTCTTTAATTTCAAATGCGATATGATATTACTATTTCCAATGCACTAAGACAAAAACATAAGTTTACGTAAAATGTTTTCCTATTTTGTCATATTAAAGAATTTTTAAATTTTAAATTACTTGCGAAAATTTCAAATTAAAATGTTTATACTTTATGAGATGTAACATAAATGATATTTTTAAAGTGATGTGATATCCTAAAGATAAAATATTTCTCTTAATGGATTTTTAAAGAAAATTTTGCCCTATTGAAAAAAAAAAAAAAAAAAAAAAAAAAAAAAATTCTAAGTTTTTTTTCGTTAAAAGTAAAAAAAAATCTATAACTTTGTTTTAAATTATCACAGATTTATAGTTCAACCATTCGTTTTAAAGGTATTGGCGAGCTCTTTTGAATGATACCCATCATGAAAATTTACTCCCCTCGAGGGGAGACATCCCCCCAGGGGGGAAGGCGAGGCTCCTACATACACAAACATTTTTTTCCCAGTTAACTATCTCTATTACAAAAAATATATATTCGTTTCATTTGGTTTAGTGCAGTCTATAAATGTTAAACTCTACTTTCCTGCAATTTCCCCCATAGACGTAATGTATTAGAAATCTCTTGATTGTCCCTGTACACGAACCATTTGCTTGATCTGAACGAAAATCTTATTGTAGCATCCCTATATGATACACATTTAGAATACCAAGTTTGAACTTTCAGCCATAATTTGTTTTTGAGATATGCTGATAACAGGCAGACACACTCACAGACACACACACAGACCATTTGCTAAAAATATGATTTTCGTATTCAGGGGACCTCAAAACGTGTAAATATAACAAAACCTCGCGTTCGGAAATTTGACTCAAAAACAATACTTTCTCTACCTAATGGGTAAGAGAAAGTAAAAATAGTAAAAGTAATTTTTTTTTACTTCTTTTTTGGATTAAGAAAAGAAAAAAGTAAAAATTAAATAATTGGACAAAAAATAGTTTTTTTTTTTTAAATTTGACCTAAGAGCAATATTTTCTCTACTCTTTTTATGGATCAGAAAAAGTAAAAATTAAATAAATAATAAGAAAAAAAAAAAAAAAAAAAAGGTGAAGGTTTCCTACTAAATTTAGACATTAAGTATATTATTTAAAAATAACGACGCTAAAACTCATTAACACACAGTTTCAGCAGTTTATTCTTCTGAGAGAGAGAAAAAAAAAAAAAAAAAAGATTGAAGTTTTCACGAATGCGGAATGAAGTAGAATCAAGGGTTGCTTTGCGGTAGAGAGATTTTGGCGTTAGCTACGAAAATGTGCCAATCTGTTCTGTACGCGCCAACATTTCGGAGATACGCGACCCGGTGTGAATTTTTACCCGATCAGAAATGATTTTTTAAATTTCTTTTTTAAGACTAAAAGTTACTGTTAGTGATTCATTAATTATAGTGATTCATTTGTAAATACTGACCCGCTAGTCTCTTATATTATTAATATCTGTACGTGTGAGTGTGTGTCTGTCTGTCTTTGAGAAACGGTTTGAAGCAGCTAAAGCTCGGGCGCTAATGGTCGCACGGACTTCGGACAGGTACCGTCGGATGGAAAATTTGTCGCAAACGTACGTTATCAAATTTGCTAAACGATGTGATCCTAATTAGTGGAGATATTAATTAAAACGTCGATCCATGTCGAACGAAAAAACGATTAAAAATGGCAGGTGACCGTCATTTTCATCCGGAACCGCGCACCTAAAAAGAAAAAGCAGAGAGGGAAAATTTCGTTGGTTTTTGTAAAGCGATCCTACGAAAACGGTTCGAGATTCCGAAAATACACCTGTACCACGAGAAAAAGCATTTATTACCGATTCTTACGGCACATTTTTTTTTTTTTTTTTTTTTAAATACGGATTTTTTACATTTTTAAAAAAAGTTTTAGGAAGGGTCGAAAATTTCTCTTTTTCTCGATCGTCCTTTTTGAATCGCCCTGTACGAAAGAATAACAGTCCCATTTTTTAACAACTAGTATATTTGGGAAGGTCATTCAATCCTCTTTCGAACCATATAAACATTTTAACAAAATACGGATTAGCGATCCATATTTTTATATTTTACGAAACATCGATGTTTTCACAAAACATTTTATAACACAAAATCCTTTGATGATAAATCATTTCTTTATATATATATATATATATATATATATATATTTGTATATAGATCTCGGTTCGACAATTCCCTTGTCAAAAGATTGAAAGATTTTTTCAAAAACTGAATGAACTATACATTTTTAATTTTAGGCATTAAACCATTGAAAACAGTAATGAAATTCTACAGCCAAGTCGTTTACATTAGTTGTCGGTTGCCATGACAACCCATTCACAGAGGAAACGATGTCTGGTGGGGAAGAAACAAATATTTTACCAATTGCACCACCTGGCTTTTCTACTAAGAATAAAAATTGCAAATTTTAAAATGCTTCAGTTTTCTTCTAAATTCTTTCAAACTTACTGTGCGCCGTTAACAGCACAGGGGATAGTTGCAGTTCAAATTTCATCGATTTTGGAAAAAAATTATATTTTAATTGGAAATTACCCGATCAGAAATGATCTTTTATTAATTTCTTTTCTTAAGACTAAAAGTTACTGTTAGTGATTCATTAATTATAGCGATTCATTTTAAAATACTGACACGCTAGTCTCTTATAATTTTAAAATCTGTACGCGTGTGTATGTATGTGTCTGTGAGAAACGGCTTGAAGCAGCTAAAGCTCGGAATTTCGAACCATATAAACATTTTAACAAAATACGGATTAGCGATCCATATTTTTAGATTTTACGGAACATCGATTTTTTCAGAAAACATTTTATAATACAAAATCCTTTGGAGGTAAATCATTTTTTTTTTTTTTTTTTTTTTTTTTTTTTTGTACATAGATCTCGATTTGACAATTCTCTTCTCAAAAGATTGAAAGATTTTTTCAAAAACTGAATGAGTTATAAATTTTTTAATGTTAGTCATTAAACCATTGAATACAGCGAGCTTCCCGTAATGAAATTCTGCAGCCAAGTCGTCTGCGTTCGTTGTCGGTTACCCTGACAACTCATTCACAGAGGGAACGATGTCTGGTGTGGAAGAAACAAACCTTTTACCAATTGACATCACGTGGTTTTTGTACTAGGAATAAAAATTGCAAATTTCAAAATGCTTGAAATTTCTTCTAAATTCTTTCAAACTACTGTGTGCCATTAACAGCACAAGGGATAGTTGCAGTTCAAATTTCGTCGATTATTGAGAAAATTTACGTTTTAATTGGAAATTAAATTTTATTCTAGTACGTATATTTCAATTTCTAATTATGATTAAATTATTTTATCATTCTAAATATATTTTAAAGTTCATTTATCGAAAGTGGAATTCGAGATTTCTCCCGATTTACACTTTGTGAGGTGTCCTGAATCGGTTTTCTTTAGTATCTCAGCTACTAATTAAAATAATTTCATAAGTAATACATCATTAAAAAGCTTTGTTGATTTGGAATCGAACAGTAGATTACAGAAATTTCTACCGCCAGATGACACTGTAATATGTTAAAATTTCAATATTTCAATTTCTAAATTATGATTAAATTATTTTTAACACATCATTCGAAAGTTATTTTAAAGTTCTTTTATATTATCGAAAGTTTTCACCAAATTTAAATGTTTTGAGGTCACCTGATTAAGTTTTCTTTTGCATCTCAGCTAATTGAGTTAGACCGTTCAAAATTTGTATATGTAGGTTAATTAGGAGGGGCTGATAGGGTGGGGAAGTAACAGGCGCTCACCGCCCGCATATTCCCTAACTTGTGCGCGCAGCGCTCACGGAACTGTGCTGCCGAAGGCAGTGGAGACCCGGTTCGCTTTTTAACCGATGAGAAATGATTTTTTTAATTTTGTTTTCTTAAGAATAAAAATTTGATTTGAGAAGGAATATATGCGTGCAGCTCACATGAGTCTGCGCTCCCGAAGGGAGTGGGGACCCGGGGCGACTTTTTACCGGATCAGAAATGACCTTTTTTTAAATTTCTTTTCTTAACACTGAAAGTTACTGTTAGTGTTTCATAACTTATAATGATTCATTTTAAAATACTGACTCGCTAGTCTCTTATATTATTAAAATCTGTACGCTTGTGTGTTGGTAGAGATCTCGGTTCGACAATTCACTTCTTAAAAGATTGAAAGATTTTTTCAAAAACTGAATGAGTTATAATTTTTTTAATTTTAGGCATTAAACCATTGAATACAGCGAGCTTCCCGTAATGAAATTCTGCAGGCAAGTCGTCTGCGTTCGTCGTCGGTTACCCTGACAACCCATTCACAGGGGAACGATGTCTGGTGTGGAAGAAACACGTGGTTTTTCTACTAGGAATAAAAATTGCAAATTTCAGAATGCTTGAACTTTCTTCTAAATTCATTCAAACTTACTGTGTGCCATTAACAGTACAAGGGATAGGTGCAGTTCAAATTTCATCGATTTTTGAAAAAAATTAAATATTTATTGGAAATTAAATTTATTCTAATACGCGTATTTCAATTTCTAATTATGATTAAATTATTTTTAATTCATCATTCGAAAAATATTTTAAAGTTCTTTTATATTATCGAAAGTGGAATTCGAGATTTCACCCGATTTACACGTTTTGAGGTGTCTGTACGAAAGAATAAGAGACCCATTTCTTAACAACTGGCGTATTTGGAAAGGTCATTTATTCCTCTTTCGAACCATATAAATATTTTAACAATATACGGATTAGCGACCCATATTTTTAGATTTTACGAAACATGGATTTTTTCCCAAAACATTTTATAACTGAAAATCTTTTGGAGATAAATCATTCCTTTTTTTTTTTTTTTTTTTTTTTTTTTTTTTATTATTATTATTTATTTGTATATAGATCTCGGTTCAACAACTCACTTCTCAAAAGATTGAAAGATATTTTCAAAAACTGAATGAGTTATAAATTTTTAATTTTAGGCATTAAAACATTGAATACAGCGAGCTTCCCGTAATGAAATTCTGCAGCCAAGTCGCTTGTGTTCGTTGTCGGTTACAATGACAACGCATTCGCAGACATTACTACGTCTGGGGAATAAACAAATCTTTTACCAATTAACATCACGTGACTTTTCTACTAGGAATAAAAATTGCAAATTTCAAAATGCTTCAATTTTCTTCTACATTCTTTCAAACTTACTTTGCGCCATTAACAGCGCAAGGGATAGTTGCAGTTCAAATTTCATCGATTTTGGAAAAAATTCACATTTTCCTTGGAAATTAAATTTTATTCTAAAACGCGTATTTCAATTTCTAATTATGATTAAATTATTTTTAATACATCATTCGAAAGATATTTTAAAGTTCTTTTATATTATCGAAAGTGGAATTCGAAATTTCACCCAATTTAAACGTTTTGAGGTGTCCTGAATCGGTTTTCGTTTGTATCTCAGCTACTAATAAAAAAAATTTCATAAGTAACACATCATTAGAAAGCTTAGTTGATTCGGAATCGAACAGTAGATTACAGAAATTTCTATCGCCAGATGGAACTGTTATATTTTAAAATTTCAATATTTCAATCTCTAAATTATGATGAAATTATTTTTAATTCATTAAACATTAAAATACATTTTAATGTTTTTTATATTATCGGAAGTTTTCACCAGATTTACACGTTTTGAGGTGTCCTGATTACGTTTTCTTGTGCATCTCATCTAATTGGTTTAGACAGTTAAACATTGGTATAAGTAGGTTAATTAGGAGGGGTTGAAAAAATGGGGAAGAAACAGGCGTTCAACGCGCGCGTATCCCCTAACGTGTACGCGCGCATCGCGCACGAAACTGGGCTGCCGAAGGCATTGGGGACCCGCGGCGACATTTTATCCGATCATAAATGATCTTTTTTTAATTTTCTTTTTTTAAGACTAAAAGTTACTGTTAGTGATTCATTAATTATAGTGATTCATTTTAAAATACTGACCCGCTAGTCTCTTATATTATTAAAATCTGTACGCTTTTGTGTGTCTGTCTGTGAGAAACGGCTTGAAGTAGCTAAAGCTCGGCCGCTAATGGTCGCATGGACTTCGGACAGTTACCTTCGGACGGAGAATTTATCGCAGATTTACGTTATCTAATTTCTAAACGATGCGACCCTAATTAGCGGAGCTATTAATCAAAATGTCGGCCCATGTCTAACGAAAAAACGATACAAAAAGGCACGCGATCATAATTTTCCTCCGGAACCGCGTACCGGAAAAGGAAATAGCAGAGAGAGAAAATTTCGTGGGTTTTGTAAAGCGATCCTACGTAAACGATTCCAGATATCGAAAATACACCTGTACCACGGGAAAGAGCATTTATTACCGATTCTTACGGTACAATTTTTTTTTTTTTTTTTTTTTTTTAATACGGATTTTTTACATTTTTAAAAAAAGTTTTTAAAAGGGTCGAAACTTTTTCTTTTTTTCGATCGTCATATTTTAATCGATCTGTACGAAAGAATAACAGACCCATTTCTTAACAACTGACATATTTTGAAAATCATTTAATCCTCTTTCGAACCATATAAACATTTTAAAAATATACGGATTAGCGATCCATATTTTTAGATTTTACGAAACATGGATTTTTTTTACAAAACATTTTATAACTCAAAATCTTTTGGAGATAAATCATTTCTTTCTTTCTTTTTTTTTTTTTTTTTTTTTTTTTTTTTTGTATATAGATCTCGGTTCAACAATTCAGTTCTCAAAAGGTTGAAAGATATTTTCAATCACTGAATGAGTTATATTTTTTTTTAATTTTAGACATTAAACAATTGAATACAGCGAGCTTCCCATAATGAAATTCTGCAGCCAAGTCGCTTGCGTTCGTTGTCGGTTACCATGACAACCCATTCGCAGATATTACTATGTCTGAGGAATAAACAAATCTTTTACCAATTGACATCACCTGGCTTTTCTACTAGGAATAAAAATTGCAAATTTCAAAATGCCTCAGTTTTCTTCTAAATTCTTTCAAACTTACTGTGCGCCATTAACAACCCAAGGGATAGTTGCAGTTCAAATTTCATCGATTTTGGAAAAAATTTACATTTTAATTGGAAATTAAATTTTATTCTGATACGCGTATTTCAAATTCTAATTATGATTAAATATTATTTTTAATACATCATTCGAAATGTATTTCAACGTTCTTTTATATTATCGGAAGTTTTCGCCAGATTTACACGTTTTCAGGTGTCCTGATTACGTTTTCTTGCGCATCTCATCTAATTGATTTAGACAGTTAAACATTGGTATATGTAGGTTAATTAGGAGGGGATGAACAGAGTGGGGAAGAAACAGGCGTTCACAGCGCGCGTATCCCCTAACGTGTGCGCAACTTTTTCACGGATGAGAAATGATTATTTTGATTTTCTTTTCTTAAGAATAATAATTCGATTTGAGAAGGAATATGTGCGCGCAGCGCGCAATGGTCTGCGCTGCCGAAGGCAGTGGGGACCGGTGTGAGTCTTTACCCGATCAGAAATAATTTTTTAAGGGGGCACTAAGGGTCAGGGAAGCAATACGCCCGTGCAGCGCGTATATCCCTTAATTTGTGCGCACGCACGGGACTGCGCTGCTAAAGGCAGTGGGCGACTTTTATCGAAATAGAAATGATATTTTTTTTTAATTTCTTTTCTTAAGACTAAAAGTTACTGTAAGTGATTCATTAATTATAGTGATTCGTTTTAATATACTGACCCGCTAGTCTCTTATGTTATTAAAATCTGTACGCTTGTGTCTGTCTGTCTGTGAGAAACGGCTTGAAGTATCTAAAGCTCGACCGCTAATGATCGCACGGGCTTCGGACAGGTACCGTCGGACAGAGAATTTATCGCAGATATACGTTATCTAATTTGCTAAACGACGCGACCCTAATTAGCGGAGATATTAATAAAAACGTCGACCCAAGTCGAACGGAACAATGATCCAAAATGGCAGGCGAACATCATTTTCATCCGGAACCGCGTATTTGAAAAGAAACTAGCAGAGAGGGAACATTTCGCAGGATTTGTAAAGCGATCCTACGTAAACGGTTCGAGATATCGAAAATACACCTGTACCACGAGAAAGAGCATTTATTACCGATTCTTACGGTACATTTTTTTTTTTTTTTAATACGGATTTTTTACATTTTTAAAAAAAGTTTTTAAAAGGGTCGAAAATTTCTCTTTTTCTCGATCGTCATTTTCTAATCGGTCTGAACGAAAGAATAACAGACCCATTTCTTAACAACTGGCATATTTGGAAACGTCATTTAATCCTCTTTCGAACCATATAAACAGTTTAACAAAATACGGATTAGCCATCCATATTTTTAGATTTTACGAAACATCGATTTTTTTCACAAAAGTTTCTATAACTCAAAATCTGGAGATAAATCATTTTTTTTTTTTTTTTTTTTTAGATCTCGGTTAAACAATTCACTTCTCAAAAGATTAAAAGATTTTTTTAAAAACTGAATGAGTTATAATTTTTTTAATTTTACGCATTAAACCATTGAATACAGCAATGTGGACCCGGTTCGACTTTTTAACGGGAGAAATGAATTTTTTGATTTTCTTTTCTTAAGAATATAAATTTGTTTTGAAAAGGAATATTTGCGTGCAGCTCGCATGAATCTGCGCTGCCGAAGGCAGTGTGTGCCCGGTGCGACTTTTTACCCGATCAGAAATGATCATTTTTTAAATTTTTTTTCTTAAGATTAAAAGTTACTATTAGTGATTCTTTAATTATAGTGATTCATTTTAAAATACTGACCCGCTAGTCTCTTATATTATTAAAATCTGTACGCGTGTGTGTGTCTGTCTGTAAGAAACGGCTTGAAGCAGCTAAAGGTCGGCCGCTAATGGTCGCACGGACTTTAGACAGGTACAACGGACAGGTAACTCAAAATCTTTTGGAGATAAATCATTTCTTTCTTTCTTTCTTTCTTTTTTTTTTTTTTTTTTTTTTTTTTTGTATATAGATCTCGGTTCAACAATTCTCTTCTCAAAAGATTGACAGATATTTTCAAAAACTGAATGAGTTACAATTTTTTTAATTTTAGGCATTAAACAATTGAATACAGCGAGCTTCCCATAATTGAAATTCTGCAACCAAGTCGCTTGCGTTCGTTGTCGGTTACCATGACAAACCTTTCGCTGACATCACTATGTCTGGGGAATAAACAAATCTTTTACCAATTGACATCACGTGGCTTTTCTACTAGGAATAAAAATTGCAAATTTCAAAATGCTTTAAATTACTTCTAAATTCTTTCAAACTTACTGTGCGCCATTAACAACCTAAGGGATAGTTGCAGTTCAAATTTCATCGATTTTGGAAAAATTTACATATTAATTGGAAATTAAATATTATTCTGATACGCGTATTTCAATTTCTAATTATGATTAAATTATTTTTAATATATCATTCGAAAGATATTTTAAAGTTCTTTTATATTATCGAAAGTACAATTCGAGATTTCACCTGATTTACGCGTTTTGAGGTCTCCTCAATCGGTTTTCGTTTGTATCTCAGCTACTAATAAAAATAATTTCATAAGTAATACATCATTAGAAAGCTTTGTTGATTTGGAATCGAAAAGTAGATTACAGAAATTTCTATCGCCAGATGGCGCTGTAATATTTTAAAATTTCAATATTTCAATTTCTTATTTATGATTAAATTATTTTTAATACATCATTCAAAAGGTATTTTAAATTTCTTTTATATTATCGAAAGTTTTCACCAGGTTTACACGTTTTGAGGTGTCCTGATTACGTTTTCTTTTGCATCTCAGCTAATTGAGTTAGATCGTCACAAAATTGGTATATGTAGGTTAATTAGGAGGGGTTCAAAGGGTGGGGAAGAAACAGGCGTTCACCGCGCCCGTATCCCCTAACGTGTGTGCGCGCATCGCGCATGAAACTGCGCTGCCGAAGACAGTGGGGACCCGTTTCGACTTTTTAACGGATGAGAACTGATTTTTTTTTTCTTAAGAATAAAAATTTGATTGGAGAAGGAATATGTGCGCGCAGCGCGCATTGGTCTGCTCTGCCGAAGGCTGTGGGGACCCGTTGTGAGTTTTTACTCGATCAGAAATAATTTTTTCTAGGGGGCACGAAGTGTCAGGGAAGGAATTCGCCCGTGCAGCGAGTATATCCCTTGATTTGTGCGCGCGCACGGGACTGCGCTGCCGAAGGTATTGTGGTCACGGGGCGACTTTTTATCCGAACATAAATCATCATTCTTTTAACTTCTTTTTTTAAGACTAAAAGTTACTGTTAGTGATTCACTAATTATAGCGATTCATTTTAAAATACTGACCCGCTAGTCTCCTATATTATTAAAATCTGTACGCGTGTGTCTGTGTGTGTTTCTGTGTGTCTGTCTGTGAGAAACGGCTTGAAACAGCTAAGGCTCCGCCGCTAATGGTCGCACGGACTGCGAACAGGTAGCGTCGGACAGAGAATTTATTGCAGATGTACGTTATCTAATTTGTTAAACGATGCGACCTGAATTAGCGGAGATATTAATTAAAATGTCGGCCCATGTCTAATGAAAAAACGATTCAAAATGGCACGCGATCATCATTTTCGACCGGGACCGCTTAACTCAAAAGAAGAAAGGGAAATAGGAAATTTCGTGGGTTTTTGTAAAACGATCGCTGCCGATCTGTTGGAAATATCGAAAATACACCTGTACCACGAGAAAGAGCATTTATTACCGATTCTTACGGTACAAAAAAAAAAAAAAAAAAAAAAAAAAAAAAAAATACGGATTTTTTATATTTTTAAAATTTTTTTTAAAAAGGGTTGAAAATTTCTCTTTTTCGTGATCGTCTTTTTTGAATCGCCCTGTACGACCGAGTAATACATCATTAGAAAGCTTTGTTGATTTGGAATCGCACTGTACATTACAGAAATTTCTACCGCAAGATGGCGCTTTAATATTTTAAAATTTCAATTTCTAATTATGATTAAATTATTTTTAATACTTCATTTGAAAGATATTTTAATGTTCTTTTATATTATCGAAAGTTTTCAGCTGATTTACACGTTTTGAGGTGTCCTGATTAGGTTTTCTTTTGCATCTCAGCTAATTGAGTTAGACCGTTAAAATTTGTATACGTAGGTTAATTAGGAGGGGCTGAAATGGTGGGGAAGAAATAGGTGTATACCGCGAGCGATGCGCGCGAGATTTCACCCGATTTATACGTTTTGAGGTGTCCTGATTAGGTTTTCTTTTGTACCTCAGCTAATAATTAAAATAATTTCATAAGTAATACATCATTAGAACGCTTTTTTGATTTGGAATCGAACAGTGGAATACAGAAATTCGTACCGCCAGATGGCGCTGTAATATTTTCAAATTTCAATATTTCAATTTCTAATTATGATTAAATTATTTTTAATACATCATTCGAAAGATATTTTAAAGTTCTTTTAAATTATCGAAAGTCTTCACCAGATTTACACGTTTTGAGGTGTCCTGAATCAGTTTTCATTTATGGCGCTGTAATAGTTTCAAATTTCAATATTTCAATTTCTGTTTAGGATTAAATTATTTTTAATACATCATTCCAAAGATATTTTAAAGTTCTGTTAAATTATCGAAAGTTTTTACACCAGATTTACACGTTTTGAGGTGTCCTGAATCAGTTTTCTTTTATAGCGCTGTAATATTTTCAAATTTCAATATTTCTATTTCTAATTA
Source organism: Salticus scenicus (assembly GCA_963930645.1). Taxonomy (NCBI): domain Eukaryota; kingdom Metazoa; phylum Arthropoda; class Arachnida; order Araneae; family Salticidae; genus Salticus; species Salticus scenicus. Next base: position 89,231,737 of record OZ005657.1, on the reverse strand, counting down.
TGTTAAATTTTTTTTAATACATCATTCGAAAGATATTTTAAAGTTCTTTTATATTATCGAAAGTTTTCACCAGATTTACACGTTTTGAGGTGTCCTGAATTACTTTTCTTTTGTATCTCAAATACTAATTAAAATAATTTTATAAGTAATACATCATTAGAAAGCTTTTTTGATTTGGAATCGAACAGTGGAATACAGAAATTTCTACCGACAGATGGCGCTGTAATATTTTAAAATTTCATTTTCTAATTATGATTAAATTATTTTTAATACATCATTTGAAAGATATTTTAAAGTACTTTTATATTATCGAAACTTTTCACCAGATTTACACGTTTTGAGGTATCCTGATTACGTTTTCTTTCGCATCTCAGCCAATTGAGTTAGATCGTTCAAAATTGGTATACGTCTGTTAATTAAGAGGGCATGAAAGACTGGGGAAAGAAATACGCGTGCATCGCGCGCGTATTCCCTAACCTGTGCGCGCGCAGCACGCTCGGGACTGCGCTGCCGAAGGCAGTGGGGACCCGTCCCAACTCTTTTACCAATGAGAAATGCTTTTTTGATTTTCTTTTCTTAAGAATAAAAATTTGATTTGAGAAGGAATATGTGCGCGCAGCGCGTATGGGTTTGCGCTGCCGAAGGCAGTTGGGACCCGGTGTGAGTTTTTACTCGATCAGAAATGATTTTTTTAGGGGGCACGAAGGGTCAGGGAAGCAATACGCGCGCGCAGCGCGCATGGGACTGCGCTGCCGAAGGCAGTGGGGACACGGTGTAAGTTTTTACCCTATCAGAAATGATTCAGGGAAGGAATACTCGCGCGCATCCCTCACGGGACTGCGCTGCCGAATGCAGTGGGGACCCGGTCCGAATTTGTACCCGATGAGAAATGATTTTTTAAATTTTCTTAAGAATAAAATTTTGAGTTCAGAAGGAATATGTGCGCGCAGCGCACATATCATATATGTAGCGCATATATGTGCCCAGCCTCACACGTGCGCGCGCAGCGCGCATTGGTCTGCGCTGCCGGTGGCAGTGGGGACCCGTTGGGAGTTTTTACCCGATAAGAATTTTTTTTCAGGCATGAAGGGTCAGGGAAGGAATACGTGCGCTTAGCGCGTGTATCCCTTAAGCTGTGCGCGCGCAGCGCGCACGGTACTGCGCTGCCGAAGGCAGTGGGGACCCGGTCCGAATCTTTACGATGAAGTTAAAGAAATTTCTACCGCCAAATGGCTCTATAATATTTTAAATTTTCAATGTTTCAATTTCTATTTATGATTAAGTTATTTTTAATGCATCATTCGAAAGATATTTTAAAGTTCTTTTATATTTTCGAAAGTGAAATTCGAGATTTCGCATAATTTACACGTTTTGAGGTCTCCTGAATCGGTTTTCGTTTGTATCTCAGCTACTAATAAAAATAATTTCAAAAGTAGAAAGCTTTGTTGATTTGGAATTGAACAGTAGATTACAGAAATTTCTATCGCTAGATGGCGCTGTAATATTTTCAAATTTCAATATTTCAATTTCTAAATTATGATTAAATTATTTTTAATACATCATTCGAAATGTATTTTAAAGTTCTTTTATATTATCGGAAGTTTTCACCAGATTTACACGTTTTTAGGAGTCCTGATTACGTTTTCTTGTGCATCTCATCTAATTGATTTAGACAGTTAAACATTGGTATATGTAGGTTTATAAGGAGGGGTTGAAAGAGTGGGGAAGAAACAGGAGTTCACCGAGCGCGTATCACCTAACGTGTGCGCGCGCATCGCGCACGGGACTGTGTTGTGAAAAAAACAATTTCCACATATATTAAGTTAGCAGAGTTAGCAGTGCAGTGAAATGATAGTTGCTCAGCTCTAATAAGCTATAAAAAAGATAAATATATGTGGCATTCATTGAAGACAAAAGTTCAATTAAAACAGTTTATTAAAGTTGAAACAAAATGATGAATAACATTAAATCAGCTGAAACAATTGTAGAATCTTGCTGACGAAAGGTTAAATACCCTTAAAATACTGCCATACTGAGTTCAAATAGAAAGCTACTTTTCATTGTGAAATAACTAGATACACTAAACGAACAAGTCACAAAAACGTAATTTACAATCATAATAAAACTAAACAGTTCATAATTATATCGAAATACCAGCTCATGACTTTGAGCTAAACTGAAAAAACATAAAAGCTTAAATGATTAAGGGCTTCAGAGCTTAAGAGGCTGATTACATATTTCCTACCTCCTTTTATAGTCACGAAACGGATTCAAAGTAACAGCTACTAGATGCTGTAGAATAGGAACGCCTCCCATAACTATAGCAACACGACGCTGCGAGTCGGCCGCCATCTGTGGGCTAAGCAAAAAGACTCTGCAGTTGAAAAAATATTACATCTCCTCGCTAAGTAGCGAAAAGAACAATCCGTAAAAGGATTTAAACATATTTTTCTTTAAGTTAATTTTAATAAAATATGCTTTTAAATATGAGGTAAGTAATTAAAGTTATTTCAAATGACTTAAACATAAATATATTAATAAGGAATATAATTTTTAACTAAAAGTAATTATCATTAAGATTTTTTTAATTTTAATATATCTTTAACTCAAATGGCAGCATCAAAAGAGAAAATAGCACTAAACGCTATAATTCATTTAATTAATAACTTAAACTTTAAAGGTTATAAAGTGAATTTAAATTATATTTAAGTAGTGAATGAATTTAAATTTGAGAATCAACACGGAAAGGTTATAAATTTTACAACAAGGCCCCCCACCGTGTTGATTCGACAAACACAAACGTCAGCAATTACAATATAATTTTATTAGAAAAGTAATAAAAAAAAAATTCCTTGAATATTTAGTGACTTGACAACAGATTCACATATGTCTTCTACAGAATATACTTCACACAAAGCTAGAAGGCTTGTCAATCATAAGATCAAGAGTCCACAAGTCCAACTCACAATCAAAAAAAAGTAGCACTATCAATATTCTATACATATCTACTAAAAGAAAGAACAAGATATTAATACAGAGCAAATATGCACAGCATTTCAAGGAAACCTTTTTTTCCCCCATTCCCCATTGTCAAAACAAGAAAACGATGGTATTCACAAATGTATGAAACATTTACATAACATACACATAACCAATTACACGTAGCGCTACGAATTTCTCTCATACAAAAGTTAAACTAAACTATACATCACTACACAATGGAAAACGCAGAAAAAAATCCACCAAGAAAATGCATACATATCCCTCTAAAAACATTTTTCAATTTCAAAAAATTCAAATATATATTATACGTTCAAAAAATTTAAATTTACTCTATATACATTTACTTAATAAATACCTTATTTACAAACTTGGACATATCACCTTTAGTAAGGGGCTTTGTGAAGGGATCGGCAAAGTTATTTTTAGTATTTACATATTTTAAATCAAACCGTTCCTCAAATAGCCATTCACGGATGAAAAATAATTTTACATTAATATGTTTAGATTTGTTATTCTCTATAGGAGACCTCGTAAAATTAATAGCTGCTTGGTTATCAGCAAAAAGTATTGGTGGTTCATATGAAATAGCAATTAATTTAAAATCAATACAATCTCGTAATATATTATCAAACCACATTAATTCTTTAACCCCGTCACACATGGATACAAATTCACTTTCCATGGTTGAAAGGCAAACACTTTTTTGCTTAAAAGTTTTCCAAGAAATAGGGCTATTATCCAAAAATAAAATTTGTCCCCCCATTGATACAAAGTCATCTCTATTCATCGCGAAATCAGCGTCAGAGAAAGCAGTTAAACATGGATTAAAACAATTCAAATTTAATTTCAAATCTCGAGTACACGAAACATACCCAAGCAATTTAATTAACCCATTCCAATGATTAAATCCCGGTGAATTTTGAAATTGACTGAATATATTAACTGCGTAGGCAATATCAGGTCGTGTCCTGTTTGCAATGAAAGATAGACATCCTAAGATATTCCGATATGGAAATCTAGACATTTCATCAATTTCATTTTGATTAGTAGGACAATCTTTTTTCGAATACTTAATGCCTTTTACAATAGGTAATGAGCAATAAGGAATATTATAAGATTTAAACCTGTCATACACTTCATTAATATATAATTCCTGAAAAATTTGTACTGAATCATTTTCATAATTAAATTCTACACCAAGTAATTTCTTGGTTTTACCTAAAATTTTTATATCAAATTTACATTTTAATAAATTAAGAATTTTATCTATTTGAAATTTATTTTTACCAAACAAAACTAAATCATCTACATAAACTAATAAAACAATATAATTTTCAAAATAATATGAACAATTACACCAGTTAAATTTATTAAACCCTAAATCTAATAGTACTTTATTTAACTCATAATACCAGAGCCGGCCACTTTGATGAAGGCCATATAACGCTTTGTCTAGTTTACAAACAAGATTTCCCCCCCCCCTTTACAACATATCCTTTTGGCTGAGACATATAAATTTCTTCTTTTAAAGGTGCATAAAGATAAGCACATTTTATATCGCATTGAACATTATGCCATTTATAACATGAGACCAATAATGAAAAAAAGAAACGTATTACTGAGAAATTAACGACGGGTGAAAACGTCTCGTCATAAGTGTCCCCCTTTATCTGATGAAAGCCCTGGGCCACGAGCCTCGCTTTAAAGCGGGCAACGTTTCCTAGCTCATCTCTTTTAACGGCGTATACCCATCTATTTCCCAAAACTTTTTTCCCCTCCGGTAAATTAACCAGATGCCAAACTTTACGGGTTTTCATATTATTTATCTCATCATCCATGGCATTTTTCCATTCAACACATTCTGAAGATTTAACGGCCTGATTATATGTTTTAGGTATAGGGATAACTAGTCATGATTTTTTATGAGTTAAACTTGAAGTTCGGTTATTCGAGTTTTGCTGATCAACTACCCCCTCGAACTTATTACTACTAGAGAAATAAAAAAAATTAGAGTCAAAAATTAAATTATTTTTATCACAATATTGCTTGACATCGTTCATTGATCTCAATCTAGTTTTAGTGTTGTCCGGGTAATAGAAGATGTCAACTCTGTCACTCATTTTTCTGGGTACGGGTTTTCTATTCCAAGTAATTGAAGAAAGAGGTTTAAGAGAAGATTTATCTACAGGAGTTTCATCGACGGGCTCGTCACTAGAATCATCGGGCTCACCTCCGAAAACAATGTCAACAGGATCGGAAGCTTGACAATCAACTGGAATTTCCGGAAGTAAGTCCAATTCCTCCAGTGAGGTGCCCATCACCGCTCCACTGCATTTACTAAATAGCTGATCAGAGAACGTTACGTTTATGGTTTCAACTATTTTATCCTCATCCTCCAACCAAATTTTATACCCCTTAGTCTTTAATGAATAACCTATTAGTACTCCCTTTTTAGCCCTAGGTTCAAGCTTATGGTCTCTATGCTGTTTTGGGATCCCAACATACGAAATTAATCCAAACGGCTTCAGGTGTCTTACGGATGGTTTAAACCCAGTATATAACTCAAAAGGAGTCTTAGTTTGTCCCCTGTGGATTAAACGGTTCCAAGTGTACGCGAAATACAACACTGCATCGGGCCAAAAAGAAAAAGGCAAACCACTATCCGTGATAATAGCTCTAACACAATTTAAAGAAGTTTGATTAAAGCGCTCACTTAACCCATTTTGCTCAGGTGTGAACGTGTTAGTTAACTCATGAACAACTCCATTTTTACTACAAAATGATTTGAAATTGTCATTTACAAATTCGGAACCATTATCCGTACGAATAGCTTTTAATTTTTTATTCAAACTACGTTCAGCCCGTGCAATGTGCCTCTCGAATACACCAAAAACCTGAGACTTATCCTTTAAAGGATAGACAGCAACCCTTTTAGAAAATCCATCAATAATGGACAAAAAGAACCTTTCCCCATTTTTACCAGTTACTTTAATTGGGCCCCAGACGTCCATAAATACTTTCTCTAACGGTGATTTAACGCCATGAACATCGGATGATTTAAAAGACACACGGTTTTGTTTACTAATCCTACAAGGTTCACAAAAAAATTTCTTAAACTTAAGTTTAGGAAGGCCCCTCACCCCGTTCTTCTTGCTAGTATTTACAATAGTATCAGGACTTACATGCCCAAAACGAGCATGCCAATACCCAATTTCATTAACTTTTGCAAGAGAAGCTGAAGGATTTTCTGGGTGCCCCCCATTCACTTTACTCCCCTTTTTAATTTTAGAAACATTAGGATATAAATAGTAAACACCGTCTTTAATTTTAGCAGTAAAAATATGTCTTTTATCTCTACCGAACACCGACACTCGACCCTTACCGCCAGTGTATGTGGCACCGTTCACATCTAATTTAGGACCTGATATTAAATTTTTTCGTAACTTTGGAGAATATAACACATCTTTTAAATACAATACATTTTTACCAAAATCCAACTTAACAGTTCCTTTAGCAGTAATAGGAAAACTAATACCATCGATCGCGACAAAAAGCTCCTCTCCCTCCACAGGAGTATAATGCTCAAAAAGATCTAAATTTCTTAGAAAATGATTTGAAGCAGCAGTATCAAAAATAAAGCTGTCATCATCACTTAAATTACTAAAGTTAGCTTGAGCTATGTAGTAGGAGGGGGGAGATTTGCATTTGTCACGACCGTTGGAGTTATACTTTAAATTTCTAGGTTTAAATTTAACATTACTATTCAAAAAACAGTTTTTCTTAAAGTGGCCAATACGGCCACACTTAAAACAAGTTAAAGGTTTTTTACCTTTGTGCTGGACGTTCTGTATCTGAACACTGTTATTGGCATCTTTCTTAATATCACCCTCACGAAGCTGTAGACGCGATTCCTCCGCTGTTAACTCGGACACAATATTCTGGAACTTGAACTGGTCGTTCTTCCAACGCAACAAATATTGCACTGCAGATTCAAACTTCGATGGTAGGTGTTGCAAGAGCTGGAAACAGCAGTACACATCCTCCATAGCATGACCAATTTCACGCAGCTGGTCCAGTATTCTTGATAACCGGGTTACGAAAGAATTCACCGTTTCCTTCTCAGACATTCTACAATTAATGAACTCTGTAAACAGTCCCATATGATGAGCTCTTGAGTCTGATATAAAGGTCTTCTTCAAAATCTCCCAGGCATCAATAGCACAATCACAATTTTCAATAATGCTTCTGACTTCAGGCGATGTATTCAGATATATTGTTGATAATGCAACTCGACTACGAGATTTAAAATCCTCCACTTGTTTTGAAGTTATTCCGGCCTCAGCATCTTCAACAGGCAGTTTTTCTTTTTTACATATTATATTCCAGCAGTTTCTTTCAATTAAAATAAATTTAATGTCCTTGACCCACGTAGTATAATTATTCATCCGTAATTTTTCAATCGTGGGGTTTAAACTTACTGCCATTTCAATTTCTTATCTTCAAACACTCAGAATGCCATAAAAACTATTATCAAAATTTTGATGCTATGAGCTGACAACGAGCCAAATCGCCCATAACCACTTATTGTGAAAAAAACAATTTCCACATATATTAAGTTAGCAGAGTTAGCAGTGCAGTGAAATGATAGTTGCTCAGCTCTAATAAGCTATAAAAAAGATAAATATATGTGGCATTCATTGAAGACAAAAGTTCAATTAAAACAGTTTATTAAAGTTGAAACAAAATGATGAATAACATTAAATCAGCTGAAACAATTGTAGAATCTTGCTGACGAAAGGTTAAATACCCTTAAAATACTGCCATACTGAGTTCAAATAGAAAGCTACTTTTCATTGTGAAATAACTAGATACACTAAACGAACAAGTCACAAAAACGTAATTTACAATCATAATAAAACTAAACAGTTTATAATTATATCGAAATACCAGCTCATGACTTTGAGCTAAACTGAAAAAACATAAAAGCTTAAATGATTAAGGGCTTCAGAGCTTAAGAGGCTGATTACATATTTCCTACCTCCTTTTATAGTCACGAAACGGATTCAAAGTAACAGCTACTAGATGCTGTAGAATAGGAACGCCTCCCATAACTATAGCAACACGACGCTGCGAGTCGGCCGCCATCTGTGGGCTAAGCAAAAAGACTCTGCAGTTGAAAAAATATTACATCTCCTCGCTAAGTAGCGAAAAGAACAATCCGTAAAAGGATTTAAACATATTTTTCTTTAAGTTAATTTTAATAAAATATGCTTTTAAATATGAGGTAAGTAATTAAAGTTATTTCAAATGACTTAAACATAAATATATTAATAAGGAATATAATTTTTAACTAAAAGTAATTATCATTAAGATTTTTTTAATTTTAATATATCTTTAACTCAAATGGCAGCATCAAAAGAGAAAATAGCACTAAACGCTATAATTCATTTAATTAATAACTTAAACTTTAAAGGTTATAAAGTGAATTTAAATTATATTTAAGTAGTGAATGAATTTAAATTTGAGAATCAACACGGAAAGGTTATAAATTTTACAACAGACTGCGCTGCCGAAGGTAGTGGGGACACGTTTCGACTTTTTCACGGATGAGTGTTGTAAAATTTGTACCCTTTCCGTGTTGATTCTCAAATTTAAATTTAAATTCATTTACTACTTAAATATAATTTAAATGATTTACTTTATAATCTTTAAAGTTTAAATTATTAATTAAATGAATTATAGCGTTTAGTGCTATTGTCTATTTGATACTGCCATTGAGTTAAAGATATATTAAAAATAAAAAGCTTAATGATAATTACTTTTAGTTAAAAGTTATATTCCTTATTAGTATAATTATGTTTAAGTCATTTGAAATAACTTTAATTTACTTACCTCATATTTAAAAGCATGTTTGTTAAAATTAACTTAAAAAAAAATATGTTTAAATCCTTTCACGGATTGTTCATTTCGCTACCTAACAAGGAGATGTTATATTTTTTAACTGCAGAGTCTTTTTGCTTAGCCCATAGATGGCGGCAGATTCGTAGCGTCGTGTTGCTATGGTTATAGTAGGCGTTGCCGAGTGTACATCATCGAGTAGCTGTCACTGGAATCCGTTCGCATCTATAAAAGGAGGTAAGGAATATGAAATCGTTCTCTTAAGCTCTTAAGCTCTTAACTCTCTTAAGCTCTTAGCCTCTTATGTTTTTTTCAGTTTAGCTCAAAGTCATGAGCTGGTATTTTAATTTAGTTATAAAGTGTTTAGTTTTATAATGATTGAAAATTACGTTTTCGTGACTTGATATTTTCGACGATACGTTTAGTGTATCTAGTGATGTCACAAAGTAAACGTCGTTTTCTATTTAAACTCTACATGGCAGTATTTTAAAGGTCTTTAACCTTTCGTCAGCAAAGTTTATATTCAACTAATGTTTCTATTTATTTAATCTTACTCATCATTTTGTTTCTAGTTTAATAAACAGTTTTGTTAGACTTATTTGTCTTCAATGAATGCCACACATATTTATCATTTTTATAGTTTATTAGAGCTGAGCAACTATCGTATATTTCACTGCTAACTCTGCTAATTTAACATATGTGATAATTGATTTTTTCACAACAATGAGAAATGATTTTTTTGATTTTCTTTTCTTAAGAATGAAAATTGGATTTGAGAAGGAATATGTGCGCGCAGCGCGCATGGGTCTGCGCTGCCGAGGGCAGTGGGGACCGGTGTGAGTGTTTACCTGATCAAAAATAATTTTTCTAATGGGGCATTAAGGGTCAGGGAAGCAATACGCCTGTGCAGCGCGTATATCCCTTAATTTGTGCGCGCACACGGGACTGCGCTGCTGAAGGCATTGTGGGCCTGGTAAGGCGAATGGTATGCCCTTTTTACCGAATCAGAAATGATCATTTTTTTTATTTCTTTTCTTAAGACTAAAATTTACTGTTAGTGATTCATTAATTATAGTGATTCGTTTTAAAATACTGACCCGCTAGTCTCTTATATTATTAAAATCTGTACGCGTGTGTGTGTCTGTCTGTGAGAAACGACTAAAGATTACGTTTTCTTTTGTATCTCAGCCAATTGAGTTAGATCGTTCAAAATTGGTATACGTCTGTTAATTAAAAGGGCATGAAAGGGTGGGGGAAGAAATAGGCGTGCACCGCGCGCGTATCCCCTAACCTGTGAGCGCGCAGCACGCACGGAACTGCACTGCCGAAGGCAGTGGGGACCCGTCCCAACTTCTTAACCAATGAGAAATGCTTTTTTGATTTTCTTTTCTTAAGAATAAAAATTTGATTTCAGAAGGAATATGTGCACGCAGCGCGCCTGGGTTTGAGCTGCCGAAGGCAGTTGGGACCCGGTGTGAGTTTTTACCCTATCAGAAATGATTTCTTTAGAGGGCACGAAGGGTCAGGGAAGCAATACGCGCGCGCAGCGCGCACGGGACTGCAATGCCGAAGGCAGTGGGGACACGGTGTAAGTTTTTACCCGGAGTAAGTTTTTACAGCAGGCACGTGACTGCGCTGCCGAAGGCAGTGGGGACCCGGTTCGACTTTTTAACGGATGAGAAATGAATTTTTTGATTTTCTTTTCTTAAGAATAAAAATTTGATTTGAGAGGGAATACTTGAGAGCAGCTCGCATGGGTCGGCGCTGCCGAAGGCACTGGGGACCCGGTGTGAGTTTTTAAGCGATCAAAATTAATTTTTTTACGGGGCACGAAAGGTGAGAGAAGAAATACGCGCGTGCAGCGCCCGTATCCCTTAACTTGTGCGCACGCACGGGACGGCGTTGCCGAAGGCTGTGGGGGCCCGGGGCGACTTTTTACCCGGTCAGAAATGACCATTTTCTTAATTTGTTTTCTTAAGTCTAAAAGTTACTATTAGTGATTCATTAATTACAGTGATTCGTTTTAAAATAATGTGCCGCTAGTCTCTTATATTATTAAAATCTGTACGCTTTTGTGTGTCTGTCTGTGAGAAACGGCTTGAAGCAGCTAAAGCTCGGCCGCGAATGGTCGCACGGCCTTCGGACAGGTACCGTCGGGCGGAGAATTTATCGCAGATGTATGTTATTTAATTTGCTAAACGATGCGACCCTAATTAGCGGAGATATTTATAAAAACGTCGACAAATGTCGAACGGAAAAACGATTCAAAATGGCAGGCGACCGTTATTTTCCTCCGGAACCGGGTACCGGAAAAAAAAAAAAAAAAAAAAAAAATAGCAGAGAGAGAAAATTTCGCGGGTTTTATAAAGCTATGCTATGTAACGATTCGAGATATCGAAAATACACCTGTACCACGAGAAACAGCATTTATTACAGATTCTTACGGTACAATTTTTTTTTAATACGGTTTTTTTACATTTTTAAAAAAAGTTTTTAAAAGGGTCGAAAATTTCTCTTTTTCTTGATCTTCAATTTTTAATCGATCTGTACGAAAGAATAACAGACCCATTTCTTAACAACTGACATATTTGGAAAAGTCATTTAATCCTCTTTCGAACCATATAAACATTTTAACAATATACGGATTAGCGATCCATATTTTTAGATTTTACGAAACATGGATTTTTTTACAAAACATTTTATAACTCAAAATCTTTTGGAGATAAATCATTTCTTTCTTTTTTTTTTTTTTTTTTTTTTTGTATATAGATCTCGGTTCAACAATTCCCTTCTCAAAAGATTGACAGATATTTTCAAAAACTGAATGAGTTATAATTTTTTTAATTTTAGGCATTACACAATTGAATACAGCGAGCTTCCCATAATGAAATTCTGCAACCAAGTCGCTTGCGTTCGCTGTCGGTTACCACGACAACCCATTCGCAGACATTACTATGTCTGGGGAATAAACAAATCTTTTACCAATTGACATCACGTGGCTTTTCTACTAGGAATAAAAATTGCAAATTTCAAAATGCTTCAAATTACTTCTAAATTCTTTCAAATTTACTGTGCGCCATTAACAACCCAAGGGATAGTTGCAGTTCAAATTTCATCGATTTTGGAAAAAATTTACATTTTAATTTGAAATTAAATTTTATTCTGATACGCGTATTTCAATTTCTAATTATGATTAAATTATTTTTAATCCATCATTCGAAAGATATTTTACAGTTCTTTTATATTATCGAAAGTACAATTCGAGATTTCACCTGATTTACACGTTTTGAGGTCTCCTGAATCGGTTTTCGTTTGTATCTCAGCTACTAATAAAAATAATTTCATAAGTAATACATCATTAGAAAGCTTTGTTGATTTGGAATCGAAAAGTAGATTACAGAAATTTCTATCGCCAGATGGCGCTGTAATATTTTAAAATTTCAATATTTCAATTTCTTAATTATGATTAAATTATTTTTAATACATCATTCAAAAGGTATTTTAAATTTCTTTTATATTATCGAAAGTTTTCACCAGATTTACACGTTTTGAGGTCTCCTGATTACGTTTTCTTTTGCATCTCAGCTAATTGAGTTAGACCATCACAAAATTGGTATATGTAGGTTAATTAGGAGGGGTTCAAATGGTGGGGAAGAAACAGGCGTTCACCGCGCGCGTATCCCCTAACGTGTGTGCGCGCATCGCGCATGAAACTGCGCTGCCGAAGACAGTGGGGTCCCGTTTCGACTTTTTAACGGATGAGAAATGATTTTTTTTTCTTAAGAATACTTATATTTAAGGCGAATGGAGTTTTAATCCGACGATTTCCTGATCCACGGGCTGCTAGTGGCGCCGCCGTGGACTCTGTCAGGAAGCTTGTAGGACCGACGTAATTTCGGAGGAGAGCGCGTCGAGAAGTGTTTTAACAATGGAGAATCGTGGCAAAAGTCCTCCGTTTGTTTAATGTTTGGCCTTTTATACGAGATTTCTGAGCTGCTAATTGGTTACTTAATTGATCTGGGGCTATAAAAGAATTTCTAGGATTAATTAATATGCATGATCGATGCCGCGAGAGTTGCAAATTGCGTTAACCTTAGCAAATTTTGATTTTTAATTTCGTTCATTTTCTCATTTCTGAGTGATAAAGTCTTCTGCCAGAAAACAATCTTTAAAGGGGCAATTACGGATTATTCGCGTTTATAATTTCGACTAGCGATTTTTACACTTTTAAATTTGTTTTTTTAATAATTTAAATTTATTTATTTTTATCCCTTTCATATCCCCCCTCCCAAGCGAGATCCCCCGGGCTTGCCTGCAAGGCCGTGGGAGCTCACCTGGAGGTAGACGATTTTCCAGGTGATACAGAATTAATACTTCTGATTTAATCTATTTATTTATTTATTTATTTTCTATTTCTAGATTTACTTATTTAGGATTGCTTGATTTTATGTTAATTAGTTTTCACTAATTTAATCCGACCATGACTCCGTTGCCTTGTGAATATACAGAGGGGTTACAAAATTGACAATAAGCTTGCTGATGACTACACATGATATGCACAGTTTAACTTTCTTGATTAACTGATGATTAAACAGTATATATTCATTATATTTAGTAGACAAACATTGATACTTCATATTAAAAATTACTAATACAATAAAACAAATGTATGACACTATAAGGAAACAAATATATTCAAAAAAGTATTATAACATATTCAATAAAGTATTAATATAAAATAAAGTAGATATTAAAAAAAATGGTCAAATTTCTCTGTAGTACAGGAAAAGTTTCCTTTTAGTCCTATAAAACAACAACAGTTTATTTATTTTTCTGTGCTGTAGAATTGTCCCAGACTGTTCTTCTTATACGACATAGTTCCTTGAGGATCTCATAAGTGTGGGTGGTCTCTGATTTAGGCATAGTCTTTTCATTCTTTTAGCAAAAATTTAGTATACACACACTTTTTTTTCTTATTCAATGCCACAATTAAGAGTTTATAACACAAAAATATGATACAGTCGGCAACAAAAGTATCCGAACACTAGCAAAAATTCCTGTATTAAACAAGTACACTTAATACAGTTTTGTTAAATAGATCCTTGTCGAATCCTGTTTTTAGACTGACTAAGAACATGATTCGACAAGAATTTATTTAACAAAACAGTATTAACTTTACTTTTTTTATATATTAATTTTTGCTAGTGTTCGGATACTTTTGTTACCAGGCAGTGGCATATATATTGAAACCCCTCACCCCAACTTGACTCTTTCTCATCGTAATCCTAATTACTGCTCTGTCTTCAGAAGTGAACTGATTGCAATAGACCTGCGACTAGAAGCTAATCTCTCTGAAGAGGATTATGGTGGCCTATGGATCTTGGCTGATAGCCGTAGTTCTCTTCACCATCTTAGTAATTGGATTCTTGTGGGCGACAAGATCAGCGCCTCTATTCTGCTTAAATTTAAGCTCATTTCACTTAATCATGACGTTCATTTGCAGTGGATACCTTCACACGTGAATCTCCACGGGAATGAAATGGCTGATAATCTTGCTAAGGAGGGTTGCAGGATTTCATCAACTCCCTCCTCCGCACTTATTTTTCTGGAGTTATACTCCCGGGAAAATTCAAAAATCTCGGAAGAGTGGAAAACTCCCCCCTCCCATAATTGGTACATGGGCTCAAAACCGGGTTTGTCCCTTGACCTTCCGTGTGGCAGACGTACCCAAACTGTACTCTCAAGACTCGCTAGCGGTCACATCAAGTGCCTCACTTTCAACGAGGGCAGGAAAACCTTCGCCACCTGCACCAAGTGCCAAAATCATCAGGCTTCTCCTGAGTACCTTTTGGATTGCATGGGACTCTCTAAGGAGGATCTCTTTACCAATCCTCTTCTGGTCTTTGACTTCCTAACAGTCAACGAACTCGTGGATCTTGTCTGTCTCCGTCAGACAAGGAGGATAAGCAACAACAACTACAACACTTCTCTAAATTGCTTTTGATACGTACTTCCTTCAAACTACTGTAATACAAAACACTAAAAACCTTTACTCAAAAGGCTATATTTATTGGGGCAGATACCCGTTAAACTCTGTGAGAGCTTGTCAACCAAATAAAGTAATTTCTGTAAGAAGTAAAAAGTGGTTATTCAACAAGTATCATCACAGGAGGGAGCACACTTGTTGCCTCATGTTCTTCGGGGGTCTCACATCAGGTGAAGTCCAGAAGAACATGAGTAAACAAGGGCTAAAAGAAAAGGGGGTAAGGAGCGGAGGAGCCTCATTTCACGAATTCGTCTACTAAGATTTGTAATTTCTCCAATTCAGTTAGGATCCTCATCCAACGCGTAATGGGACAATAGGAAAGCAATATATATATATATATATATATATATATATATTCAGGGTGAATCCTGACTGATGAAGGGGGTTATTCATGACATAGTTTAAAATGTTGAGGATTATTATAATATCTTACAAGGAGAGGTCACGACATGGAAAATTCAGATCGGGACGAAACTACGCAGGATTGTAGTATACTATGAGGGTAACAACATATTAAAGCAGTAGGACCCACTATCCACAAAATTTCGAGAAAAAAGCATTTAAAGTTTCAGTAATCTTTAAATACAAGTTATTTCGCAAGCGAGTAAGCGCCTCAGTAGTGTGATCCTAAAGCGCGAGTCTCCCAACCAGATGGCTTGGGTTCGAGGCTACCTGCGGGACTGCTTTTTTTTTTTTTTTTTTCTTTAACTTTTTATGTAATCTTAACTTTTTCTTTATTTTACAATTCAATTCAAAATTTGAAAATTTTAATAAAAAATTATTTAATTTTCTTGAGTATAAAATAACTTTTTCTATTTTTAATATTTATAACTTAAAAATACAATAAATTTATATAACTTAAAAAATAAATTTTAGTTTTATTTTAACTGTAAAATAAAGTAAAACTAAAGAAACTGTTTTTAATTATTTATCTAAATATTTTATTTTATTTTAGGTATATTTAATTTTATTTTTTAAATTACAAAAAAAAAAAAAAAAAAAAAAAAAAAAAAAACAGAGAAATGATTTTAATTGCATATATAATTACTATCCAAATTAAATAATTACTTCTCCAACCAATAGTTTCTTAAAAATTATAGTATAGGATTACGATGCAATTAAATTATTACAAGTAAAGAAATGTTATCTTTAAATGTAGATTTTAAATGTTAATAAACATCGTTTCTTTTTCGATAACGACTTCTTTTTTTTTTTTTTTTTTTTTTTTTTTTTTTTCCTTCTGTGCACAAAATAAAATTCCACCTGCCCTTTATTATTAACAAGCTAGAAGTGTTTACGTAATTTATACACATTCAAACCAAATCAGGAAGCTCAAACCAAGATTTAAGTACATCTGCTAACTATTTTACACTTTGTTTACAGCTTGCTTATTTTTTAATTATTTAAATATTTGTCTGTTTTTCTTTATGTTTCTTATTTAGGGTTTTGTAAAACTAAACTTTATTTTTTAAGTTATAGAAATTTATTGTATTTTTAAGTTATAAATATTAAAAATAGAAAAAGTTATTTTATACTCAAGAAAATTAAATAATTTTTTATTAAAATTTTCAAATTTTTAATTGTAAAATAAAGTAAAATAAATAAAAAGTTTAGATTGCATAAAAAGTTAAAGAAGAAAAAAAAAAAGTAGTCCCGCGGGTAGCCTTGAACCCAAGTCATCTGGCTGGGATATTCGCGCTTCAGGATCACACCACTGAGGCGCTTACTCACTAGCGAAATAACTTGTATTTGAAGATTACTGAAACTTTAAATGCTTTTTTCTCGAAATTTTGTGGATAGTGGGTCCTACTGCTTTAATATGTTGTTACCCTCATAGTATACTACAATCCTGCGCAATTTCGTCCCGATCTGAATTTTCCATGTCGTGACCTCTCCTTGTTAGTTTAGATGAATGCACAATTTCAGACTGTCTTTTAAAATGAGGGTTTGGTCTATCAATTTCAAAATTTGATAATTGCTTTAAAATGGTATAAGGTCCTGAATATGGAGCAGTTAATTTTCGTGTATTAGGATAATGAAATTCTTCATATAAAACTTTAAATTTAGCAGGGAGAAATCGAGCGTCATATCTTTATTCTTATTATGATATTCAATTGTATGTTCTTTTGCCATTTTTCTCGCTTCATCAACCTTAGTATAATAATTATTATTAGGAATTAAAGGGTAATATGGTAAATTTTCAAACAATAGGTAACTAGTTGAAAATTTTGTAACAGAATGAGGGGTAGCATTAATGGCTTAAGACCTCCTCTAGTAATTTTGTCCAAGGTACTTTAGATGAAGCAGAATTTACTTTACACGTTAATCTAGTTACGATAGTTTAGTTGAGACGCTCAATTTTTCCGTTTGTCTCCGGATGATGGCTGCTAGTTAAAATGTGTTTAACATTGTAATTACGTAAGAAATTTTTAAAACGTGATGAAGTAAAGGCCAGTTAGCAAATTTTCAGGTACTTGAATTTGGAAAATCTGTTTTAAAAAGTTGGTATAAGCTTCAGTTGTCACACTTTTGGATGGAAAATCCCATAAATAACGAGTTGTATGGTCAACCAGAGAATGCAGGTATTTTTTAGTTGTTGCAATAATTAAATCCACCAACAGTGTCTGACGACAAACATTCAAATGATTTATCTGTTGGAGGTACCTGCTGCAATAAGCCAAATCTTTTTTGTTTACATTTTTTATTTACTTGGCAGGTATGACAATGTTTAACAAAATTTTCTATATTTATGAAAGGCCAATAATATTGTGGAGTGATTAAATTGATCATATTTTATCAATTTCATCTGGGTGGCCGAATTGTGTGTGGGCTTTATTTAGCAATGTTAATCTTAGTGACATAGGAACGATAATCTTATACAAACTTTTCTTTTTTGTTACTATGAGATCATTTATTTCAACATATTTTATACTATTGACTATTGTATTTTCTTTTTGTTGCATACGTTCCCGACTCAGTGTCCGAAGTTTCCCTTTCTTCGTCAAGTTTCCGTTGCTCCGTAACATTTCCGTTCTGTTGTCCCGTAACACACATTGCGACCTGAATCCATCCATTTCGAAGTATTGTCTCACTATATTTTAGTTCTTTGTGTAGCCCTGTAAACGAACGTTGAATGATTTCGTACCAGGTTTTACATGAAACATGCTTTTATGTATATAATATATGTATAATCGTTTCGTTTGGTTTACACTTTACTTACATTCAGTTTCGCTCATAGACGTAATGTATTTGAATACCCTTGGATGGTCCTGTACACGAACCATTTGCTTGATCTCAACGAAAAGTGTAGCAACCCTATACGGTACTGATTAAGAATACTGAGTTTGAACTTCCTGCTGTTATTTGTTCTTGAGATATGTTGGTAATAGACATACACACAGACCAACCTCTAAAAACATGTTTTTCGGATTCAGGGGACTTTAAAACGTGTAACTATAACAAAAAACTCAATTTCGAAGATTTGACTAAAAACAATACTTTCTCTACCATACATATGTGTGTAAGAGAAAGTAAAAAGTTTTAGCACACCATGAGGGTATGCAATTTTTAGATGATAACAAAGCCAATTTATTATATGATTTTAGTTTGGAAGTAAAGCTATAAAGATAGCTTTTGTGAATATTTTGCAACCTTGAAATTTGGGCAACACAAATGCAATTTATTATATACTTTCGCTTTAAAAGTACAATTAGAAGGCTAGATTGTGTGAAATTTCCTGCTTCCTAATTAAAAAACATAATATATTTTAAGAAGTCATTAAGATTTAAGTGAAGTAGATGAGAATTAGAGATTAAACGATGTAATGGTAAGTACTATTAGAAAATTACGTACGCGGGAAAATAATGACACGATTTTCTTGTACCGGGATTTAAAAAAAGCATTCGATGCGAAAGAAAAAGAAAGAAACGCTGACCGACCATTTCCTGGATCTGTTTTTAATGATAGGTTTCAAAAAGTATCCTATGCTGCGGCCTTTCATTCTGCCGTCTTGAAGCATATGCATATACCCCTGCTCCTTTCGGGGCCACAGCAAGGAAAAACGCAAAAGGGACCTTTATCAGGTTTAAATTATAAGTTACGAATCTTGGATTGTTTTCGAAGAATTTTTCTATTATTCTTTCTTTCTTTTTTAAAATAAGTATTTGTGATCTTGATTACTTGAGCATTCTTAGAAAACTAATGTCTCTGAATATCTTCTAAAGTATTCCAGAAAAAGAAAAAGTAGGATAAGAAAATTATTATTATTTAAGAGTCCTGCTGGTGAGTCTGCAGCAAATTTACTTTCGTTATGTTAAAATTATGTGCGTACCATAATCATTGGGTATGGGTATACCTAAAATACGTTTATATTTTAGGTATCTCATAAGTTTTTTTTTTTTTTTTTTTTTTTTTTGGGGGGGGGGGGGGGGAGGGGTACGGGGGGGTGTATAATTCCTATAGCTTGTCTTCTTTTACCGCCTTTTATGCCGCCTTAATAAATTTATATGCTTTTTCAAGTGATAAAGTTCTACAGAAAACGAAAAAGTTTTTTATTTAAAAAGTAAAAGAAATTTATTTTTTGACAAGTGTATATATATATATATATATATATGTTTCAGGAAAAAAAAAATCAAATTCGGTGAAAGAAGACAAGTTTTTAAGAGGATACACGAAAACACAAAGGATTCACAAAAATCAGAAATGCATATAGACGCATATTACGAAAATTAGTTGTTAATTAACAAGAACGCAAAAATTTCTCCAACATCTACATAATTTTTAGACGAATATTCATAAAATTTGCGACATTATCATTGAACAGATAAGGAACTTACATTTTTCTGTTTAAAAGAAATATTGTCTACAAATTTGTTTGAGACTACTCATGAGTAGCCTCATATAAATTTATCAGTTTATCGTTTAATTTGTTGTTTATTTAAAAGGAGCATAGATCGTCGCTCTCATGATAAACAGACGTAACTCAAAATTATTAACTTTTTCAGAAATGAAACATAAACTCTTTATAACTAGGCAGCTAAATAGGAATTGAGTTACGCCACTTTGACATGTCATGTGTACTCGCGATTATTTGAATGATTCAAAATTTTATTTCAACTGATATACTCAAAATCCTGTTTTTGAGTTACGCCTCTTTGTTATAAGAGCGACGAGATTGCATCAAAATTTATCATAATTTGGCGGAATTTATATTTTTCAAATACTATTTTTATTACTTTCTTCATATATATGTATATAGTTCATATAAGACGAAAGTGTTGAATTTGGGAAAATTTTCGGCCTCCAGTTTTCCATGGATTTACAGGTTTTAATATATCCTGAACACGATTTGAATATTTTAAAAGAAATGTCTGTCTATACGTTTGTGTGTGTGTGTGTATCGAAAATATTTTGGATGCTGTATCTCACGAACCATTGAAGGTGATTTAATATAAGTGTATATTTGGTTGAAAAGTTGGTGCTGATTATATTTTGGTGCATATCGCTTAACAGGTGGCGCCGTCGTACCCTTTTTCAAAGTTTTTAATATGGCAGCACCAGACAAAATTTCGTACAAATGTACACAAGAATTATTTTTAACCAAACGTTGTGAAACTAAACAAAAAAGTTTTTATAATAGTATTATTTAACCAGGATAAAAGTATTGTATATATGTAAGAACATCGCTTTCCCTCACGGGGTGAAAATTTTCAAGATGATAATTTTTTAAGAACTTCAAAGTATCTTAAAAACGAATGATTGAACCATAGATGTGTGATAATTTGAAAAAAAATCTATCGATTTATTTTATTTATTTATTTATTTTTTCATAAAAATGTTAAAAAAAAAAAAAAAAAAAAAGTGCTTTTCCGAAAATATCGCTTATAGAACACAAAAGTGACTTTCTTTCAACATTTAATTTTATATTTTTCTGAGAGGAAAATCACCTGCATTCATAATGTAAATTAATTTTTATAAATAATAATTTAATAAATTTACTCCTTTTTGGCTCCGAAATAAAGTCAAAAGGCGTAAAAGTTAGCAACTATGAAATTTGCGACTAACATTTGCTCCCAAATTTACCTATGGAGTTGGCCGTAAGGAAAGCTTTAAGATGACTTTAGTCCAAAATTTACATATCCCTTGTTCATCAGCTTATATCTAATTAAGTTAAACAATCACATTATTTACATGCAACAAAAAAAATTTAATAATTAAAATGATTATATACTATAAGTTACTTCCCGTTTGAGGATTGCATGCTATATGTCGAATTTAGCGACTCACACGCACGACGAGATCCACCGATAGTTTTATTTAAGGGCCAAACCATTTGAAATTTTCTTCTCTCGCGCAATTTATAAATTAAAATTCTGTCCTAAACAGAATTTAATTTTGAAAAAAAAAAAAAAAAGAGACGCTTTTTTTTCTTTTTCTGCGGGTGCTGATGGACATGCAGCTTTATTCAGAGTAGTCTACCGGAAAACGGCGTCGATGCTTTTTTTTTATTATTGTTTTCCTTTTTATATTAACACTTCCCTGTTTACATTCAGAATTTAAAATACATTACGAGAAAAAGAATTATAAAAGGGAAATGAAACAATTGAATCATTTTGGCTTTACGCTTTTTCTTTTTAACTATCTTTTGTTTATTTATTTATTTATTTATTTTTCGCCGTGAGTAACAATTTATTTTACTTTGCGGCGACTGTGACGACATACATCTCACCAATTTAGCCTTTTTATTACTGTTTCACTTCTCCTTTTCATTATTGTTGTACTTATGTTGTCAAGATATTCACGTTTCCGAAGGTTTTAAATTATTAACTTTTTTTTTTTTTTTTTTTTTTTTTTTTTTCAAGAAGAGATAATTAAAAGGAAAGAAACATAAATTACGCATTAAAGTAATAATTAAAATTATATTTAAAATTTAATTTAGGATAAATATGTAGAGCACACTGAGCAAGTTTTTCTTTCTGAAATCACTCTTGATGGAGAGAAAAAAAAAAAAAAAATCATTTGGTGTATTTTATTTGAAAGAACAAATTAGTCTGAAATATTTTGTCCTCTGTCTGAAAAATACTTACCCTGTTATATATTTGCGCATTTATATTATGTATTTCTTATATATAAGTCACCATATTGCTGGCCAGGAGCTAACAGAAGAGTATATGGTTGTAAGGAAAAAGAGAGTATTAATGTGCTTTCTAATCCGTTTTATAAGGAGCGGGTTCGGCTCGGGCAGAAGAGCATATTGTGAATACTAAGATTGACTACACACTACAGCAATATTGGTTTATCAAACGGGTTCCATTCCCCTAACAGCACACTTTCACCAAATGCCATCCTTAGGATATCTAGTGAATAAAAAGACATTCCATGGACATCCTCAGGATGTACTATGGATAAGTGCGCTGTTAGGGAAATTATTTCAGTAAAAAATATTTTTTCATTTAAAGAGAATCTACATAATACGAAGAAATCTAATGTTGGGAAAATATGGGACAGCTAGTGAAGCAGACTTACTTCTCCAGTGTGGTATCAAATTTGAAATGTATATATATTTTCTTTTTTTCTTTCTTTTTTCTTTTCTTTTCTTTCTTTTTTTTTTCTTTTCTTTCTTTCTTTTTTTTTTTTTTTTTTTTTTTTTTTTAATCAGCATCAATACAGAAAATTTTAACGTATATTTTTAATGCATTTTTCTTTCTTTATTTATTTGACTGAATAGGTTACCACTGTTAGAAAACAGTGATACCAAAATAACTAGTTAGCTAAATAAATAAATAAGAAAATAAAAGCTAAAGTCTCACTCCTGATTGGTATATACTAAATTCATTGTTTAAACACCACAGACTCAGATCCCCCCCCCCCCCTCATTGTTCACCAATGTAGCAGCGTTTTTCTGGATTATTTATAGTATCGTTGAAATTACACAACTGTCGAATATGCACTAATTTCTGTAATAATTTTTTCTACTCTCGGATCACATATAATTATTTTAACATCGGAGAAATGATACATGTTGATTATTAGTATTTTCTCAGTTCATAGTAATTCACGTGATTACTGACATACGAAATGTCTTTATATCAATAAAAAATTTATAATATTCAAATCTAAATGCTTTGAGAATCTGCGTTATATTTATAAAAGTTTCAGTGTTTATGGCGCAACTTTTGCAAAATTATTTTCATATAGTATGTTTTTTTAATAATTTTCTGCTCAAATAAATAAAAGAAAATATTCATTAATAATGATGTCAAAGCTGCATCGAAGTGACACCTTGCATTACACTCTTGAAATAAATGCGATAATGACAAATATAAATAATAAAAATAAATAAGTCATTGCAATTATTACGCCCATTAATATTTGCTTTCAGATCTGAAGAACAATAAATATAGGAATAATTGTACAGTACCGGATTAAAAGTGGAACATCTGAGATATAAACGTGTTTATGTATTTTGTAGTATATAAATCTATATTGTTAATTATGGTACACACTAAATACTTTAAGTTGTTCCACCCTTATTTTTTTATATTATTGGAGAATACCGATTATCTATTCTTTATCTATTCTACAGGTCCTATGAGAATAGATAAAGTTAACAAGCATGATTTCACTGAAAATTGGTGGCATTAAATATATATATCATCATCATCATCAATTTCAGCCTTTATCAATCCACTGCAGGATGAAGGCGTCTCCTAGGTGATTCCAAACTGCCCTGTTTTCTACAATTCTTCTCCATTCTGCTCTTCCAAACTTCACCATTTCATCTCTCCAACGACTCCAATGAACTCACAAATGTTAGTAAATTAATAAAAATATGTTAAAATTACAAGCCTATAAGGGGTTTTTCCCAAAAAAGAACATTTACAATGTGGTTGAAATAGTTGCATCTTCAAATTAAATATGCAGCATGTGAAAAACCCCTTATAAAATTTCAATTCTGAAAAATACCTAAAATCTAGCTCGTTCGTTTGTCAACAATTTGCTTATTTTTACTCTATTCAAATTAGCTTTTGACAAAGTTGCTCAATTTATCTAGCTTTCAACCTATGCAATAAAATTTTTTCTCTCTTTCAAGCATCACGCATGCGCAGTAAAATAATATTTACTAAAAATGCTCATATCTCAACGAATATTACACGTATGAATTTTATGTTTCAGAATAATGTTTCTCTAATATTTTGTCAAATTTTCTGCAAATTTTGTAAAATCTGTTCTAGTTATAAGCAGAAAACCTGTCAAAAAAAACAGTATTTTTTGTAAAATAAATAAATAAATAAATAAATAAATAAATAAAAATAAAATAAAATTACCCGCCTAAATAATTGCACAATTCCCGTACCAAAACAAACAAATATTGTACATAGTTTGTACAATAATTTATTAAAGTTGTAAGTCATTTGTAGCTTTTTGTGATACAGGGCGATGAAAAGTATTTTCGCTATTCTTCAATTTGTAGTTGGTCCCCTAATTTCACTCTGGACTAAATCGACAGTGAAAACAATGAGTTTTTAAATGTTCTTTGAAAGTATGAATTTCCAAGCCATTTCTTTTTAGAAAATCGAAAAAATGTAAAATAAGAAAAAATATATATAATAATTTGATCACCCACTGTAATCGTAGACAATCTATATTATGATTAAGGGGATGGTGGACGTTATATATATATTGTAAATTACTGTCTTAGATTTAGAAAAAATTGCATATATATGCATTGAAATATGATAATATTAAATATGTTTAATTTTCTCAAATTCTATTTAAATTCAATAAAATAAGACTCAAAACTTTTAATTTTTTGAAAAATTTTAAAATGCTCCCTACTAATTTTTAACCTTTTCCCCTCAATTTTACATTCTTATATTTTAACACCATATTTTAAACAGATTTGGGTATTACTTTGTGCATTATTTGATACATTGATTTAAAAAATTGTTTTTATTCTTAAATACTGAAACTGAATGCAAATTTTTAACATTCAAACATAAAAATCTTTTTTAAACATTAACTTATCAATGAATCTACAGACAATGAATCTACACATGTATTGTTAAGAATTTGTAAACAATAGTCATTTTTTATGTAATTTTAGGCTTAGTCAGATTATAAAATGTTAATTTTCTGCATTTCTAGCTTGTTTTGATTTTAAAATCGCTCATTTTCCTTTAAAAACCCGTTAAAAATAGCCTAGGGCAGATAATGTCCTTGGCGACGAATTTGGCACGTTTATCACTCTTTGGCGACTTTGCCGAGAAAATCCTTATTATCGGTATTTTGGTTGTCTAAGCTCTAATTCGATTATTCTGCGAGATACTGGAAAATTCTCGAAATATAAGAGTCTATATAAAGGGATAGCATTCCGACCATTCACTTAGTTTCACGCCAAGCCTCTTGATGTGTAAGAGCTCCCTGACTGGGTCTTTGCATTCGATTAAGTACAGTATACTGTGTTATGCCTATTGTACAATTTATGCTGTGATTTTAAGTTGTCAGCTATTATTTGAGCTGTATTTTCTGGTCAAACTGAAGTTGGTACTTGTTTGACTGACCTGTGATCGTTTGGAATATTCTGTAAATAAACTTTTAAGCCTTTGCAAGACCTGCCATACGTTCTCGGGAATTCACGAACCCCGAGTGCGTAACAGTGTCAGGAGTGGGGTTGTCTGCGGAATAGTCATAACTAGAGGTACGGAACAAGAAATGAAGAGACTTCTGGAAGGTTGACCGTCCAGATAAATGATTTGAAAGCCGGACAAGAAAAGATGAAAACCGGATTGATCGAAAATAATTATAAGATAAAAAAAAAAATTATAAACCATGTTTTTAAATTTTCTGTTGAATCATATAAACGCTACTGAAGGCAGCCGGAACCCCAGCAACTTGATAAAAGTATTAAAAAAATTCCTTGCTATCGTCTTTTGATCTATTATAAAAGTTTCAAATGGCTATCTAGCCGGGAAGTTAGTCAAAAGTTAATTGCAAGCTTTGTACTGGAAACGCTGCCGAAGGCAGCAGGGACCCGAAGCAATTGGATAAAAATATTTTTAAAAAGCATTTTTACCGTATTCTGGACTATTCCGAAAGTTTCAAATGTCTAGCTACTCGGGAAGTTAGTTAAATAAATTTTCTGTTGAATCATATGAATGCTGCCGAATACAGTAGGGACCTGAAACAGTTGACTAAAAGTATTAAAAAAATGTATTGCCCCCGTGTTCTGAGATATCCTGAAAGTTTCAAATATCTAGCTAGTCGGGAAGTTAGTGAAAAATCGATTGCAAGCTTTGTACTGGTAACGCTGCCGAAGGCAGCAGGAACCCGAAACAGTTGGCTAAAAGTATTAAAAAAAATGCATTTTCACCGTGTTCTGAACTATTGTGAAAGTTTCAAATGTCTAGCTAGTCAGGAAGTTAGTTAAAAAAAAATTCTGTTGAATCATATAAACGCTGCCGAAGGCAGTAGGGACCTGAAGAAGTTGACTAAAAGTTTTTAAAAAAGTATTGTCACCGTGTTATGAGCTAGCCTGAAAGTTCCAAATGTCTAGCTAGTAGGAAAGTTAGTGAAAAATCGATTGCAAGCTTTGTACTGATAACGCTGCCGAAGGCAGCAGGAACCCGAAACAGTTGGCTAAAGGTATTAAAAAAATGTATTTTCACCGTGTTCTGAACTATCCTGAAAGTTTCAAATGTCTAGCTAGTCGGGAAGTTAGTGAAAAATCGATTGCAAGCTTTGTACTGGTAACGCTGTCGAAGGCAGCAGGAACCCGAAGCAGTTGGTTAAGAATATTTAAAAATTGCATTTTCGCCGTGTTCTGAACTATTCTGAAAGTTTCAAATGTCTAGCTAGTCGGGAAGTTAGTTAAATAAATGTTCTGTCGAATTATATATGCGCTGCCGAAGGCAGCGGGACCTGAAATAGTTGACTAAAATTATTAGAAAAATGTATTGTCACCGTGTTGTGAGCTGTCCTGAAAGTTTCAAATGTCTAGCTAGTCGGAAACTTAGTGAAAAATCGATTGCAAGCTTTGTACTGATAACGCTGCCGAAGGCAGCAGGAACCCGAATAAGTTGGCTAAAGGTATTAAGAAAATGCATTTTCACCGTGTTCTAAACTATTCTGAAAGTTTCAAATGTCTAGCTAGTCGGGAAGTTAGTTAAATAAATTTTCTGTCGAATCATATAAGCGCTGCCGAAGGCAGCGGGACTTGAAATAGTTGACTAAAATTATTAGAAAAATGTATTGTCACCGTGTTGTGAGCTGTCCTGAAAATTTCAAATATCTAGCTAGTCGGGAAGTTAGGTAAAAATCGATTGCAAGATTTGTCCCTGACAAACACACAAACAAACAAACCCACAAACAAGAATCGAAGTCAATAAAAACATGGTAAAATGGAAACTGGGCAAAAAGGGATGAAAGACAATTTAAGTGAAGAAATTAAATCCATTCAAGAGAAAAATGAATCTAATCAAAACGAGATGAAAAAAGAAATTTCATCAGTGAAGGACCACTTTATGAAAATGGTGATTGAAGAAAAACTTTCAACTATGGGAGATAGAACTAAAGAAGTAAAGCGCCAAGTCGATAAAGTTATGAAGATAGAAGATAGTGTTATGAGGATAGAATAGAGTTTATAGAAGGCAAAGTAAAAGAAAATGTCGATCAAGAGCTGAAAGGAAGATTTTCGAAAATAGAAAGTAAATTAAGAATAGTAGAGGAAGAATTTGAGAGAAAGATGGAAGAGAAATTAGCATCGATGCCTCATGAAGCTGAAAGAAAAGATGAAAGAATACCGAATCGAGAATCAATAAAGCTTTTTTACTTATGATGGCAGACCATCTTGGCTAGTATTTAAGGCATAGTTTTCCATCTTAGCTGATGCTAATAGATCCTACTGACAAGACAATGCATTTAGCAGCATCATAACGGAGAGACACAGCTGACATACTGGAACCTCTTTCGAAGGAACAAAGGTATGATTTCGAGGTTCTGATACGAGCTGCGTTTTGGAGAAAAGAACATAGTCGTCTCCAGTGAAAGTCCTGTTATCAATATACAGTAGAACCTCGATTAACCGAAACTCCTCTCCGTTAACCAAAGTCGGTTTCTTCTTCACTTTTTTTTTTTTTACTTTCTACTATCATCCAAAGTTTTCTCTTAACAAACATGCATTTTTAAAGTTTTTTTTTTTTTTTTTTTTTTTTTTACCCACATTCCTTTTGTATGCAAGCCGTCCTTTCCAAACTGCGAATGCAGATAAATATTTTGGAATTTCCTTTTTTAGAATTCCTTCTCGCAAGCTCAATTGTCGGTATGAGTGTAAACTTCCCCACTTTCAAACGTCCCTGTTCTAAACAAAAACACACCCCATTTCGAAATGTGGAATGTCATTCTGCCAATTCCCAGAACAATCGAATGTTATTGCACCCTCTGATTGTAAGGAATCCCGGAAAAAATGGTAACGGTAAAAATGGTAACGGAAAAAATGGTAAACGGAAAAAATGATAAGTGGAAAATTAGTATTCTGAAACATCTGTATTATGAATCCATGGTACATTGTCACCGAAAATGAGTGCCTAAAAAATATCTGTAATGATGATCTGAAATTTGTATCATTAATTCCATGTTTAATGTCCTTTCGTCAGGGGTAAGATTAGGTAAGATTAGGGGTAAGATCAGGGGTAAGATTTCGTCAGGGGTCTATTTAACATGCAATAATTCTAAAAATTGCAACATGCATGTGAAATGAATGGTTATTATTTAAAATATTATTTATACCTTTAAAAAAAAAAAAAAAAAAAAAAAAAAACAGATATTGGAGTTCCTGATACATTATGAGACAAATAAAAGATTAAAAATGAGAAATTAATGTACAAACAAATTATTTAGCACGAAATTCAGAGACAGCAAAATTTTTAAAACCCATAAAAGTTACAGATTTGTTTCATACGCACTAATAAACGAAAATTAATAAAAATCCATATTAGATAGGCTTTTTATATTGTGTAATCCATGTTAATTCTAAACACAAAATCTATAATAAATTAATAATTAATAATAATATTAAATATTTTTATGAATGTTTCTCTTTTTATCAGAGATTTCATCGATTATTATTATAAGGGATTTGCACATTGGCAAATCTTTTATAAATGATATAACATTTTTAGATTTATTACATTTTAAATGCAAAAGATATTGAGTTTCTTTTGTACAGAATATTATGGCGAGTGTATTTCGATCCCCCCCCCACTTTTTTTTTTTTTTTTTTCAATATTTACCATAAAAAAGGTCTATGTTACAGATGTCTTTAAAAATATGAGCACCTGGACCGTCATTGGAATACGTCTTCTAAATTGCTATGCCCTTCTTTTTCTAAATGAAAATTCTTTCATATTTCAACAGTTCATTCTTATAGTAGGTATCTTGTCCTGTTTTCATGCCCCTCATAACAAACTCGTGGATTGACATGTGGGTCGAACGGATAACAATGGTTCCCAAGCGCATACAATTCACGGCTAATATGTATAATATAGTTTATGTTTAACAAAAAGCATATATCTTTAGAAATTGGGCTTTTTAAAAAAACATATCTGCATTTTATTTGCTGTGTAGCTATGACAGTTACACAAGTCACTGGCGTAGCCAGCATAACTGGTGCCCGTGGCACGATTTCTTTCTGGTGCTCCCCCTCCTCCCATATATATATATTCTGAATTTTGCTTTAATTTTTTCTTGTTTAACTGAGCTAGTATTTGTAGAAGAACATATATATTTTTTTTCTTTTTAATTTCCCTTACCGAAATATGGTAGAGAAGAGCATTGTTTTTGGATCAAATTTCGGAAAGTGAGTTTTTGTGAAATTTGAAAAAATTGAAAAAAAATTGAGGCCCCTCCAAATTCTAAAAACAGGTCATTAGCGGTTGGTCTGTGTGTGTGTTTGTTATCGTAACTTGGGTTTGAACTTTGGACCTCCCATCTGTCACATAGTTGCCAACATCTTAATTAATATTCAGTAGTACTATTAGTATCCGTCGCTTTTTTCGCAGTGGTTTATTTTTAGAGTAATTCGCTCTAAATGTAATTAAGATTAAATAAATAAAAAAAAAAATCATATTCACGCTGGTTTCGGAGAAAACCACGAAAAATTCTGAATGGCTGGGTTAGATTGAGAAGTGTGACTTGGGTTTGAGCTCGGGACCTCCCGTCTAGCACACAATTGCCACTATCCTAAGTATGTTCCGTAGTATTATTAGTATCCGAGGCTTTTTTTCGCACTGGTTTATTTTTAGAATAATTCGTTCGAAATGTAATTATGATTAAATAAGAAAATCCATATTTACTCTGGTTTCGGAGAAAACTGCGAAAAATTCTGAATGGCTGGGTTAGATCGAGAAGTGTGACTTGGGTTTGAACTCGGGACCTCCCGCCTGGCACATAGTTGCCAATATCCTAATTATGTTCCGTAGTACTATTAGTATCTGCGGCTTTTTTCGCACTGGTTTATTTTTAGAGTAATTCTCTCAAAATGTAAAAATTATTAAAGAAGGTGAAAAAAATCCTCGAAAATCGTCTGGTGTGAAATAAAGGTGGGTACTAACACTACTACAGAAAATTAATTAGGATGTTGGCAGCTATGCTATCTTCTTCGAGAGCAGAATATTTCTACCAATGAAGGGGAACTTTTTATTTATAATTTTCCATTGATCAAAATTTCTCTATAACTTTTATCTTAAAGCATAAATGCATGGAGATATGTACTTTTTGATTCTCTTTTCGACATAATTCAGTGTATTAAAATTATAAACTAAACATGCATTTAATACTTCTAGCAAATAATTAACACCAAATAGCCAAAAAATATAAATAATTAAGGCACGGCAATTTTATCGGCTTTAAAATGTATTAGTTTAATATTTTAGAAAATTGGCTGAACTGTAAAGAAGTTTGTTCGATAAAAAATATGTTAATATATGTGCATTAAGCTGTTTTTCTTTATTAGATTTGGTTTAATAAATATTTAATAGCAAGGAATTTCCTTTCGTTTTGATTTTAAAAGATCATCGATTTATTATAAAACTATCTTCTACAGAATAACTTTCGATATTCGAAAAGCTTGAAAAATAAATAAATTAATTAATTAATTAAAGGGTGGGGCGGTCCTTTATTAAGCATATTTCTATGATTCAAACATTTTTTTCGTTTTTTTTTTTAAAAAAAAAACTTTATAAATATTTTTTTATAAATATTTATAAATAGAGTAGGAGTTTATAAATATTTTTTATCGCTGAAAATAAGATTAAATTTACACAAATGTTAAGTATAGTTTTTAGGATGGAGGACTATTAGTTTCAGTGTGGAAAAAAACGTCCTCGCCAGTTTTGTGTAACACCAAAGAAAAGGGAAAAGTGGTGGGGTGGGGAGTTAAAGATGAAGATTGCAGAATAAAATGATTTTTATGTCACCATTTTACCGATTTTAATGATATATTCTATAACTATCACTTAATTTTTATGACGATCATAATGAGTGTATTATATACATGGGGGGGGGGACAAGGGGTCGCAGATGGAAGTGAAATATATTATTCTTTAAACCACCCTATAATCGATTAAAACAAAACCTTTGTGTATATATAACGTACAGTTTAAGAAAAATTACAGAGAGTGTTACACATATGTGGACGGTTTACTAGGGGGGGGGGGGAGAAGAGTGAAAAAAAATGGTTGTTTTTATATCACCATGCTACTTATTTGTATGAAACTTTGTACTATCACTTACATTTTATTAAAATTATAGTGAAAGTTACCTATAGTTGATAAGGGGAAGTAGGAGTAGGGGGGGGGGCAGATGAAAAATAAAATAATCTTTTTAAACAAAACTTATTATCGATTTTTTTATTCCCATTTTGTGCAAATATCACTTATTGTTACTATTAATGAAAAATTACAGTAAGGTTACATATGTCTGGGGGGGGGGGGGAGGCACAGAAGGAAAGAAAATGAATGTTTTTATCACTATATTTTGCATTTTAATAAAATTTATTATAAACATCATTGAATATTTAGAAAAACTTACGCTGATTGTTATATATATATCTTGAGGGCAATGGGATAAGGGGCAAAGGAGAAAAATTATTGTATAAATATCACAATATTACCAATTTTAATTAAAATTCCAAAAACTTCACCTACATTAAATGAAAACTTTCAAAGAGTGTTACATATATCTAGGAGGAGGGGAGGACTGAGGGAAAAAAATATTGTTTTTAAATCACTTTGCTTTACATTTTATGGAATTTTTGCATAAATATCTCTTATTGTTTATCAAAAATTGAGGAGAGGGTTACACTACCTGGTGAGAACTGGAGGCCCACATGGAAAGAATATATTTTTATACCATCCTATTGCCGATTTAATGAAACTTTGCAGAAATATTACTTAGCATGTATAAGACATTACAGTGAGGTTTAAATATCAGATTCATTCTCTTCCTAAGTTTGCACCCAAAAATTCAATGTATGATTTAAATCAGAAAAAAGTTACACGAAAATAAAATTTCTTCTTTTAATCTGTTTCTTCTCCCCCCCCCCCCCCCCCCCCGAACGTTGAAATAAAAAACTTACGCTCTCGTTGATGTTTAGCATGAGTTTTACAAGGATAAATTAAGAAAAATGTCCTTTTTTCCGGATCGCTGAAAAAGGGCACTTTTCTTAGTTCTAAAATACTTCCAAATACGAACGATAGCAAAAATATTTTATTTCTACGAGGGGAAGGGGTACAAATGGGATAGACTAAACAAAAAAATTCTGTTTCAGAGTAATCTTTTACCAATGTTTGATATTAAATTTTAATTAATTTCTAACAATGCATTGAATTTTTGCATGCTAACTTAGAAAATGAAAGATTCTGCGATACGTAGTCCTCTCTAAAAAGTTTCATAAACAATAAAGGATGTTTATATAAAATTTCCTGTAAATATGAAGCAGTGGGATTTGAAAACAATCGTATTTTTTTTATGTCCTCCACCTTGTCCCCCAGGTATAGGTAACACTCACCGCAATTTTTCATTAAAAGGAGGTGATAGTGTTAAAAATTTAATTAAAATTGCTAACGTTGTGGTATTTATATAACCCTTTTTCTCCTCTGGCCCCATAGCCCCCCAAGATATGCATAGCAATCAGCGTAAATTTTCCTAAACATTAAGTGATATTTATTATAAATTTTATTAAAGTGCAAAGTATAATGATAAAAAACATCATTTGAATCCTTCTGTTTCCAGCACCCTCACCCAGACATATGAAACACTCACTGTAATTTTTCGTTAATAGTAAATGACATTCGCACAAAAAAAAAAAAAAAAAGAAAAAAAGATAATAAGTGTTGCTTAAACATATTTTGTTTTTCATCTGCCGCCGCTCCCCACTCCCACACTGGCCCCCTTTTTTAACTACAGGTAACTTTCATTATAATTTTAATAAAAAGCAAGTGATAGTCATACAAAATTTCATATAACTAGATATCAAAACAACCACTTTTTTTATTCTGCGGTCTGCGCCCTCTTAGCAACTCCCCCCCCCCCGCCCAGATATGTGTAACACTCAATGTAATTTTTCTTAAACTGTAAGTGGTATATAGAGAAAGATTTATTTAAATCGATGCTAAGGTAGTTCACGAAAAATATTTTTTTTATTTCCATCAGCAACCCCCCCCCATCCCACCAGGTATATAATACATTCATTGTGATTTTCATAAAAAGTAAGTGATAGGTATAGAATATACCATTAATAGCGATAAAATGGTGACATAAAAAAATATTTTATTTTCCTCTGTCCCCCCCCCCCCTCAAATATGTCTGACACTTACTGTAATTTTTTCACAAATTGTACGTGATTATACACAGTTTTTTTTTTTTTTTAATCTATACTAGGGTAGTTTAAAAAAGAATAAATTTTATTTCCTTCTACCCCCCCCCCTCCTTGCCCCTCAGATATATAAAACACTCATTGTGGTTTTCATAAAAAGTAAGTGATAGTTATAGAATATATCATTAAAATCGGTAAAGTGATATAAAGTATCATTTTATTTTCCTCTATCCCCCTCTCTTTAACCCCCCCCCAAGTATGTCTGACACATACTGTAATTGTTTCACAAGTTGTATACGATTATACAAAGTTTCATTAAAATCGGTAGGAATGTGATATAAAAACAATTGCTTTGATTCGATCTGCTCCTAGTCCCCCCCCCCTCCCCCTTCCTCCAGGTATACACTAATTGAATGTTGTACCAAATCAATTGAAATTTCTAAAAATGTAATCTGAGAATCATTCTTTAAATTCTTTATTTCATATTATTGTGCGATTTGCGAATTGGAAAAGTGCCCTTTTTTTCCGGGGTCCCTTTACAGCATTATTGTGACAGTAGTTCCATTCTCAGTTGTTGTACACAACTTGTTTTCATATCTCTAGGTATTCATATAACTAGAATGGGTGAATAGATCTATAATCGACTTAAACAAATTTGTGTAATGTCAATATTTCTAATTTCAGCAATAACTAAAAATACATTTTTTTTTCTTTTATCAGACTTATAAAATGTTAATCATATAAGTAATGTAATATTGTAAAACACATTTTAAAAAATAATATTTCCTATATTATATTTTTATTAAATAAATTAAAAAATGATAATCATCTCAGTCAGTTTTTAAACACTACAGTGCGTTGCATGAATATAAACGCACCTTTTCCAATAACCAGAAATAGAACTTTTAACATTTTAAAAGAAGGAATGCGACTTACAGTTATTGCATATGACTAACAACTGAATAAGGTGCTTTGAGCAAATATGTTTAGGCTCATGCAAGCTTATGTAATAAATGTTTAAGCATTTTCTTATTTTTCACTGTTTTTCGTTTGTTGCACGAAATTAAACGTACTCTGTATTTTGCGTTTAAAATTTAACAGAGTCGCCGAAATTAAATTAAAACACAAATAGTTGTATTGCTAAAATTCTCTAAAATCAGTTTTAATGCTTGAGTGCAAAATTTACGGAGTTTGTACGGGATGGCAAGAGGAAAAACTTTGACTGTAGACGAGAGGATAAAAGTTGACTTTATGCGTGGTAAAGGCTTTAGCAATCGCAAAATAGGGCGCTGAATCGGAAGAAGTGAGAGTGTTATGCGAAATTATATAAAGAAAGGAGCAAATTAAGGGAAAAAAAGCGTATGGGAAGCGAACAGGAAAGCTCATCAGTTATGACAAATGTCAAATATTCAACGCTGCAAAGAATAAGAATATTTCCTGTGCGAAGATAAAGGCTCAATACAAGCTGGGTGTTCATCGAACAGCCATATTGAGAACTATCAAAGCTGGAACAATCATTAAATTTAAGAAACTAAAGGCGAAACCTCCCCTCACTCAAAAGCACAAGGATATGCGGTTGGAAAGGGCAAGGAAATGGATACTAGATCGACTAAATTGGGAAAAAGTCATCTTCTCAGATGAAAAAAGTTTAATCTCGATGGCCAGGACGGATTTCATAGCTACTGGTACGATATGATAACAGAAGAAATGTACTGTTCAAAACGTCAATCTGGAGGTGGGTCTGTCATGGTGTGGGCAGCCATAAGTTTTAAAAGGACTTTCGAATTAGAGTTCGTGGAGAACTGTATGAACTCTGTAGATTATGTTCAGATGCTCACAAGGAACCTCGCTGTCAAGCAGTCAAAAAATCTGGAAGAAATTATATTTAGCAGCAAGATTGGACATCTGTACATACAGCACATATCATGAAAAAATGGTTCCGTGACAATAAAATTAAAGTTCTGGCTTGTCCCTCAAAAAGCCCCGAATTAAACATAATGGAGAACGTATGGGGTAATCTGTTTCGCCGTGTTTACGCAAACGGAAGGTGGTTTAACA
Source organism: Salticus scenicus (assembly GCA_963930645.1). Lineage (NCBI taxonomy): Eukaryota > Metazoa > Arthropoda > Arachnida > Araneae > Salticidae > Salticus > Salticus scenicus. The sequence continues at coordinate 89,195,861 of OZ005657.1, read as the reverse complement.
CGAAAGTTGAACTAAAATCGGCAATTCTGTTACAGGGATGGAACACGGGCGCAGTATTCATACCACTATCAATGTAAGAAAATTTTCTACTTCTTAAATCAACGATATTATAGGTAGTAAAATTTCTTAAACAGATTCCGGTATGAATTCTGCGCCCGTGTTCCATCCCTGCTGTTAGCTTGGAAGACAATCAGCTTGGTAGCTTGGATAACCTCATGCCACTATATTAGTCAATGCCAAGGCGTTTACTGGCTCTTCTAGAAGCCCATGGTGGCTTTACAAAGTATTAGATACAGTATTTGTTACTCAGTTATTTATTTTTTACATGTGCGTTTAAATTCATGCAACATGTATATTTACCATAAATTCAATAATATTATTTTCTAAAAAATCATATTGGTTTTCCATTGTTTTGACTCGTAATTTCATTTCTTGTATCATACACATACAGTTTGCAAAAAGTGTCACCTATTCATATTTTTTTATTACTCTTCTGTACCATTCTAATTCTTAAAGCTAAGGTGCGTTTATATTCATGCAACGCACTGTATCTGAAAAAATTATAATTTGCGTTTAAGTGTTTTTGGTTTCTTATAAGGGAGATTTGTGAAGCCTAAAACATTTGGTGGGCAAAAAAGAAAATCACCTTTTTAAAAAAAAAATTATTTTTTTTAACAAAAACAAACAAGCACCTTGAAAACTGTTAACGAATTGACCGGTTCCAGTGGGTATAATGATAATCGAATCTGTATAATCACGACCAAACTTGTTCTTCCTCTAGGGAGAGAGAGGAGTTAGGCCGAAATAGAATGTTCTAGAATGATTAGCACTCTCGCTTCAATAATACAAGTTAAAAAATGACCTTGACATTCTAAGTTCAAAAACTTCACTCCTTCCATTGAAAACGAATCAGGAAAAGCAGGAACTATTATACTTACAGCGATCCAAAACTCTTCTGACCACTTCAGTTTTGAGCCACCCAATAGCTGTGTAAAATCGCTTTCATCATAATATGATAATGATATTATTGCAATTTGATTTTACTAATTTCCCTCATTACCATTTTTTCCGTTACCATTTTTTCTGTTTACCATTTTTTCCGTTTACCATTTTTTCCGTTACAATTTTTACCGGTTACCGATTGTAAGCAAGTGCAAAGAACCTAACCTCTTTTGTCATCTCAAGAACAGAGAAATTTTCATTGCAGCAGAATATCAAAATTTTTGTCACTTTGTGTCACTTATGATTCCTCTGAACTCATGCTTTTAAGAAAACTTCGGGATAGAGCTGCATGGCAAAGGATGGCCAATTTACACCAGATCAAGCTTCCATTTAAACCATTGTGAGTTTTTGTTTCAGAGATAATTTTATTTTCATTTATTTAACAGTTAAAATAGTCATAATAACAGTTCAATTACGATACTACATAATAAACTAGATAACAGGGGTCGTACTCTCCGCCCCTTTTTCAGGACACACTTAAGAATAAGAAATTTTCTCCTATTTTGCCACCAGTAATTTCATGCATAAATTTTTATGGTACTTTTTATAGAAATGTCTCCAGATTAATCTGGTTAGAGATCATCGTGAAAAAATAGTGGTAGGAATAGAGGCGGAAATTTGTCACATTTGAGAGTGTCCTGAAAAAAGGGCGGGGAGTACGGCCCCTGAGATGATTATTGATGAATTCTCGATTATCCGAAGTAGGTTCGGTTCCAGTTACTTCGGATAATCGAGATTCTACTGTATTGTTAAACTATAATAATGTAAAATTGAAGAGGGAAAATTAAAATTAGTTTGCTAGGAGCATTTTAAAAAGTTTCAAAAAAATTAAAATTGTGAATTCTATTTTATTTAAATAGTTTTCAATAAATTTTAATACACTTAATATTATTACATTTTTATGAATATTACACAAATTTTCATAATTTTAAGACAGAAATAAAAAGAATGTATATGTATAAATATTCATAGCGTCTACTATCCTCTTAAACCACATTTTTCTAAGGCCATAGACAAGGGCGAGAGGGGTGAAAATTTTGCAGTTTTTGAATTACGCTTCATTTTTAACACTCGACATTATGTACAAAAGTTTGAACCCCTTCTGAGAAATGTTTCTGGCTACTGTCTTGCTTTCTATAAGTCAGAAAATCTTCAAAGCTGTTCCTCTTTCTCCATATTTAACGAAACTTAAATCGTTTAAGAATAGATAAATAAATAAGATTTAATGATGCTATCGAAATCAAATTTTATAGAAAAATATATAATTATTCGTTGTGCACTTTAAAACTGTTCTAATGCGTGCAATGATTAAAATAACAATAATAATATAAATAAGTATGTTGAAGCATAACAAATTTTATGCAAAGATTTTTATTTAAAAAATAAATAAATAAAAATTTAGATATATAGCAACACTATAATATTTTCATAGTAACTCACTGTATATGCTACCATCAATAATTTAGCTATGAAAGAGTATTGGAACTGTATTAATTTCTTTCCTTCTTTCCCTTTCTCTCTCTTGCTCTTTTTTCTTGGAGGAATGATATAAGAGAAGTTGGCATACAGCGTATCAGCATATGAAGGGCAAATGAAGTTAATGGTTGTCTAGTTAAGAGCGGACAATACCTAATCTCGCCGGCAGCTTTCGCCCATGTTATTCTATGGGAAAATTTGTTTACATAATTACTGATTACCTAATGCATATTTTTCAATTCTGTTTTCACATTCAGAAAATTCATAAGCGTTAAATGAGTACTTACTTTCCAAAAATTGATTTTTTAAAATTTTAGTATTTCATTTTGCAATTAGAAAATGAGAAAAATGCATTTTGTGAAAAATCGCATTTTTGAACTCAAAATTAAAGTGTAAAAATTAAAAAAAAAATGAATTTTTCAAAAATGAGTACTCATTTAACGGTTACGAATTTTCTGACTGCGAAAACAGAATTTAAAAATATTCATTAGGTAATGTGTAATTGTCGCAACAAATTTTCCCATAGAATAACATAGGCAAAGGCTGCCGGCGGGATTAGGTATTGTCCGCTCTTAAGACGGCTGCTTCAATTTCAGCCAGGGTTACCGCAGGAGCCATATTGAGTCTACCAAAGCATTAAATAGTACTGTGTTATAGTTATTTTATTTATTTGACAGCTTTGAGACCTATATTTACAATGACTTTAGTCCCGAATGATCCATATAACACAATTTCACAATAACAATGCGGAATTTCTTATGTAGCTACGTTATTTAATGGCTTCTGCGATTACGATTTTGACTCCATGTTTTTCCGGACATGTCATCTCCTTTTATATCATTCCCCCGAGTCTTTTTAAACCTTGATGAATCTATTGCAATCCTTTTCTTTTACAGCTGCTTCAAATATCGCTACCAAAATTTTTTCTGAAATATATTTTTCAATTCAAGCTTGCAAAGTTCCGTTAAGCGTATATGTCTAATTTCAAAAATCTGGAATAGAACTAATTCTGTGTAATATTTCCATAATTTTCTCTTCCACTATGGGATGTGATACTTCATTCAAATGTCTTTTGCGTCTTCCAGTCGCAGCAGCAAGTTGGGCAGCTGTTGTAGTGGCGCCGTTATTCTGCATAATCAAAAACAGAGTTGAAAGAAGATTAGCATTTAAAGGGATTATGATAGCAAACAAAAGAAGTGGCAATAACAAGAGAAGTAGCAGAGGTATTAAATGATCATCTTTTTCGTGATGAGATGAAGGTACATGAATTGGAAAAAAGAAACCCTCATGTTCATGAATATATTTTCTATCTGCCAGTTCGTGATATTTGGAATCAAGTCCCAAATAATCTTCAATACTATCTATATATTTACGATTTTTCTTGCGGTTATTGTGAAAAATTTCTTTTTTAGAACTCCATGTTGGCCACGAAGAAGAATAGTCATGCTTTTTTATACCGTCCCTTCTTGATGTGAAGTTATGGTAAGGAGTCTTGACCCAATAATCGTCTAGATTTATTGCAGATTTATATGAAAAGCCGTCTAAATCGTCGCTATCATACCTCTTTATAGAAAAAGTAGGCTTATTGTTTGAAAAACTTTTCTTGGTTGAATGATTCAGGTTATCTGCGTTTTTAAAAGAAACACTTTTTTCACTTGAGGTAGAGACGAATGGTGAAAATCCTTCGCCGACTTGAATGCTTTTGAAGCTAAATCTTTGTTTGGTAGCATTTCTTGAACTTTCTTTTTCAGCAGCTTTTACTAAGCCTGTCACAACTGTGAAGTAAGTCAGAATCTTCAAAAACTCCATAAGTTCGAGGGTCTAAAAAATACGAAAAAGAAATTAAGAAATAGTAAGAAATAAAAATATTGACCAATAAAAATCAATTAAAATAAAATTCATTAATAGAAAATAATGGATAGCGTTTTATTTACTTCCACATTTTTCAGGATAAAATAAATGAAATTAGTTGATTTGGAAAGTTAAGGGGTTACATGGGCTTTAAAACATCAGAAAATCTTTTTCTTCTTCTTTTTCATTCTTTTTAAATCTAATAGCACAAGAATAGTACTGGAATATTTTCCCAAATTTTCAAGTCAATCGGAGTGAAAGTCTAAGAGAAAAAGCCTTTAGAAATTCCCCTCATTAGGTTCGCTTTATTCCTACTTAAAATTTCAATCTTAAAGTCTAATATACTAATATTATGGAAATTTTGCTCACTTCTTCAAAACAGAATTGACTAATGATTGAATGAAGGCTTTTCTTTTCTTTCTTACATTTTTATTTTTTTCCCCCGATTAATTTTACAAGGCTGTACGTAGGGTAAATTGTACCGAAAATTATACTGTTTTGTATAAAACTCTGCCGAAAATTCAAATTTCAGATTATATATATATATATATATATATCTTCGTTCAGGAACGAGTTATACTTATCTATTACTAGAAAGAGTTTTCTTCTTCTTCTTCTTTTTTTTTTTTTTTTATTTCAGATAAAGTTATCATGAGTTATTTTGACCAGAGCACATTTTTTTCTAATGAGCCACGAGAAACCAGGTCCCACAGGCTGAATTTTCCAAAATCATTAATGAAAATTTTATAAAATACTGTTTAAATGTTGCTCTTTTATATGATCAAAATTTCGAATAAAGTTATTTATTTATTATATTGATGAAAAACAGGGAGAGAGAGAGATTTAAAAAAAAAAAACCTTTGAAATCTATTTAGTCCTTTAAATAGTAAAAAGAAACTACTTTGTTTATTGTTTGGCTGGATAAAAAAAGATTATTGTTATTATAATGCATGTTTTAACCACTTTGCATGTAAAACATTACACTGAAGGAAAAAATATACCGCCTTTATCTAGAATGAATAAGTGGTCATTTTCTAAATCCTTTAACTTGAAATATAGATTTCTGAGCTATGCGCATAAGGCACGCCAATAAACCGAATAGACGAAATGATCGAGTATTTTTAGTCTCCACATTTCTAGATAGTGAAACTATATTCTGAATATTCTAACTACGTATTTTGTATTGCGAGAAATTCTCGCTTGATTTTCTAGGATTGGGTAATAAACAAGATTATAGTGGTTGAACCCCGCCTCTTGTATTCGCATTTATTTGCAGAGATTTTGAAATAACTTTGCCCTCTAGAATATAGGCAAATGCTCTAGAATTCTAATAAGGGTTTCTAGAACTCGTTTTCAAAGGGGACTAGAATTTATAAGGATGACATGGAACTATTTTTCTAGAGCCATAATTTAGATTCTAGTTGTCAGTTACAGAATTTTTTCTCAGTGTAGTCCTACAGAACATTAAGAATTATATCCATGGTACGTAACACCTAAGAATCTGACAAAATTCTAACATTGTTATTTCTAATTATTTTTTTTACTTCCGACGACATGATGGTATTAATTAAATACCCCTTTAAGTAATATATCAAATCATATTAAAATTTGTTGCATTCCGGAAACATTTTAAATTTATTAAACAGTAAATTCTACATTAATAATATAGCTGTGAGAATAACTTTGTTTGGCCGTTTAACTTATGTTAATTCATTATTCAGAAAAATAAATAAAAATAAAAATAAAGTTAGAAATCTATTTAAAATCTTCCTTAAATATGAATTAAAGGCGCTGATTTCACTAACATATGAAGATTTTGGACGAGGTGAAATTTCTTTGCCTGAAAGTTACCAGTTGAAGTATTATTTTTTCGATTATCATCTTCTTTTTTTAAAAATGCCATACATTTTCTATAAAAAGTAACAGAACGATCTATAACATAAAATAAAATAAAATAATGTGGAGTTTTTTAACGCAATAAACATTACTCCTTTTATTTTTCTAGTTTTAAACTGATAAATTTATAGTTAGACGGAATGATACAATTAATTACCTTAAAAAAGGGTAAAAATTCATCTACATTTTACATAAAAAATTACTAAAACATCCGTAAAATTAGTTTAAAAATGAAAAATATACAGTCTACGATACTTTAGTAAACTAACATTTCTAGACCGTTAAAATTCAGTTTTATACAGAAATTACTTTAGATTTTGCATTTACATGCAATGATATAATAAATCTATAGTAAGTTTTGGTTAATGCAAAAGACATTTTTCTCTGGTAAATTTAGATCAGATTTTAACTGATAAATGTATAGATAAGTGAAATAGAACAATGAGATATAAAAAAAAGAAAGAAAAAAGAAAGAAAAAACTTTTTTTTTTTTTTTTTCAATTTTATTTACTAATAAATTTCAGTTTCTTTAATAATAACATTGTTAAAAATATAATTCCAATGTTTTTATTTTTTGTTTCAAACACTAATTATTTTGAAAATATTGAACGTTAATGTACATAATTTCTTTCTAATCTAACGGTCTTTAAGAAAATTATCCTTTGACTCTCACACAGTAAAGTCATTCTAGAGGAATTCGATGACATAATTCATCAGCCATCCGTGCTTTTAAGAGAATTATTCAACCATGCCGTTATTTGCTCCAAGTATGCCGGCAGGGATAATTTTTATTTAAAACCTTTCCTTTGATTGAAATTTTAGCTGCGAATATGATTTAAAAAATACATGTTCATAAAGGAAGGAAATACCTAGCAAATTGTGTCAAGTATAGCATGGAACAATTAATGATGATCAACTCTGAAATATTAATAAGTGTGCGTTTTCAATTATTATTACTTTCTGACATGTATTACGTAAGGAAAGTAACATAATTATGAAAAAATATGAGATTTTGGTATATTTATACGTTTTGAGATCTCCTGAGTTATTTTTTGTTATTTTTACGGTGATATATGTTTGTGTGTGTATGTGTGTGTGCATGTGTGTGTGAACACGATAATGTCTAAACTCTTGGATCGATTGAGCTGATAGTTGGTAAATATATTATAGGTCACCATCGCATCAAGATTTGTGCAGATTTTGGTGAGTCTAGCACTTATATTTTTTTCAAGGACACAAAGAAAAATTCTTTATCATTACGGTCTATGAACTCAAATTATTTAAAGTGCGATAACATCTAAAAATTGATATGTAGGTTATAGGTCACCATCCCACAATTTCTATAGATTTTGAGTAGTGTAGGACTTACAGTTCTTTTATAGGGTCACAAAGAAAAATTCTTCAGCATTATGAACAAGGAACTCAAATTAGACTGCTCTGCATGAAAATCGTCCTCAACACCATTTTTGCAAATTCTTATGTAAAATGTCCTCCTGAATCAGAATCTGACACTCATTTTGCCCTATCACCCACCATTTTGGGGGGTCCTCTCTATTTTTATCACTTTTCGGCAATTTCATGCCTATGAATTCGATTTGAAGGGAGGGATTATTTTAACTGTTAAGTAACTTCTGAAGGACTATAGAGGCGAAAAATTCTAACACATGAACATTTGTAGCAAGGGGGAATTTAAAGGGGAGGAATTGCCACTGAAATTATAAATTATATTTATTATATTTTATTAATCTATTATTATTATTATTTATTATGCTTTATATATTTCGTTTTTAAGCATTAAAATAACCCTTTTCCACCCTCCAAATCAAATTCATGGCTATACAAATTACCGAACAGTGATAAAAATTGAGGGCGGAGGTGGCTTCCCGAGTAAACGGTGAGTGATTGGTCAAAATGGGGGGTCATATTTGGATTTAGAAGGTCATTTTACATAAGAACCAACAGGAATGGTATCAGGGCTTGATTTTTTTTTTTTTTTTTTTTTTTTTTTTTTCAGCGCGGTGTTATTTGAAATGCGATAGCGTCTAAACACCTTATTTGATTAAGCTGAAAATGGGAGGGTAGGGGATAGATTTTTTAGATAGAGGGTAGGAAATATATATATATATTTCTGGCATACATGTACAAAAAAGGAATGCAGAGAGAAAAAGTATACATACATTAGTTAAAGAATCTAATATATATAAGAATTTACAGTGGGTGATCAAATTATTAGAATTTTTTTTATTTTAACAGTTTATCGATTTTCTTAAAGAAAAAGAAAAAAAAAATGCTTGGAACTTCAGACACGCAAAGAACATTTAAAAACTCACATTTTCCACTATCGATTTACTCCAGAGAGCAATTATTACAACAACGACAAATTGAAGAATAGCAGAAATATTTTGGATCACCCTGTATCAGGAAAAGCTACAAATGACTCGTAACTTTCACACATTGTTGCACATACTATGTGCAATATGCGTATGTTTTTTCGTGGGGTTGCTTAATTATTTAGACAGATATAACATTTATATTTTCCAAAATTATTAATTTTTTTAACAATTTTTTTGCTTATAACAAGAGGACATTTCCATTAAATTTTACAAAACTTGCAGAAAAATTGACAAAACATTACAGAAGCATTATTCTGGAACATAAAACTCATACGTGTAATATTCACTGAGATATGAGCATTTATAGTAAATATATTTTTACTACTCATGCGCGAAAAAAAAAAAAAAAAAAAAAAAATATTACATAGACAGAAAGCCAGATATATTGGGCAATTTTTGTCAAAAGCTCATTTGATTAGAGTGAAATTTAAGCAAATTGTCGGCAAAAGAACGAGCTAGATTTTAGATATTTTCCAGAGCTGAAATTTCATAAAAGGTTTTTCCCATGCCACGTATTTAATTTAAGGATCCAATTATTTAAACCACGTTCCAATCTATTCAAATGAGCCTTTGACAAAAAATGTCCAATATATCTAGCTTTCAACCTATGTAATAGAATTATTTCTATCTTTCGCACATGTGTAGTATAAAATTATTTACTACGTCTATAAAAGCTCATATCTCAGCGAATATTACAAATGTGAATTTTATGTTTTAGAATAATGTTTCTCTACTGTTTTGTCAATTTTTCTGTAAGTTTTGTAAAATTTTTATGGAAATCTGTTCTTCTTATAAACAAAAAACTTGCCAAAAAAAATAATAATTTAATATATATATGCCGAAATAATTGCGCATTTCCCACAAAATAAATAAATAAATAAATAAAAATATTGTATATAGTATGTGCAACAATGTGTTAAAGTTACAAGTCATTTGTAGCTTTTTAAGATACAAGATGATACAAAGCATTTGTGCTTTTCTTCAATTTGTGTTTGGCCCCCTAATTGCACTCTAGACTAAATCGACAGTGGAAGTGTGAGATTTAAATGTTCTTTGCATGTCTGAAGTTCCAGGCTTTTTCGTCTAGTATTTATTTATTTATTTATTTATTTTTATTTATTTATTTTTCTTAATAAAAAAAAAAAAAAAAAAAAAAAAAAAAATCTGATAATTTGATCACCCAACGTTTGATCACCCCACGCCCTTACTCTTACTTTTATAAAACTATTAAATTAAATTATCAATTTACATAAAAATATAAAATTTTTGTACATAATCTTATTTTCAAAAGAGAAGCTCATTGATAATTAAAAAGGTAATTTGTATTTTACCAAATGAAATTTAAATTCTGTGTTATTTGCTATTGCTTTATGTCTTTTTATTTTAGATTACATTCGAAAAGATGCTATTTTAGACAGTTTTTAATGGTTTAAATCAGTTTTTGATTTTGAAAAGCCCACTCTGCTTTATTTATTTATTTATTTTTCAAATTATTCAGAGAAAATTCGCCCTTACCTCTTTTTGAAAAGTCTTCAAATAATTCTTAAGTTTTTTAAGTTGATTCTGTCTACAAGTATTATACGCATCAAGAGGTGTACTTGAGTTATAGTACAGGAAAAAAAAATCATAACACAATGTACACTTTGATCCACTTTCAACCATATCTCTAATATAAGATTTTTGTTTGTGGCCCTGTATATGAAATATAAATGCTTTTCATATTATATTCTTTAAAAAATGCTTTTATGCATTTAAATAATTTCATTTTGTTTAGTGCAGTCCAAAGATGTTAAACTGTACTGATAAGAAATTTCGCCCATAGACATAAAGTATTTGTATAGTTTTGTATATTCTTACAATTTCAATCCCCACGTAATACACGTTTAGAGGTGATGTTAGTGTTAAGATTAAGGCCGATTGACTATTCGAGACCTTGGTGATGTGCCCTCCGGGAGGATCTTTCTAAGGGGTCCTATGCCATATCGACTCACAGTGGCTAGCTTTTGACTTCCTGTCAGTGGTGTAACCAGACACAGATCATGGATGGGGGGGGGGGGGATCAGTTATGCTTAAGTCGCGTGGTTACTGGACTGGAATAAAAATTAGCTTTACTTTCTTTTCTTTCTTTTTTTTTTTTTCTTTTTTTTTTTTTTTTTTGTTGTTGTTACCCATGTATCGTACAGAAAGTAGTGTTTTCAGGTGGTCAAATTCGTGAAATTGGGTTTTTTCGGTTTCTACACGTTTTGAGGTTCTCTGACACCGAAAACCTAAATATTAGTATGAATAGGAAGTTCAAACTCGGTTCGTCTAAATTTGTATTACATACGGCTGTTACTTGAAATTTTTTATCGAAACCAGAAAAATGGTTTGTGTTTAGGGACATTTAATTTAAATACATTACGTCTATAGTGGACATTTTTGTACAGTTTAATCCTTTTAGACTGCACGAAACAAAATGAAATAAAAATATTTTTTTTATATATATATATATATGCAAAAAAGCATATTTAGTACATCTATAGTATGAAAATCAATCACAATTCGTTTACAGCACCACACAAAAGAGTTCTTATATATTTTCACTATATTTGGAAATTTCTGGAAGTACTTTGCCCTCTGTGGGGGGTCTTCTAAGGGGACCTTGCCCGTGTTTACGCTAGTTTCGTTAAAAAAAAAAAAAAAAAACAGTAAATCCAAATAGGCCGACAGGCGCAACCTGGTATCGAGCCCAGCACCTCCCGTCTTCCAACTTTGAGGCAATACCAGTCGGCCCCCAAATCGAGTTCGGAAAAAGATATAAAAATTGCAATCTGATTTAAAACATCAACATTAAATTTTATTCAATAAATAAATATTTCAATGGATTGTAACATTATATAATCTAAAGCATATTTCTTTTTCTTAAATCTCTTTCTGTAAAAACTAAATTGCATTGGAATTTTTTTTTTTTTTTTTTTTTTTTTCCAAGTTTCAAAATTAAGAATTTTACTGTTATTAACAGTTAATTTGTTATCGTTAAACCATTGGGTAAATATAAGACATGTTAGATTCAATATTCATTCTAGAGGGGAGAAAAAATATTTTTGGCAATATATTGTAATTTAATTATTACCATTTGCATCACTTTCATGAAAATTCATAACATTAAAAGTGATTTATTGCTTTGTAAAATACCACATTTATTGAATATCTAAAGAAGTTTTGAATATAAACGATTTCAGCTGTTAAAAAGCTTAATGTGGTTTGATATAACAGTTCTTTACTCAAAGATAAGATAGACAAAAGTGAAAAAAAAAAAAAACTTTATGCAAAAGAAAAGATGAACATGAAAACAAAATACAAGAATTCAGACGGCAAAATAAAAGTCTTTCATCACACAAAGAAATGACTTGATTGCTTTAACACATAAAAAAGAACAAATACAGTTGCATTCAATAACACAGGTATGTAAAACCTTAATTTAATTTGGGGATGTAATAGGACTTCATATCAGAAAGTACAAACTTTGATTTACAAAGCACAAACTTTGCAATTTCTACGTTATTACAGGAAGAAAATCGCAATCTACCAAAAAAGGTGACTAGAAAAAATATTAATAAAAACTTGGATTAATAATAATAATAATAATAGTACGGTTTTTTTTTTTTTTTTTTTTTTTTTTTTTTTAAAGTCTGTTTTTCGGACAATTTTGGCTCACAGTAAAAATATTGTTCAATTTGGTTGAAAAAATAACATTTAATAAAATAAATAATTAATATAAAATTATAAAAATGATGGTTTAAAAAAAAAGAAAAAAAAAACTGATTAAATCGGATTGATTAAAAATAGGGATTAAAACACGTTATTTTTTCAGAAATCGCCATAGATAAACATGGGCGATTTCGTCTGTTGTAGGACAAATCATCAATATCATGTAACTTCTGACAACAAGCAGGAAGAGCCCAGTATTTATTTATTTATTTATTTATTTATTTTTTTTGCATAATCAGGGAAAATTCAAAATACCAAAGACTAAGAATCACGGTAATAATCATTTCAATAAATACTTATTTGTTTATTATATTACAATAAGTAAATAAATAAATGAAATAAAATAAATAACACTTAGCTTTAAACAAAGAAAAATTACTTATGGAATAAATATTTTTCAATCAAATGAAGTGTGTTTAGTTAAACTGAAAGTCTTTGACACACTCTTACAGGGTGGCGACAGACTCGCCTTTTTCCCATGATTCTTACACTAGTATATTTATATGATATTTTTTCACTTAATTAATCGTTCAAAATACTATTAAAAAGTCCGAAAGAAAAATGTTGGAGGAAGAATCAGGGAAAAATTTTGGTCTGTCACCACCCTGATATATGCAGGGTGGTCCTTTACTGATCCCAAAGCAAAATTCTACATTTGGAGGGAAAAGCTGAAATTTTCAGAATGCATAATAGAATAGACTAAAACTCATCTAAAAATTTTTTGAAATTTCTAGAGGTTTTTTGAATTAATCAGAAAAAAATTTAGAGTCATCTTATTTGTTTTTAAGGTTTAGCAGACCGGCGCGCGAACAATCTTTCATTAAATCAAATGAAATTACAAATATAAGAATGTTGTAGAGTCATGCCACTATCTACATTTTTGTTTTTATTTATTTATTTATTTATTTATTTTTATTTATTTATTTTTATGCTCTATATATATTTTATTAAAAATATTGAAATTACATTGCATTTCATTATTTTATTATTATTATTAATTAAAACATAAGAATTGGATACAGGCCTATCAAGATCATCACCTGCTGCATAATAAATAAGAAAAAGTAATAATTCGATATTAACAATTGAATCCAAAACAGAAATTTAAATTGATGGTAAAGAGGTGAAAACATCAACTTATCAAAATTTGGGGCAGTGAATATTAAAATATCGTATCTTAGCACCCCGTTATCTGAGAGAATAAAGGGAAGGCCGCCTCTCAGCCCAGAGTTTGTTGACTCCGGGGTGACTTGTTTGATTCCAGACGACGGCCACGCTCCGCTCACCTCCAGTTATTCGTGTTTTATTCATATTCTGTGACACACGCTCTCTTCTCGACGAAAACTTACAAGCGGATTTCGAGTCAAGCGTACAATTCAGAAATATGTGTAAACGTAAACAATAAACCGTAATCTAACTGGCGAAATACAGTAAAAGCAATTCTAGATTCAAATAAATCTGTATTCAGATCTGCCAACATCCTAATTAATAATCCGGAAGAATGTTAGTACCCGCCTTTTTTTCACACCGATCTTTTTTTTTTTTTTTTTTAGAGTGCTTTTCTTCTTATTTCATCGTAAATACATTTAAAAAGAATTACTATAAAGATTAAGTGGTGTGGAAAAAGGGGCGGATATTAACAATACACCGGATTAGGTTGGCAGCTATGTGTATAGTTCTACAGCTTATATTAATACAGGGCTGCCACAGGCGAGATGTTTTTTATATTTTATATTTTTATTCTTTTCGTACCACTATTTCCAAGCAAAACAATTTATAATATATTTATACAAGTAAATCTGTATTTTACCTACTCAAATATATTATAAATTTTATTTTACGAGAATAGTGGTACGAGAACAATATAAAAAATGCCGCTTGTGGCAGCCCAATTAAAACGTCAAGTTTGTAGCATATTCCCATACATAAAATAGCCGCATGGAAATACTGAATTATACGAAATCGTAAAAAAATATCAGCATTAAGTCTTTTTGATATACGAAATGAAATTTTTTATATTTAAAAATAATGAAAGATTTAAAAATGTACATTTATTAAAGTACGTTTATTTCATACACTTTAAAAATAAGCCTCTCGTCCTAAATTAAATTTTGTTTCGGGCAAAAATAATAATAATATATAAAAACAAGACATAAATAATAATAATAAAAGTTTATAATTATTTGTTTATTATTTATTGTCGTTTCCCCGTACTGTTTTACTCCATTATGCTTTTTTTTTTTTTTTTTTTTTTTTTTTAATTAGCTCAGTTGACACTTTGATTGATGCAGATATATATATATATATATATTACAAGCATAAAAACTTAAGAAGTGTATGGAAGGAGATTATGCAATTAGAAGGAGATTTGCATAAGTATTCACCAAAATACTGGTGTTAAATGATTTTTAATGATGAATTAATGGCGTTGCGGTTTTCAGGTTACATTAGTGCCTACTTTTTTTCGTCTGATAATAATTCATGTTTAATTATTTCGTCCCCAAAAAATTTTTACTTGTTGAACACACACATATTTTTAAAATGTATCCAAATCATTAGACATTAAAACATGGTGTCAAAATCACAACAATTAGAAAGTTCTTTTAACGTTAGTTAATCTTCTTCTCTTCCTGCTATTGAGCCATACGAGCTATGTCATGAATCGCGTGATAAATAAAAAATAAAGTTACATATTTAACAGCACTGAAAAAATATTCAAATATATGTCCATTACAAATATAAAGCTATCTTAAAAAAAAGAAAAAAAAAAAAAAAAAAGAAAAGAAAACCTCATCTTAAATTTGATTAAATAATTTTTCTATAGCATTTTTAAGTTTCAATTGAAAGAACACTAGTTTGAAATTTAAAAAAGTCAACGTATAGTTAACATTGAATTTAATTAAATATTATTTTTCTTTTAAAATCTCTAATTCACGGTATATATATATATATATATACATATAAATTGAAGAATTTAATACCTTTATAAAATTTAGCAATTAATAGGTACACGATAAGACCAACAACACACACTTAATAGTGATTTTAATTCAATTTAAATGTTATCACATTTTTTTTTTTCTTTTTGTAATTTAATTACAGTACCAATTAGTAGTTAAAGCATTTTAAATTACTTACGCTGAAGTGAACACTAGGACAAAAACACTAAGGAAGGACGGTTGGGTTTTATGTCGCACTAGTGCTGCGCAGATGGGCAATTGGCGACGGTCTAGGACACACCCCTAGAGGTGGTCCGGAGACATGCCATCACAATTTTGATCCTCCATGGAAGGGATGGCTCTCGCGCTTCGGTGACCCCCAGAGGTATAATTTTTGATGGGAAAATGGAGAACATTGCGGCCACGACAGATTTTACGTGCACCAGCCACCATTAGTGTACACGACAGTATTTGGCCGGCTCGAGTACCGAACCCGCAATCTTCCAGTTACGAGGCCGGCGCTCTACCGACTGGGCTATTGCGGCCCCAAAAACACTAAGACTAACGATGAGAGATATTTGTGTATATATAAATATGAAGATATGTGTATGTATATATATATATGAAGAATATAAGAACGTTATAAAATTTAGCAATTAATAGATACATGATAATACCAACAACACTCAAATACATATATATATATATAATTTATAGCATACAAGATATACATGATTAATGCCACTTTCATCCAAAAATTTTTATAAATAATGCCATGAATTGTAAATTATAAAGATGAATGAAAATACTTAGGCTAGAATGAAAGATTAAACTCACTCACGCCAATGATGTATTATAATGGGACCAACGAAATAATAATAATAATAATAAAAGAAATTTATCAATCAGATACAATTAATATATAAGAGGAACCTAACAAATTTTATAATAATAATAATATATATAATCTAACATGAGTTGGAACTTGAAAGACTGACCGCTTGCAAATTCTACACTATCAATGCAAAATGGCCTAGAAAAAAAAAAAAAAAAAAAGTCTATAAAATCTCTAATTTTAAACAAATTTTAAGGTTTTTTTTTTTTTTTTTTTTTTTTACTGTGAACTCATAATTACCATTTATAACCAATTTTTTACTTTCGTCAAAATCAGTTTAAAATTCGCGATTTTTTTTTTTTTTTTTTTTTTTTTTTTTTTTTTAAGTGGCTTTTATGCTTTAGTCTAAGGAACCGCGTGATTTATGATCTAACATAATTTAAAAGTTCAAAAACTGAAAGCTTTCCAATTTTATAAGACATGATTTGAAAATTGGAAGATTGCCATCTCGCAAATTTTTAAATATGGTGTGAAATATGGTGCAAACTGGTGTGATAAAACACATTTTAATTAATTTTAAAAAATCTGTCAAACAGATTATCATTCAGCATAGCTGAGAATCATTCCGCCTAAGTCAGCGTTTTAATAAAAATAAAGAAACGCTTTGAAATCGGTCTATTCGTTTGGAAGCTACATTGCTACAGACAGACACACAAACAGACAAAGGCCTCAAACTTATAACACCCTTTTTTTGTTAGTTGGGAGTTGAAAAAAAATAGAAAGTTATTTAGATGTGATTTATTTAGTTTTAAAAACAGACTTAAAAATAAACAAATTCAGTTTATCGAAATATTAAAAATAAAATAAAAATATATATTTATTTACGATAACCATTATATTTTCTAAAAAATACGAATTGTCACTTATGTTTTCAAGCCCCCGATTTATCAGAAGAACAAACCTTTCAGGTCTAAACATAATTAAGACATATCGTAGTATGTATCTTTGCTTAGAGCATGTTGCTTAGCTTGGCTTAGTTGCTTTGCTTAGAAAATTGGGATGCTTAGATCATGTTAGTTAGATTAATAACAATAACATATGGTGTTCCACCGAATACTCGCCTTTTTAAAGCAGCACTAAATCCAAGTCAGAGGATTTCAAATTCAAGTGTCCGAGTTCGTAAACGTTAGTTCAATTTTACCGATTGCATTTTATACAATGTGATTAATATTTTGTATTTTAATAACAATGAATTTTGTACAGGTAAATGCAAAACAAAAATTTAATTTGGTCTTAAAAAAAAAAAAAAAAAAAAAAACTAACTAGGGGGCTTTGTCCCCTGCTCACTCCGCTCACCAACCCCCGACTCGCTTCACTTATTGACTCCTGCGGGGCTCTGTCCACTGCTCACTCCGCTCACCAACCCCCAACTCGCTTCACTTATTGACTCCTGCGGGGCTCTGACCCTGCTCACTCCGCTCACCAACCCCCAACTCGCTTCACTTATTGACTCCTGCGGGGCTCTGCATGCCTATTCGCTGCTTTACCTTTCACTGAATAGGAATATTAATCGTGCATAACACAAGACAAAAACAGAAAAATGTTATAGAAATCCCCATATTGAATGCTAAATTGAAATGCATAATATTTAATACCACATTACTATTATTATTATTATTATTATTATTATTATTGTAATGAAGTCAGTTTTTTTTTTTTTTCTTTTTTTTTTTTTTTTTAGAATAGAAAAAAATTTGTATTATCTAGACCATTTTGCGTTACAGTTTTAGTATATGACCCCTTTGGCGACTTTTAAAATTTTTTACACTATTAAAAAAAAAAAAAAAAACTAGTACCTATTTTTTCTAATGCCTATACTTTTTACTATTCAATTTTTTTAGTTAATTTAGGACAGCATATAATACTCTATATATATTTCGAATGTTCAGCTAGGTAATAATTTTACAGATTTGAAAATATATGAAAAGAAAAAAAGTTTATTATATAGAATTTTAGGTGATAAATTTTTTTCTTGCCAGAATTAGGATTATAAAAGGTATCATTGAAATGTCTAATTCTGTAATGTTAAAAAATTATCAGTGCGAAATTAGAAGATGAGTTTACATACGGGTTATAATGAATTATATACGTATATATGAATTATATGAGTCATTCATAATTGAGTTTGAATTTGACTCAATTTTTTTATGCTAAAATATATTCGAGGTAATTTAAAATATGTTTAAAAAGAAAAAGAAAAGAAAAGATGAATAAAAGACAAAAAGAAATGCAGTCAATTATACAGACACGACATTATTTCATTATTCACAAGAAAGAATAAAAAAGAAAGAAAGAAGGAAAATAACTTATAAATATATATATATATATATATATATATATATATATATATATATATATATATGTAAACAACATAAAAGATTTCCAATAAGAACATCAATTTTCTAAAATTAGAAAAATATATATGTATATATATATTTGAAGATGACAAATTACAATCCTAAATTCATTTTTCTTTTCATTGTAAATACCTATTAATAGCAACACTGACTTTTTTTTTTAAATTTGTTTAATTTTTCACACCATGGATCATACTTTAATTTTCTCGTGGACAGTGACATCATGACAGAAAAACAACGTCATAAGATAAACATTTTTCAAAGTGGCAAATAGAACACCTTTATAAACCTGACGTTTTTAGTTAATAACTTCATTAATTAAAATCATAGAAATTTCAAAGAGCTGAAATGTCTTTCTTGAAGTATTCTGCAAATATTGATATCTCTCATGACGCGAAGAACATTGCCCTCCGCGAGGAGATGCGGTCGCATACAAGAAAAAAGAAATTGACGCCAGTGACAGTAACTTTTTTTTTCTTTTAATATATAGAGAAAACTATGCATAAGAGTGTATACTATAGCACAGTACTATAGCGCACAGAAAAATATCTTGCCAAGAAAAAGCAATTGTAATACCATTTTTAACATTCGATCGGAATATTTTTAGTGTGCAAAATGTAGTTTCTTTTACAAAGATTATCATCACTTCAAATAGAAGTTCTAATTAACGGTAATGTAATCTCTGTTGATAATCCGTCGTTTTCAAAATTAGGAATTCAAAAATTATATTTTCAGAAAACGGTGCAAACAATTACCATAGCTACCAACACTCTCATCCAAAAGACTTCATATCAGAAATTTTTTATAATGATTCTCCATTAGCTTAATCTTAGAAAATAAATATGACAGATTTCTGGTTTAATTAAAAAAAAAAAAAAAAAAAAAAAAAAAAAAAAACCTTTAAATTTTGCAACATTGACAGAGAAGTGAAATTAAATAGGACCGGCAAAGTGCCAAAACGGTGGCAATAAATCTTATTTAAAGATTCGAAATGCTGGCAGCAATGATTTATAGTTTTTCTAGATACGTTATTGATGTAGGTAATAATGATATGATATTGTTGCTCAGGATATGCTACAAAACAAAAAATGTACGAATAACTTTTTTTTTATGCGTCAGTTTTAAAAGAATTTATTGTTCATTTATAAATTTTAAAAACACGTACCTTTAAAATAACAATTTTATTTCGTATTCCAGCAGTGAGATTCTTTTAATTGATTGAATCATTTACCGATCAACATTGAGATCTTCACATCCTCAGACACAGACGTATTTCATATTTTGAAACAACACGGTTTATAGAAACTAAGTTGTGTTAATGTTCCAGTTTAATGATTGCTAACTTTTCTTATAGTTCGAGACATATACTAACAAGCCCCACCCTTTAATAAACACCATTTACAGACCAGGGAAGATGACACATAAAAGAAAGAAACATTATTTTAGCTAATAGCTTTTTTTTATTTATTATTATTATTTTTTTCCTTTCTTTGTAACGGAACATGAGTACCATTTCGAGAGCTCGAAAAACAGTTTTAGTCTAAACTAGCTCAGTTCCGCCAAAGCTCAGACTATATCCGATTCAGATTTGTGCCCACAATCAATGGGAATCTTGGGCGGTAACAGATATAATGAAGATTCAGTAGGAAGTACTTTGTCTTAGATTTTGCGAAACAAAGGGGAGATGAATAATGTACTCACCATTTTGACCATCCAACAAACTATTGTTACGTTATGAAATGAAAAAGAAGTTTAACAAGGTAAGAAATTAGACAATTATGCATCTTTGCATTTGAATCTGCGATACATAAAATAATATGAATATGGAAAAAAAATCATCGGACATTTTTTTTTAATTTTAATTTAAGGATGTAAGTTTAGTTTGCTTTTTATTCTAAAGGACGAGCATTTCTAGCAAATTTGGATGCGTGTAATTGATTTGTGTAGTTTTTGTTAAATATAATGTTATTAGATAACCGACTCGATATGTCTGAATGCTCTAAAGAATATTTAAATTATGTTTTCTTTAATATATATATATATATAATTTTAATAATTTAGTACCATTGTAACACTCAGCAGACAAAAGATAGATGAAGATACCAACATAAAATTAAATTTTAATTGAGATTTATTTCGAATAAAGATTGTCACGGTATTAATTTAATTTGAGTACCAATGATTAGCAAAAACATGTTAACGTACTTACGCAGAAGAGAAATGACACTAACATAACATATAAGCCTAACGATGAGATAATTTGCAAAAACTATGAATTATTAGTAACAGTCAACATTTTAGAGAAAAGAGATATATTAAACTTTTCTGCGCATTCAAATATTTGATAACTTTGGTCTTGAAGCCTACGTTTTGTGAATTAAATTGTTTCTTTTTCGTGTAGAATAAATTATATGTCGTTTTCATTAAAAATATTTGTGGGGAAAAAAAAAAAAAAAAAAAAAAAAAAACTTTTTGTACACTGCATTGATTTAGATTGGTTTTCAAGATTTTGGTTGAGGATCTTCAAACTTATGTTAAATGCTGAAGATGAAGAGACTGATTAAAGAAGTTTCTGAAATAAATATCATCATCGCCATTTTCGGCTTCTATCAATCTACTGAAGGATGAAGACTTCTTCTAGGTAATTCCAATCTGCCTGTTTTCTGCAAATTTTCTCCATTCTGCTCCTCCAAACTTAACTATCTCATCTCTCCAACGACACTGTGGTCTCTTGCTAGGTCTTTTCTTATCTCTCGGTATCCAAAAAAGGATTTTGGTGATCCACCTAACATCGTTTCTTCTGGCAAGTTGCTCAGTCCAGCTCCATTTTAACTTCTTTACTATACAAATGATATCAGTAACTTTGGGTTGCTCCCTAATCCACGTGTTTCGTTTTCTGTTTCTTCGGGTGAATCCTAACATGCATCGCTCCATGCTTACCTGGGTCGTTTGAAGCTTTTTTATAGTTTTACACATTAATGTCCAAGCTTCTGAAGCATAAGTTAATGCAAGAAAAATACATTGATGTTTTTTTTTTTTTTTTCAAATAAATTGGGAGTTAAAATCAGATTTATCACCAGTTTTTTAAAGAGGAATTCATCATACATATTTTCGGATAAAAAATAAAATTAAATAAACAGAAAACATTTATAAAAAAATTTCGGTATGAAATCTCCGTTGAAAAAACGGAGACTTGGCACTTATATAGCACTATTTCTTCCGAATGTTCTTCATGCAAGTTGCATTTATTTTGTAATTTCTTAAAATATGAACATTCAGCGCAAATTTTGCTTTTAATTAAAATCAATTTTATTTTATAAATATTCTTTTTATATATGTTTTTGAAAAAAAAAAAAAAAAAAAAAAAAAGTTTTAAAAGATTACTGTGTGGTTTCTATACTATAAAAAGGAGCAGTTAAGACACTGGCTGTCATGTAAGAGAATACTCGAAGTTGGTAAATTCGGTTTATTTTTCAGGTACGAGATATTTCGTACTTGTATCCAGTGGTACCAAATTTAGGGAAATATTTATTCAATAATTACCAATAATTTTAAAGAGTGATATTTGATACACACAGGGATAAAAGAGTTCCACTTTTTTTTTTTTTTTTTTTTTTTTTTTTTTTTTTGGGGGGGGGGGGGGGGTGGGCACCAGTATTTTCTTACAAAAATTTCTGCCGTATAAAATCAGAAAAATAACAGGAAAAATATGATAAAGATTTCTGTATATAAATACTAGTGGCAGAAAAAGCGGAACTCTTTCATCCCTGTGTACATAATAGACGATTAATCTTTGAGTGATTAGGCAACCATCACAATTAAACATTAGTGGTAGATGTTGAATAAACAAAATCCCTAAATCTGGCAACACTGCTTGTACCAATCTTTTTCCTTTGACGTGGCGTGTGTATACAGTTACACAAGGCTCGTAGGTCCTTATTTTTTCCCCTGAGTCTTATACCAGTAATTTTGAATAGCGATTTTCGTTATAAAATAAGCCTATAAATTTAAGAATATTTCTATTTTAGAATACTCGTGGCAGACTCAGGGGGTGAAGGCGGGTCTGTACAAACTACAACTGTTACATCGTCTTAGCTTTGGCAGTGTATGTGTTTAATTACTTTTTAATTTTAATTTTTATTCAGTACTGCTCATTACTCATGTATGGCAAAGAAAATACTGTTTTAGTGTCAAACATTCGAAACTGAGATTTTGATATATTTACACGTTGTAAGGTTCCCATAATGCAAAAATCGGATTTTTAGTGCTTGGTCTGTGCGCTTGTCGGTTATCAACAAAAGACAAAAACAAATATAAGAAAATATAAACTCGGTATTTCAAATCTGCATCCATATATGGAGATGCTATTTGAAATATTTTGTTAAATTTAAACAAATAGTTTATACAAAAACATCTAAGAGAATTCAAATACCTTAAGTTTATAAGCAAATTTCTGGTGGGTGCAATTTAACTCCTTTAGACAGCACTAAACAAAAATAAATATCCACATATTTTTATATGCATAAAACCATGTTTCGTATAAAATATGGTATGAGAAACATTCACTTCCATTCATTTACAGGGTCGCACAAAAGAATTCTGACATATTAAAGCAATACTATTAAATTTCTGAAAATGCATTTCAAGTTGCGTTATGTGTTTTTTATACTGCACTGTAAAATTTTTTTGTAAATTTACTGAAATTTTTATCCAGAATCTCTGTAAATTTACAATAATTCTCAGTTAAATGTAAATACAGTGTGTCGACAGTCGAAATTTTTTGCCTGATTCTTCCACCAGCGTATTTATATGATAATTTTTTGCTTAATTAATTGCGCAAAGTTACTACTCAATAACTAAATGACTAATATTAGTCATTAAAATGCGTATATAAAATAATATTTTTAACATCTCCGCTTTCTTTTCTCTGTAACTTTACATAAGACTTAAGATGAATAATTACCAGTAGTTGTCTGTTGAATCTTTTTAACAGTGTGCGATAAGTGGTGTGTATATAATTTATAGATAATATACTGGGCTGCTCAGAATTAAGCAAAGGCATTCTTTTCTATTTAACATGAGATTAATTTATGCGCTTTACTAAATTTTACCAAGTCCAAGAAATTTGAACCGATAATTACTTACTCATACCACTCCAATGTCCAGGTTTTTTTTTTTTTTTTTTTTTTTTTTTTTCAATAATTACGCGTTTTGAAAACCCTTGAATTCGAAAACCAATTTTTTAGCGGTTGATATAAGTGTATGTTTTTTATCAATATAACCGAAATGTATCAGCATGCTGGAAGTTCAAATTTGGTATTTAAAAAAACAGATGAGGGTGCCACTAGAAAAGTTCGTTGAAATAGGTAAGTATCAAAGAGTGGCGTGCGGGAAAATTGTCCGAATAATATGAAATAAAATTTTTAACTTAACAGCTTTATTTACTTATTTATTTTATTTTATTTTATTTTATTTTATTTTATTTTAATATAGGTAGTGTAATCGAACGGGTGGTTCGAACACCGAAATATATGTCAAATAAAGCTGTTTCTAAAACTATTTTGAACTGTTTTAAAGTATATTCACATACACAATTTTTTCTATCGTACCTATTAATCTAAAATCCGCCTTTACAGTATTCAAATGCAGGGTATGAAAAAGTTCTGTAAATGTCACACCAGATAATTTGTTATTTTTATTTCATAACATATAAATCTAATTTAAAAGCACAGTAGGCATTGTAAAAAACAAAAACCCAAACGAAAGTCACAATTTAAGTTTTAAAAGAGTCAGAATTAAGCTGCTTGCATTTTATATGTTGAATTATAATGATGTTATGCAATTCCTAATAACTTTTGTTATTTTGAGGGACTTTCTACATATTCACTTTTGTAAAATGTTCCAATTTTTCAATACAAAACCACCTTTTTTTTTCTCTTATCTTTCCTTCATTTGATTTATTATGCAAAATTTATCCTGAATGTAAATTTTTGTAACCTTAATTTTAAAAATATAAGCTAAAATAAGCTCATGACATTAGTATCTCAATAGTTAATACTCTGAACTTCAGTTGTCAGGAGCCGGTTTCAAATTATGATTCAGCAGTGGTTCGCAATAGTTCGGAAACCATTTTAAGTCGGTGGTCCTGGTTAAATTAGTCCTGATAATTATTTCTAGATAAAAATAAAGTTATAAAAATTTGCATTCAGGGTAAATTTTGCATGATAAATTAAATGAAAAAAATATATATATATATATAATATAGGTTTTTGTATTGAGAAATTCAATGTTTTTAGACAAATAAATGCGGGGAAAGTTTCTCCAAAATAACAAAATTAGTTTTACCTTTTATTCTCCCCTTTCTTTTAAAATATCTAAAATTCGTTCACATTTTGGATTTAAAACCATTTTCAAACCCATCAACAAAATTAAATTATCTTCTATTAAAGATCCCATTCCCATACGGAGAACCGATCTGGAATTTATTTCATTCCTTATTCTTCATGTAATTTAGGTCATATTTGTTAAACTAGGAGGTGTTTGTAATATAGAATGCATGAGTACCGTCGGAATGTTCGTAGTGAAAAGATCTCCAAATATTATATTGCTTTCTACTGCTTGTCTCACGCATATTGTTTTGAGTTTCCTAAAGCTAACGTTAATCCTTCTCCTATCTCCTCTTCCCATTTGAATTTCCACAAAGCTTTTTTACATATTTAAAACTCGAAAAATCTTATTAATGTTATTCCTTCAACACTTTTCCTGTCTGAAGCTTAGAAATTACTGACATAACTTTTTTTTTTTTTTTTTTTTTTTTTTTCTTTTTTCCGTTGCTTTTCAGTTTCTTCATTTTTTTATTTTTTATTTTCTCCTTAGTTTTTTTTTTTTTTTTTTGGTCAATTCTTGTCACTCCAGTATTATATTGACTTTCGATTTCATTTGTTTTAGCTCGTCACTTATTTCAGTTTTGTGCAGTGCCACTTTATTTGCCCCATTCGTGCCTACTTTGCTCACCTGACGAAGAGTCATGTTTTATTTCGACCCGAAAGCTTTTTACATTTTTTATGTTGTTTAATCAAAGATTTTAACTTATTATTCTTCAACACCAGTCCTACGGGGCAATTTTATTATAGTTAGCTCTAATGTTTGAATCCACCCTCTTCTACTGTATGTCAGTCGCTCGATGTTTTCTTTTTTAGAAATAAATACATTTTGCATGTTAAAAATACATTATGAACATTTCTTAAAAGAAATAAAAGTAATTTTTATGTCTTTTAACATGTCGATGAACCTTAAGAAAAAGTCCCATTGTTTGCCAGCAAGCATGAGCAAAACCTTATTGTTGCATTTCCTATCTTATTCAAATCAAAATATTTAAATAATTTAAAATGGTACCCACTGAAAAGGGTGATTACCTACCGTACAGTCGGTAACAAAAGTGTCCGAACACTAGCGAAAATTCCTATATAAAAAAATTACACTTAATGCAGTTTTCTTAAATAAATCCTTGTCGAATCCTGTTCTTAGTCAGTCTAAGAACATGATTTGACAAGGATTTATTGAACAAAACAGTATTAACTCTACCTTTTTTACATAGGAATTTTTGCTAGTGTTCGGACACTTTTGTTACCGACTGTACTAGCGGCAAGTATAATGAGTTTCAAAAACGCAGTTTGCGTGTTTGATTCAATCTAAGATTTCGTGTAAGATTTTCAGATTTTCCTTACACGAAAGTGAAAATACTTTCTTTTAAAAATTCCTTTTTGAACACATTCTTTCTTTAAAATATGGCTTAAAGTGACTAATGTATTAAAATACTGACCTTCTCGTTCCAACTGTAATTTAACATTTTCAATAATTTCTTAATTAAAAAAATAAATAAATCCATTTTTAATATTATAAATAAATGTCTTAAGGTCAACGAACCTTACGTCTCCTTTCTAGGTTAGCATATGCATGATTTACTAATATCAATTGTTAATATAATTTTTCAACATATAATTCTATATTCAATCAAAGTAGTTTGTGCGTAATTTGTAATTACACTTTTACAAATAAATTGCTTACTGCGTAGTTTTGTGATTCTATTTTTGTTTGTCGTGACTCTTCTACTTTTATACTACTTTTATTTATTCACAATTAAGCCTTGCAATTAAATACCATTTTAAAGTGACGTGACAGATACATCTTATAACATATGATAGGCAAGAGTTAAATGAATGGGTTACTTTATTAAATGCAAAGATCGTCTTTTTATTATTATTATTATTATTTATTTATTCATTTAAATATATAATTTAAAAAAAAGGTTATTATTATTATTATTCTATAACAAAGATAAAAATTTTATATGATGCAAGTCACTTTTTTATTTAACCATTCACTTATAAGGAAAGTAATTGGAAAGAGTTTGACTAAAACCCCTACTTATTTTTAAACAGTCAACAGGAATTTTGTCAAAATTTACAATTAGATTAAATTAAAGAGTTATATATATATATATATATTTTTTTTTTTTTTACTTTCTCTTTTAATGTCTATTTGGTAGAGAAAGTATTGTTTTTGGGTCAAATTTTTGAAATAGAATTTTTATTATATTTGCACATTTTGAGGTTACCTGATTCAGAAAATCAGGTTTTTAGCGGTTGGTCTGTTCTGTGATTTATCAGTATATTTCAAGAACAAATGGTAGCAGGAAATCCAAACTCTGTATTCTAAATCTGTATCATATAAGGATGCTATACTAAAATTTTCGTTGAGATCAAGCAAATGATACGTGGGAATTCAAATGCATCACGCCTATGGGTGAAATTCGCTTTAGGTACAGTTAACAACTGTCAGCTGCTCTAAGCAAAATGAAATATATGTTTTTAGATTTTAAGTTGTGCTATGTGTCATTAATATGGGACTATATTTAAGTACACAAATGCGATTTGTACTTAAAATATAGAAGACATATTGGTCTACCAATAATTAAGCGAAAACTTCCTTTTTTATTCAATGTAATTGGTGGTAGTGATTAGATAATAATGTAAAATGTAAATACATTCATTAGTGTTATACATATCAGATATATTTATAAATACACTCTATATATATAAAAAAAAGACGCACCAAGGAGTTATCCCAAATGAACGAATATTGGTAGATGTGATATACATGTGTAGAAAAACAAATGATTACAGTTTCAGAAAATTTGGATGATTTAATCAAGAGAAATGGCCTCAAAAAGTAAACAAGTCAACAACGCATTGTTCTACTTCTGGCCCTTATGTAAACAGTTATTCGGCTTGGCATTAATTGATAGAGTTGGCAAATGTGCTTCTGCGAGATATTATTCCAAATTCTGTCCAATGGGTGCGTTATATTGGTAAAATCCCGAGCTGGTTGTAGGATGCTCCAAACGTCTTCAGTGGGAGAGAGATCCAGCGACTTTACTGGCCAAAATAATGTTAGACAAGCAAGAAAACAAGCAGTGGAAACTATCTCTGTGCGCGGACGGGCATTATGATGCTGAAATACAATCAGGATTGCGTAATATGAAGGGAAACACAACGGGACGTAGAATGTCATCGACGTACCGCTGTGCTCTAAAGATGCCGCGGATGACAACCAAAGGGGTCCTGCTATGAAATGAAATGACATTCCAGACCATCACTCTTGGTTGTCGGGCCGTATAGCTGGCGACAGTCAGGTAGAAATCCCCCTTATTTCGGGGCGTCTGCAGACGCGTCTTCGCTGGTCAGCGAAGCTCAAATCGGAATGAAACTCATTACTGAAGACGATTCTACTTCATTCAGGGACATTCCAGTTCGAACAATCCCGATATCACTGCAAACGTGCTTGTCAGTATAGAAAGATTAATAGCAGTCCGCACAAGGAACTTCGTGAGCTCAACCCCATTTCTCTGAGACGCCTATTAATGATCTTTGAAGTCACTGAAGTACCAGTTGCACGTAGGATCGATGATAATGATGAATCGGATCTTTGAGTGTCGCTCTGACGATTGATTGGTTCTCACGTTTTGTCTTCTCCCTAGGCCGACCGCTTCTTTCCTGACGCTGTGTTCGGCCATGGCTCACCCATTCTTGTCAATATCATCTAATAGTGGCATCGCTCTTATCCAGTTGTCAAATAATTCGCAGATTAGACCAACCGGCTTCTTTGAGCCCAAATACACACCTCTCTCAAATGCAGACATCTGTGCATGTTGTTTGCTCACCTGTATGCGAGGCGTAGTTATTGTCTATCTAAGTAGACGGAATAAAATTCTCGAAGAATTTCTGACCTGGAATCAAAATTTCTCATTTTTAATATTCTGCCAATTGCGCAGTTAAGATGCGTTGCAGCGTAACATGCTCATTCGATGGCAGCCAAACTTTAAAATTTTACATTTTCCATCGAAACCTGTATGCATGTCAATTTGTGTCCAGTTTGCATTACTCCTTCTTTGTGAGTCTTTTTTTTTTTTTTTTTTTTTTGTAGAGTGTACCGGGTGATCCAAAAGTCAGGACGAACTTTAAAAATAAATAACTCGGAAACGAATCAAGATACAAAGATACGGTTTACACCAAACGGATGAAAAATAAACTGGGTTTTGCGTGACAACGAAAAAAAAAATAGTTCTGTTGGCGACCAACAGATGGCGTTATAGTGTTTTATTTCACTAAAAGATGATTTACAAATGAAAAAAATGTTGACAACTTACAAGTCAGCTTAATTACAGTTAATTAGTACTACTATAGTAACTGTTCAATGTGCTGTCCACCATTCAGAAGTACAGCTGTGAAACGATTCACCACACCGTTCACAGGATTTAGTAGCATTTCTTGTGTTATGGCATGGCAGACACATTTTGGTGGATGGCATCTTTCAGTGCTGCTAGTGATTCCGGTTGCTCGCGGTACACTTTTGACTTCAAGAATCCTCACAGCCAAAAGTCACAGGGTGTCAGATCGGGAGATCTTGGAGGCCATGCGTGATTTAAAGTAGAGACTGAGAAGGCGATATTTCGATGCATATAAGCTTCGACTACCATTACCTGCCGCTGTTGCTCCTTTTTATATCGTTTATTGCTTTGCATAACCCTACATCAGAAATCCGACAGCGCCATCTGTTGGTCGCCAACAGAACTATTTTTTTTTCGTTGCCACTCAAAACCCAACTTCTTTTCCATACGTTTGGTGCAAACCGTATTTTTGTATCTTGATTCGTTTTCGAATTATTCATTTTCAAAGTTCGTCCTGACTTTTGGATCACCCGGTATATTATATTTAACATTGGTCAGACAATGCTGTTTTGAAAAAAGGCAATATTTTTCAAGTAAAACGTGTCTGTCATGGCAATACTAGTCAGCAATAAAACGTATGTATATATATCTATATATGCGTGTATTTAACAAAATTGATATTAATTAATGATGTTGTATGATGATGAATGAAAATTTTGTAAGCAGACAAAATAATTCAGTGCAACAAGAATGCATAAACTACACCTTTTCAGATAAATTATTATTATTCTAAGGTGTCGTTTTAACACTTCTTACTTTCACGAAGTTCACATTAAACATTTCTAATCATACTTACTAGTTTTTGGTTAATTTAACTCTGAAATTGTACGATTTGTTTTATAATTTCTACGAAAATACAATTTCTTAATTAAATTAAATTTCTAAATGTATATTATTATTATTATTATTATTTTAGACTTATAATATATCTTAAAATAATAACACCCCCACCCCCCCCACCCCCCCCCAAAAAAAAAGAAAAAAGAAAAGAAAAGAAAAGCAATATATAAACTAAATGTTTAACCCGAAAAATACGAAGGTAGTCAAGAGCGATTTAACAAGTGTGCCTTGCATTCCAATGGTTATCAACTGACAATTTTTACGCGTCTATCTATCTATTTTTCTATTTTAAGCAGTAAGCCCTAACTATTTGGTTGATTTTGCGTTCTAGTGTTTGTTTAAAGGATTCAAAATTGATCCCCAGTAAACGATGAAGTAAACAGCACTTGCGTATTTTTTTGCTAACGTAAATTAAAAGCTTAAACTTAAGTACACAAAGTCCCTTTTTCTTTTCTTTTTCTATATTGTGCTATTGTGGTGATTAAGAAGAACGCTGAAAAGCGAGGGTTGTTTTCTCTGGAAAATAAGAATTCTCGTTTGTTATCCTGAATGCCTTAAAATCGTCTTTTTTTTTTCCGCTTGACGTTGTGGTAGTATATAGTTTAACTAGTAATTGAAAATTAAACATATTTTCTTTAATTTACTTTTTAAGATTTTCCTTGTTGTCTCATTCAAAACTTTCTAAGAGATGGCCCCAAAAAAAAGAAGAAAAAAAAAAAAATTCTATATCTCGAAAACTAATAACCGGAATGAGCTGCAAATTTGCACATTCATATTTTTTAACATTAGGAACCATTTTATGTAAAAATTAATATAGGTCATACATAATCCATAACTTTTTGATTGTGAATTTGTTAATATTTTTCATAATTAAAAGTATTTTTCTGAATCAAAAGTTATCATGAATTATATTTGGGTTTCATCACTATATATCTCGTAAAAAAAAAAAAAAAAAAAAAAAAAAAAAAAACATATTATTCAAGTTATTATTTATTTATTTATTGTGAAGATATTAATAAAAGTCTGCGATATGAATTTAACATTAGCAGCTTCAAATTCAGCTTATAATTCTATAAAAAAAAAAAAAAAAAATATAGCAAAATATGCAACCAACATATTTTATCGCATTGCTGCGACCCCAAGAATATAAATATAAAATGAAAATAGGGTATTGCCATTGAAAAAATTAATGTTGATGTCCGTCTTAATATGTAGACGACCCCGAATTCATTTCATTTTCTAAAACTAATCAGAATTCCCCGTCGAATGATAACCGATTACATTTTTCTGCATCGATTAGCAACAAAGCAACGTCAAATCTTGCGTTTTTTTTTTTTTTTTCCTCGACTGTACACTTAATTATAAGATACAGTTATTTAAATACTACTATTTAAATAACATTCCCTTTAAATATTATTTGTATTTGAAGATTGTCGATGACTGAGTTACAATATCTAAAATTAATGCATTTTTTAAAGTATTATCAATTTAAAATCTTAATAAAAAACTCTAACCAGTAAGATTTATCCTCTACTCTCTATCTGTATATATATAATAAAATAAAGAGTTTTTCGACAAACAAACAGAACTCTCAGCCGTGACATTCAAAGATCATAACAGCTGAGAGGACGACAGGTAACATGATTTGACTTTATTTTTATTTTATTTGTTTATTTATTTATTCTCGGATATTGGCCTGGTAATCGAAAATGATCATGAATGGCGAAATATTCTTCCGATATTTTTTCAAAAATTTGCGATTGTGGCTAAGTTTATAACCTCTTATCAAACGATGCGAAAATAAATTTTCTATATTAAAAAAATGCAGATTTTACAATTTAAGTATTTAATATCAAAGCATTTTTGCCATTCTTTCTAAACACACGTCTTTTGTGTGATTCGAGATAACTGCTACTTTTTACATTTTGAAAGTCGGGTAATTATCTATTTAGCCTAGGATAAAATTGCTCTTATGTTAATGCGAGAATTT
Source organism: Salticus scenicus (assembly GCA_963930645.1). Taxonomy (NCBI): domain Eukaryota; kingdom Metazoa; phylum Arthropoda; class Arachnida; order Araneae; family Salticidae; genus Salticus; species Salticus scenicus. The sequence goes on along the minus strand of OZ005657.1, from coordinate 89,163,683 downwards.
TTGACCAATTAGAAAGAAAAAAGTGTTGTAAGCCTTTTAATTCCTAATTACTAACCATTCGCGGATAATAGTTTTGCTTATGACAACTATAATGCGTATAGAACTAATTAATTTAAAAAATGTAATCTAGATATCCTTTCATATTTAATTGTTGTTTTTCTGTCAACAGTTGAGTTTGTCAAGTTTTGGTGAAAGCCTGTAGCTCAAAAACGGCTCTAACAATTTTCAAGAAAATTGTTACATAAATCAATTTTAGAGATCCTTTCTCATGTATTACATGGTTATTACAGGAAAATTAACATTCATCCTGCTTAGATAGGTTAATTTTAGATCTCGAAAATTGGTGTTTCAAAAGATAACTCAACCATTTTTTCTGTTATTTTTTAACTTGTCATGTAAACTCTGTTTTACATGTCTTTACTCGTGTATTAAGTTTCTCGTAACGGAAAATTTTTAGGTTTCTTCTTCGTTAGGTCAATATGTCTTCTAATCATATTATCTAAAAAGAAAAAAAGAAAAAAATGCATATAATACGTGTAATAGTGGGTAATGGAAGTCGTGTGGTTGTATCACACCAGACTTTTTGAAGAAAGTATTTTGCTCTACACATTATTCTTTTAAATATTTTCTAAGTTCTGAATATGATACAAATTGATTTTTTAAACATTTGCTTTTTTAACTTGAGGTCATCTCGTTAGGATGAGCAACATGGCCGCCTAAAGCCAATTTTCCAGTTTGAACAGCCCAAATATTTTATATCTTTCTAAAAACCCTCTCACCAATATTTCGTTAACATTTATTTGTTTTGCCATCTCACGTATTAAAATACATTCTAAAATTTTTCATTATAAAATTAAATACTTTTTGTGGCATCGTTAATTGCCTTTTCCTTGCATTTTTTAAATACTTTCTAAATTAACAATTTTTCTGAAAAGTGCATTTTGTTAACACTGGGTTCAGTCCTAAAGCTTTATGTGGAGGACGATGTAATCTGTTCGAAAATTTGCTTTTAAAACAATAAAATTGGCGGTGTCAAAAAGAGAAAAGGAAAATATCCAAGTACGGCTTTTTTTTTTTTTTTTTTTTTTGTCCCTTAGTATATTTTTAATTTTCATCATCCTTTGTCCTTTAACACTTTCGCGACCGCTGACGTAGATTCACGTCACTTGAAAATCACTAACTCCACCAGTGAGCGTTTCTTTCTCAATTTGTATGTAATTTATTTCTTAAAAATAAACCCAATATTCATATTTGTACTATCAATATGCTATGGATATAAATGCTTTGATTAGAAAGAGTATAATTATAATGTATGTATTGTAATACCATTTGTAATACAAAAGGTGAATATGCAAAATGTTGCTCTGAGATATTGTAACTGAGGAGAATAATGCCCACAGGCAGACCTTTACTGAGAGAAAGACAAAAACATGCGGTCGCGAAAGTGTTAAGCACTGATTCAATAATGTTAATATTTGCGTTTCCATGTCATAGGCTAATATAAAATATGTTATAAAAGTTTGTTAATGATTCTAAGCTATTAAAAGTTAGTTTAATGGAGACTACTGTGCTAACGACAAAGTAAACCGGTATAAGGATAAAAAATATTTCAGGAAAAGTTTTTTTTTTTTTTCCCCTGCTTGCATCAAGAACCGAAATTATATAAAAACAAATAAATAAATAAATAAATAAATAAAAAGTTCTCCTTTAAGTAAAATATTCTTAAATTGCTGTTTTCTTAAATGATCTCAATATATATAATTACTAGATTCATTATTCATTATTTTTATCAAAGTTATTGTCATACATTTTTCACGATTCTAATGTTAATTTATGAACGAAAGTAATTTAAATTAATTCATTCTCTCCAAATCTTTACCCTTCGACCCCTTAGAAAGACCCCCACGGAGGGCACTCCCCCCTCAGACCTAGGACCCTAGAGCAGTCAATCAGCCTTAATCCCCACAACCAACCAACCGAATCTTCACCTTGCCCTCCCCTCAACAAGTATATACATACATGATTCCTACACACACAAACATATATACACATACATATACATAACATACATACACATGATACGACCAGAGCCTGAGTAACGCAGGGGCATACGGGGCAATTGCCCTGGGCCCCCACATCAGACGCCCCCCCCCCCCCCCCCCAAATCGAATAGAAAGTTTATTTTACGTTTCCTTCTTTAATGAACTTTTTGTAAACAAAATATCAATGTAGTGTAAAATAAGGCTTAATTGAGCCATTGTAATTGTGAAAATTTAGCTGAATTTCGCCCTAATGTCAGCATGGATATTAATTTTTCGCAGCTAAATGACAAAGTTAACAATCAGAAATAAAATGGATAGAACGATATTTCGTCTGACCATTGGAGGGGGGGGGGGAACTTTATAGCTATTTCAGGTTCTAGTCAATTTTCTTGTTATATATCTATAATGAGGTGAAAAATTTAAATACCTCCATAAAGTTCGGTTCTTCGTTACTGAAGTAGTGAAGCAAAGGGGAGTCCCCAAAGAAATTTTTGCCCCGGCCCCCAGTTAGGCTAAGTCGGGCCCTGATACGACCCACCAAGTGTTTTAGGTTGAACAGGCCTGTTCTAGAATAAGCAAATTTGAATGATTTATACAATAAAATGTCTCCAACAGTTTAAAAAAATAGTGAATGATAATGATTGTTTAAAAGTAGTGAACCGTTAATTATTTAAACAAAATGGGTAAGTAGATCAACATCCTTTTTGTAACCTAAGAAAATAACTTTTCAAAAGTATAAACTATACCGTTTCTTTTTTCTAACTATTCTAATTAAATTCGTTTCAGAATAATTTACTTTTTCTTTTATTATTATTATTATTATTTTATTTTACATGAAAGCTAAAAAAAAGGTATCACCACATTGAAACAAACTCAAATTTTACTATTTTATAAGCAATTCAATTTCGAGAATAATGAAAATTCTCTCAACAATGCAATTAATCTTAGATGAGTTAAATCTAGAAATTTCCTTTAAGATGCAGTTGCCCAAGAATTGCTGTTAAAAACGTTTTTGTTCAAAAAGAATGAATCTTTTTATTGTTCAAATAAAAGAAACTTTTAACAAATGAAAACTATAGTTTTCTTCACTCCTTTTCACTTATCAAAAGTCCTTTTCAAAAGATTTTTCAATTGGTTTATTTGTGTATGTATGTGTGTAAAGAAAGGAAAAGAAGCCGTTGATTCAGTGCGTAAAATTAGAAAATAACAAATAACGTTTAAAGAATTTTTAATGCATATATTTAAGTATGGGTGTGTATCGAAAAAACTACCTTACTTTTCGATGACATTAAAAAAAAAAAAGGACATATTTATGGATTAATTTAATTTTGCGCTTTTATGTAAGAAAGTTAGGAGACATTGTACACTTACAAGATCGGAGGGGAGGAGTAGAGTTAGAGACCCTATATTAGGAAGAGACTGAACATTGACGGAAAGTCGGCCATTTTAGTGCCAAATTGGAGCGATCCCCATAGAACGTAATGCTTTTTTCTTCGCGATTGACACTGTACTATACAACATAAATGGAAGAAAGTTGTATTAAATTTGTTTAGAAAACAATGCAGAATATAAATGTGTAAATTTTTTTGTCTTAAAAAAAAAAAAAAAAAAAAATTAATTAATTAAAAAAAAAATGTTTTTTTGAAGAAAAATGAATTTTGTCTTAACCTTCGATAAAATATGGTTACTTTTTCAACTCCGATCGGAAAACAGAGAAATTTTTTGCTATTAATCCGTAATTTCTATATTAAGCAAAATAAGCTGATTGTGAAAGTAATTCTACCCCATTTTTTCTGAGGACATACTTTTTTTTTTTTTTAGTTAGAAATTTTTAACAAAAATATGATAATATTAGTTTTTGTCAAGTAATCATGAATAAATGTAAAATTACGGCAGAAGAAAGGAAATTATTTTTTATTTTATAAAAATATTTGTGTAATATTTTTACAAGCTAAAAATACATATTTTATTTATTTCAATTACGCATTATTACTAATAATGACGCAGTTATTTACTTTTGTAAAAATATTAACCAATAATTAAAAATAAAAATTTAATTAATAATAATTTGTAAAAATATTAAGTAATATATTTAGAAATTAAAAAATATGTTTTTATTTAATTTATTTACTTTGCTTATTTATTTATTTTATTTTATTTTTTTTAAGTATTTCAGAATATTATTCAAATAAAAAATAATTATTTATTTAAATATTATTTACTATGAAATTTATTATGGCAAATGTTATGTAAAAGAAATTTATATTTCATATGCTAGTAAATAATGTACACCTTATTTTCTTTATTTTTATCATCTTATTTTAACAAAATGGATACATTTTGCGTGCTAGCAAATAATAAAACAATATGTTTTTAATATAGTTATTTTAAATATGTATTTTAAAATATATTAAAGAAAAAGAAAAAAAAAAAAAAAAAAAAAAGCATGTCAAATTATAAAAATACATGCAGATCTAACACATTAAATATGTCACAAAACATAACTAATAGTTAGCAAATAAATACTGTAATTATCTCATATGTTAGGAAATAAATACATAAAACAGCATGCAGTAAGAGAATTCAAAGTATTTAAAACATGATATAAAATAAATATAATAATGCATTTTTATCTGCTTAAAATATTTCAAAATTAAAGTAATTTATTCCCCAACAAAGTAAAAATGTAATAATTAAGTTCTCCTCCAGTTATGACGTAAAATAATCGAAATTTCTTCTCAGCTTAAGCATTGGTAAGCATTGGTAAGCTGTAAAATGGAGGATTTCGTCAAAAAGCCGGCACGCCAATGTCCAGTCTGTTTCTAATATAGGGTCTGTACAGTGCGCATGAGCGACTCAGGTAAACTAGGAGAGTAGGTAACAGCACAACAATAACAGTGGAGTGTCTACTTAAATTTAAATGTGCTCGATGACTGTTCCTAAGCGTCTAGGATAAATCGTTTTTATTTTGTTTTGTTTTACCAAGTAAATGCTTAAATTTTCACAACTCTTCTTTGAGTTATAGAATGGCAGTAGCATAAAAATTCTAAAATGAAACAATTTCTCATAAACTACTGGCCTAAATTAACGGTGCGAACATAAACAGCTCTCTCTAAAAGCGTCCATATTTAAATCGCGATCTCTCCTACCGAAATGAACGAGTTTGTACATCTGCTACTTATAGGAGGAATGGTGGATCGTTACCGTTATTTTCTATGCTAGGAGAGCTTAGGAAGACCGTGAAGCATTGAATAATTGAATGTATGGAACTGTACTAGGAGACAATCTCGGATAGTGACTGAAATAAAAGTGTTACTTGTGTGAGGTGTTAATGGTTGCATGAAATCTCCACCATTTGTAATAAAAAGTGTGGACGACAACTTGAAAAAAATATTTTGTTTATATGGAGCAATCCAATCGACAAAAGGTGTTTTGATTAACACGTTCTCTTCTTTTGTTTATTCGAAATCTTTTGCATCTCCTGTTTCTCCCACGATTATTAATCTCTCTTTACATTTTTTGACTAATCTCAACCAGATATTCTTTCTTTGGGTCTATATTTCTTAATATGTGCATTGCTGCTTTTATCACGCTCTCGTGACTACTTTTCGTTTAAGGAAGAGTCCTCCTTAATCACTTCAATTCGAAATAATTGATGCGTGATATATATATATATATATTTCAGTGCATGGCGTTTTATCATTCTTAGTCAGGTATTAGATCAGAAATAACTCCAAGAAACGCAAAGGGAAACATTTTTCAATAAAACACATTGCATTATTATTAGTTCTACTTCATTAATAAATACTTGCAACCCACTTTTCCGATTTTAACTCGTCACCCAATTACCCATTGCACAGTACTAGTACGACGTTAAACCCAACCAACCAACCAACCGATTATAACTCAAAGAGCTGGTACAATTTTTTTCTGGCCACGCACTTTATTTTTTATTTTTTTAAGGTATTTACTTAACATTTGTATGAAAACCTTTTAAAACATTTATCATGAAACAGGAAGTATAACTAAATGTAACCAGAAATCAAAATGATTTTCCAAAGAATAAAATAGAATACCAGGCATTGCAGCGTTCTTAAAATTTTACCTGCGTTTTATTATACTGTCACCACTATCATCAATAAGAAATTTTTCTTCAATTTTTTAATGCTAAACTATGCGTAAACGTTACATAAAAAAGGACAGTTTTAAAATAATGGTGACACTATGATAAAATGAACGTAAAATTTTAGGAACGCTGCGAGGCCAGGAATACTCAAAATGTAAACCAATAAAAACTAAAACTGCTGAGAAGAGAGTATGAAATTTCAGTATAAACAAAAACGCGAGCAAAATTATGAAGATACTGTCACAAAAGAAAAATTATTTGACACAAAGTGGAATTAAGATATAAATGAAATGAAAAAAAAATATATATATAACTTTGTCTTTTCGGTGTGCATAAAGTTAATGTTTACAATAAATAAATAACCCAGTTTCGAATTAGTGAAAAAGTGTAAACCTGAAAAATATTTAATGAATTGCCAGACATCATATTAAAAATAGACAAACTACTACACAAATATGACAAAAAGTATATATTATAACCGAAAAAAAAAAAAAAAAATGAATAAGTAAGAAAAAACTTACTTAAATAGAGGAAAAAAAAAAAAAAAATGAAATGAAAACGTTCACAAAGCAGCAAAGCTCGTTGAATCAGATATAATCGCATTTCTTCTTTTTATAGTTAATAAAAGTGTTCAGTAACGCAGTTCAAAATAATAATAATAATAATAATAAACGAACAGCAGGGGCAATAACTTTTTTTAATACATATATATATATATACATATAAACAATTTATCTCAAAAATGTTTTGAATTATAAAATATTTAGGGAAAAATTCGATATGTCGTACATTTAAAAAATATGACCCGCTAATCCATATTTTGTTAAAAGGTTTTATACGCTTGGAAAGAGAATAAACCGGCCTTTCTAATGGTACCTATAGTTAAGAAATTTAACCATTGGTTTTTCGTACAGGGTGATTCAAAAAGAGATGATTAGAAAAATTAGAAATTTTGGAGAGCTTAAAAATAAAAAATAAATAAAAAAATATCAAATATTTGTAAAAAAAAAAAAAAAAGAAGTTACATCGTTGAAATATTGAAGAAACGTGCTTTCGAATTGTACAGATGTATTTCCTATATTTTTATTTGCTAGCACATATTTATTCGTTTCTTGCAACGCTGAGGACCCTCTTGTTCGCGAATAAATGCGGTCGCAGACAAAAAAATCGGACAGTTGTGGCAGTAACTTTTTTAAATATGTAGAGATGCTGATCACAATTTTGAATTTGGGATAAAATGATCTGATTATTTTATTTTTTAAAACATTAAACTAGCCTTATATTTTCGCAGCATAACAAATGATCTATGAATAACTTTATATGATAACGTTAAAAAAAAAAATACGTGAAATTTTTTCTTCCCTTTCCAAAGATCTCTATTCTAGCAGTAAAATTTTTACCTTGAGTGATCTACATCAAAGACTGTGAAAGGAAAAAACTTTAAGGGTAGTGACAGCTCCACCCACCCATGTTGATGCCTTATTATTTTCCATCTTTTGTGCAGGTATTCTTTTGTATCACCTTTCTCTATTGCGTTTTCAATTACACCATCGTAAAAAGAAAATGTCATAGTTTTTTGGTCACGAGTGAAAATTAGGATTATGTTCTGTCCTACTTGCAGAGTTAAGTGAGTAAATCCATAGTGATTCGTTAGAGCATTAACTATTGTACTGAAGAGAATCCTATCATTAACGAAATAAAAAGCTTATTTCTTATAACAATCGTTTAATACACAGTATACTTTTGATTTAATAATAATACTCTGGTTCGATAGCCAAAGGAAGACAACATTTAAATTTCCGTTGTAACCAAGATGTAAAAAAATAGATTCAAATATCTTACAAAAATTAAACAAAACACATATGCAAAATTTGCTCTTACTGTCCCCCCCCCCCCCCCTCCATACACAAACATACCTTCTTAAGGAAAAATAGAATAAACTATCATTCAGTAGAAATAAGTGATATACAAAATAAATATAATAAAAGTGCACTTTAAATAATTCGCCGGCGTTAAAATTGAAAAACATTTAAATCTAACATAATTCTGTAATCATAAAATTTCAATTCTTTGCTACTAATAAAAAATCCTTACAGTTACTATAAATTGGTTACCAACCAATTTGATATTTTACAATATTTTGTGATATATTACAGCTTTTAATAATCCATTTTCATTACGAGAAAATGAATATTTGATACTCTTGTATTGCGCTTTCATTTTTTATTCTCTTTAAGTGTTTATAGAATGAGTAAAAAACACCAAAATTTTGATTTACACGAAATCTTCAAAATATAACATCTCTTCATACATTCTTGAAGTTTCTACAAAATACTGGACTTCCGCAATAAATATATTTTTTAAGAAATTTATTCTTTTAAACTTTTATTTCTTCAAAAATCTATATCTCTTAAACATTTATTACATGCAGATACAATAAGCGATTTCGTATACAATAATATATTCTTGTAGTATTTTGAGGGAAATTTCGAATGTATTTTGGGAAATTTTAATGTTGATGTTGGTACAGGGGTTAAGACAGACCTATTGAGTACATGTGGGTCCTAGGCGAGAATGAATCCCTTAAAAAGAAACCCCTCTGTGGGTAGCTTTTTAAGGGTTTCTGGACCGTATCTACCTGACTTTTGCATAAATTCAAGGAAAACTCCAAACGGCTAGGCCTACGAGTGCAACCGAAAATGTAACTGAGCATTTCCTGTCTACCAGCTTTCAGAACAGAACTTACTGGCCAATCTAGGAAATTTCCGAGATTTGAACATTATCTGCGCCCCTATTCAGCTAGGTTGATTGGTTGTAGAGATTAAGGCCGATTGACTGCTCTAGTGTACTAGGTCTTAGGGGGAGTACCCTCCATGGACACTCCCCCTAAGGGGGGTCCTTCTAAGGGGGTCCGAGACCGTATTTACACACGTTTCGAAGAAAACCATGGAAAACTCCAAACGGCTAGGCCGACGAGCACGACCTGCCTATTCAGCTAGGAAGCAGTAAATTTATCTGAGACGCATGCCTACCAAACCAACAATCTAATTAATATTCCGCAGCATTGCAATTTTCTTGTTAATCTCCGCCCATTTTCCACACCACTCTTTTTTTATAAAGTAATATTCGAACGATAGAATGAACAGAATTTCAGTTCTCTCAAAATAAAAGCTAAACTACAAGGGGTCTTACTCACATTTTTATTTTGATTCAATCAATGCCCAATGGCAATACAGTAGGCGCATTCGAAAGTATTTCCCGGTCACTTCCCGAGTTGGGAAATGGCGTCACGCGGGAAGTTCGGGAAATTAGAACTACCATATCGGAGCCTTACGAAAAATGACCGAGATATAACTACTTCCGTACACATCTCATCTTCCCGGGAAACAAATATATAAACAAACATGGCTCCTATATGGTAGTTCTAATTTCCCGAACTTCCCGCGTGACGTCATTTCCCAACTCGGGAAGTGACCGGGAAATACTTTCGAATGCGCCCAGTGTTCGTTGATTGTAAATAAATATTGATGCGTACTTGGGAGTTCGTGAGTTGTCCGAGAATGAAAGGCGAAACTTACAAAAATTCAATAATTTATTCACAGAAAATTCCAGAAAAATACAGCAGGGACGTATCCAGAGGGGGGGGGGGCGAAATTGTCGGACACAATTTTTTTCATGTTCTACTTACCAGAAAAAATTTGTAAAAAAATTAATTTTTTCTCCACAATATCTTTTTTTTTTTGTTGTTAGTTTGTTTGCTTGTGAAACCTTATTTATTAGCAATTTTCTGGCTTGTAAAGTCCAAATTGCCGAAATGCATATTAGCTCTTTGTAAAAAACACACTTATTGTTAAACACTGTAATGTGTCTCCTTCCTTCTAAACACTTTTCTTGCCAGAAATAGCGTTTTAATTCCATGTGAGTAGAGCCCCTAAATAAAATAATAGGCCGGCGCATCACCGCCATTTTTTTGCCTCCGAAGAGGACAGCATTCCCGCTTGGCGTCCTTATCGCTTCCCTAATGATTTTAAGAAATCTTGATCCGCAGCTTATCCGGTCAAGATAAGATGAATAAGCAACAATAATATTCCTAAAAACACATTTTTTTCACAGTACATTCTCAGGATGTCATTTCATTCTGAAGAAATCCTATGGATGTACTGGGGTAAGATGTGTTGTTAGGGTGGTTTTTGTTTGTTTTACAAAATGTCGCCAAAACTCAAATACAGAGTAATAGAAGGTCTGTGAACACTTTATATTCTCTTCTTGAATGATTATAGCAGTTTAACGCTAAACAAAATCCCATATCATAGTTTACTTAGCTAAAATTATGAAATATAATAAAAGAAGTTACTCTAAAGTAACGTAAGACGATAAAAAAAATGTTTGTCGTTTGTTTTTCAGAGAAATGCACTGGGTACATGTGGCAACCCTAAGGCAACAAAATGCCTGATGCGCCAGCTCGTATATATAGGAGGCTTACATGTGAGACAAAAGATTCTTCATTAACAAAGATCACAGTTGCATATGGAACTTCAACTTCTAGTTTTGTTAGTTATGCACGTAGTATACCTTCCATAGAGTATAAATTCGAACAAAAAAAAAAAAAAAAACAGCCAATATAAAGTCTACTTTACAGAAAGACATGTGATGAAAGATGGTACTATCTAATCCAACTTGAAGCAAAAATGCCAATAATCACATCATAGAGTATAGCATTCAGTATTCATATTTGCAGCGAGGCAATTTTTCAAACGAATGTCCAGATTCTCAAACCAGACTGAGCTTTGACTGGACCAGACTCTAGTGGGTACATGCAGTCCACAGGTTCTGTCAAAGAAATTTCGTATCAATTTTCCTTGTTTTCCAAAAGGAAACAAGGTTTAAAGGTTTCCAAAGGAAACAAGTGTTAAACCCACTTGCGGAAAAAGCCACCATATGTGGCCATGCGTCATCAGCATCGTTCAAACTATTACACTACTACCGTCATCCGTCGCCATACACCTATACTAAATAACATTCGCATAAGGAATCAGAAGAATTACCACAACGAATCTCTCAGGGAGAAAAATCAATCGCATGCGATTGTATAGCCCCAAGCATTACAATAATTATTGGTCAACACAAAGTCAGAAAAGTATTTGTAGCTCCCTGCGCTCGAAAAAGTAGTAAGGTATTGTACCTACATTGGTATGAATCACAGCTCGCACCATAGGCCAAGTGAAAGGGAAGAGGGAAAACTCAAATATATCATGAAAAACGGCAGTTTCTCTAGTGACGCAAACGCAAAAACAAACGAACGCCACGACACTCAGCGGAAACGGAAAAACGAACGAAAACTGCGACACTTATATATACAGGAATTTTAAGATCAAAGTAACCGCTGAAAGCCGACACTTAATATCTCAGGAAATATGGGAGGTTATGTTCTGATATTTTCAAAATAGACTTTCACCTTCTGTCTGATCCTACCCTGAAATCGCTACATTTCTGCGTGCAATATATTTCGAGATATGAATTGGCTCATTTAAGTTGTAAATGGGCGGCGTATGTAAGGAACAAATTTTTCTCGAATATGGCTCGAGCGAATTTAGTTTAATTTATATATGATATTAATCGCTTTTATCTGATGTGCCTGACATCTCCCTTTTCCCTAGGAAAACTCTTGTTTTTTTTATAACTCAGTTTAAAAATCGAACTATTTTTTACTCCGAAAATACCGTGATGCGGCAGTTTCGCGGACGAATTTCTTCTCTTCCATCTGAAATACTGAATATCAAATAATCGTTTTGGCTCCATCTATCGGGAAGCGTCAAAAATAAACACAAAAAATAAAAAAAATATATTTTTCTTTTTTTAATATATATATTAAATGAGTTATTTATTTAGGTACTTGTATTTTATATGACATTTGTTTATCAAAAATATTCTTTGTATTTACATTGTTTTCATGCTGATACGTTGTTAACTTTCAAAATTGGTTCTATTTTAAAAGGTGATTGCAACAACAAAAAATTTTTCCTTTATTTTCATAAAAATGACAAATAATATGATAATCATATGCAAATATTTGTAATTTTTTCAAAATTAGGTGATAAATCACTTAAACTACGGATTGAAAAAATTCTTAAAACAGAATTTGAAAATAATTAATTTGCTCATTAAGTTTCTAGTATATATATAATATATAAATTACAAAATGTTAAGCTATAATAAAATTTTGAATAGATTAAGATTTTTTTTTTAATTAAATTCATAACAAACTATACTACTTAAATATTTACCAGTATAAAATTTTCACTTTTTAAAGATTTTTCTATTATTATTTATTTTTCTCTTTTAAATCAAATCTATACCTAAAAAATTATAATAAGAAATAAATATAAATAAGAAATTTTTGTCATTTTGAAAATGTAGTATATTATGCCTTTGTAATGTTGCATGTGTCCATCTTTTTTATCACTTTTTATAAAATTTTGAAATTTTATTTAGTTTGTTATTTTGTTCGAGTATGACCTATAAAACAACACTTTTAATACAGTGTTATAACTCATTACCATGCTCCTTTAATTTTGCGTTTTGATCATTAACCCCTAAAAAGTAATGATATCAATACAAAAAACCCTTAACGGGTTAAAAGTTTGTGACGCAGCACTGTACTTTATGGCTATAAGAATTAGAAATACGGGTCTTAAAAATAATGATATCAAATTTTCAGTGACGCTTTGATATTAATTAAATTATACATAGATTTTCTTATTTGAATTTGCTTTTCCCTTTTATTTATATTTACAGTGTAAACGTTATTTTCAACATAAAATAATATATAGCATTTACTCATTGATACCTTTCCATTCACATCTCTTATACTATGAAAGCATGTGTTTTAAAAGAAATTATATGAAATTCCAGTAACGCAGTGGTGTTACATTAAGTGATTTGTTTTTAAATTTCTCTGCAATTATTTTGTTTTGCATATTAAAGTATATGTGCACATTGAAATATTGCTTTTAATTTTCAAATACGCTGTCAAATATATCACTTTCATTAAGCTTATATTATGTACTGAAATATATTTATTTCAATGAATTATTCTATCTTTTGCGTCACGCCATCCAAAACTGTAAGTAAAATACATATGGAAATGTTTACTTTGTGTCATTTCATCCAAATAAATTGAAAATGCATGCAAATAGATATCGTGATGCAAAGAAAAAAACTGTGAATTTTTTTTCAGTTTTGGATGGCGTGACGCAAAAGATAGAATAATTCATTAAAATAAATATATTTCAGTACATAATATAAGCTTAATGAAAGTGATATATTTGACAGCGTATTTGAAAATTAAAAGCAATATTTCAATGTGCACATATACTTTAATATGCAAAACAAAATAATTGCAGAGAAATTTAAAAACAAATCACTTAATGTAACACCACTGCGTTACTGGAATTTCATATAATTTCTTTTAAAACACATGCTTTCATAGTATAAGAGATGTGAATGGAAAGGTATCAATGAGTAAATGCTATATATTATTTTATGTTGAAAATAACGTTTACACTGTAAATATAAATAAAAGGAAAAAGCAAATTCAAATAAGAAAATATATGTATAATTTAATTAATATCAAAGCGTCACTGAAAAATTGATATCATTATTTTTAAGACCCGTATTTCTAATTCTTATAGCCATAAAGTACAGTGCTGCGTCACAAACTTTTAACCCGTTAAGGGTTTTTTGTATTGATATATATATATATATACATAATGTTGGAGCTAAGGCTCCCTGAGTTCGACAAACCTCTGAAGAGATCTAAGACGGTCCTAAAACGAAAGTGGGTGTGAGCTGTGATCAAGTAGAATAAGTGGCTCTGCTATATACTGCCCTGAACATCTTTGTTACGATCGTCACAAAACAGACATATCTGAGTCTGATGTAGAACACGATGATGGGCCATCGCTTCACTGTTCAATTTCCAAACGATAATCACTAATGACGTGCATCCACAGCTGAAGATACGGTGTGTCACATGAGACACCTGGTTACATATAGAAACGCTAGATAGTTCGATACGTATGCTATGCCAGAAGATTTTCAGCAACTACAATGCGTATAAGCATGGCCCCAGGGTCTGTAGAAGGCACGTCTACCCACGCTAAAGAGTAAGCCATATGAGAAGACCTCAATGTGCTCACTAAAACTAGACATGTAATATGTCTAGGTTTAGTGGACGCCAGCACACCAGTTTCCGGTAATATGATCTAAAGCAAGCATTATTATCTAATTAGAAAACCACATATATATTATTTTATTGTACACACATAACAAGAGAAAAAAGTATTGGATTCGGAAACTTTTAGACTTCCAGTTTTCAATGTATTTCAATGTTTTTAGATGCATTGAACTCCATTAGACTATTTTTTGGAAACTTAGATATAAATTTTTTGTTGATTAGATTTTTGGGTATATCACCCAGCAGGTAGCGTAGCTGCACTAGATTTCCTTTTTTATGGAAAAGAAAAGATATACCTCGGCTATATAAAAAGAGAAGCTATATCTCGAAAAAGCGAAAAGTATTTGAAACGTGGTTGTTTTGAACATAAATCATGCGCCATACCATTGAATTAAGATATCAGCCAGTTTTTGGTCTGTTGAATTTGAATGGACTTAACATTGCACTAAAGCTAGACAGACAGCATATCAACGGTCTAGAATTCATTTCTAGGGTAATCGTACCATCACAATTTAAAACCTCCACGGAGAAGATGTTTCCCCGACTTCAGTATACCTGAGCTATTACATTTACAAAACATGGAGGACACAACGGATTTTACGTGCACCAGATACCATTAATCTACATGACAGTTTTTGGATGGCTCCAGCATCGATCGCTCAATCCTTCAATTATGAGCTCGACTCCTTATTAACTGGACTACCGTGAGTCCAGTTTTTGGGGATTTTCTCCATTTGTCAGCGGTTTATAACACCACAGATTAAAGAACTCTCTAGCAGAGACTTGTGCATTTTAAAGGACTAACTAGTTTCATCAGTTTTAGGACCAAGGCACTTTTTAGAATTATTATTATTATTAAATCTTTTCTTGCCATTTCAGATTTAAGGAATATTAATTCCATTGTTTGCCGCCATGCGGCGTTGTAACTTGTAACCGATCTTATTTACAGCACATAACCCTTTTACTAAGCCTAGATACGAATTTTAAGGCAATAACTTATATTTGTTTTAATGTTAAGGTAATTGGGGGGGGGGACAAATTTTAATGTGCACGCTCTTAGTGTACATATGTGCGGGTGCACGACCAACATCTGAGTGAAAGTTGGGCCCCCTCCGAAATTTTTTTCTGGATACGGCCTTGAAATACAGGTCTATAAACCAAGTATCAGCTTCAATTCAACCGGTAAACACAGCTTAAACAACAGCTGTCAATAGCAAATCCACAGTACAAACTGTATAGCAATAATACATAAAGCAAGTCTCTTTCAAAGAGGCTCAAAGCAATGCAAGCATTGGCGAAACTGACCGACTCTGATCTCAGGCTGAACTGAACTGACCTTGGCGAAAATACCCCTTTTATACTCCTGTAGAAAAGCGTGGAAAATTCCAGAAATTTCCGTATCTCATCATCAGCCAATGGGATTAGAGCTTCCATATTTGGTATATCCCTAATAAGGATTTACTCGCCAAGGTCGCCAAAAAAATCGCCAAGGAGGGAAAAAGTCGCCAAATCCCTTACCTGCCTTATTGGAGCTTTCCAATGCATTTTTAAGAGAAAATTAGGCTATTTTAACCTTAAAACTGCTAGAAATGCGTAAAATTAGCATTTTATCAACTTACTAAGCCTCTTTGAAAGAATTTATACAAAAATAAACACAACCATCTACAGTTTTGTAACACTGCCCCCCTCCCAAGGACTGCACGTCCCGGGCAGTGCAACCCTTGGTCAAGAGGCGAAACTAAATAAATTTACACAATCTAAAATACAAAAACTAAGTTACATATAACGATAAAATAGAAATATAAATCAAGCGAGAAATATTTACAAAATTCACAAATATGTACAAATATTTATATACAAATATTTGCATTTCGCATGCGCAAATTTTACCAGTATTTACATTTAAATTTTAATATTACCGTTAATTGTGGCACTTGGCTAGCCTGTTATAGTGCACCCCCTTCGGCTTTGATGAAGGTGTTTTAGTGATCCGCACCACTACATCATTTAGCCTTTTTAAGACTGTGTACTGTCCGTCCCAGTTGCACTGTAACTTGGGAGAGAGTTCTTTGCGTCGAACAGGATTCCACAACCAGACCTTGTCTCCTTCCTGGAACTCATGTTGTGTAGCCTTTAGATCGTACCTTGTCTTCATTTTCTCCGTTGCCATGTGAATCCGCTCCCGAGCAAATTTGAGTACGTCCTCAAATCGTGCCTGGAGATCTTGGATGTACTCCACGGGCGATGAAGGCGCATCGGGTGGACAACCAAACAGGAGATCACATGGGAGACGAAGTTCACGTCCAAACAGCATCTGAGCAGGAGTATAGCCGGTGGTTTCATGGACAGCACTTCGATAAGCCAGCAGGAACAACGGCAACTTCAAGTCCCAATCTTGCTGGTTCCTTGATACTAGAAGAGGGAGGTTATTCAGGATGGTACGGTTGAACCTCTCGACCATGCCGTCCGACTGGGGATGTAAGGGTGTTTTCTGGGCTTTGTCTATGCCGAGTAGTTGACACAGTCCTTTGAAAACAACAGAGGTAAAGTTCGTACCTTGGTCGGTATAAAGTTGTAGGGGCGTGCCGTACCTTGACACCCATTGCTGCACTAGGACCTCTGCGACTGTGCATGCCTCTTGATCGGGAATGGGATATGCCTCAGGCCATTTGGTGAAATAGTCCATCACGACGAGGATGTATTTATTTCCACTGGAGGTCCATGGCAAAGGACCCAAGATGTCGAGTGCAATCCGTTGAAATGGTGCTCCCACGTTATACCGTTGTAGTCTTCCTCGACTTCGTTTCTGCGGGCCTTTACGTGCCGCACAAGCATCACAGGATTTACACCATTTCTCCACATCCTCCCTTGCCTTGCACCAGTAGAAGCGTTCCCGAACTTTCTGCAGAGTCTTCATTACCCCAAAATGGCCTCCGGTAGAGCTACTATGCAGTTGTTCTAAAACATCTGGAATTTTTGATCTTGGTAACACAATCTGCCATCGCTTTTCCCCTCATCAGATTCCCACTTTCTGTATAATACACCGTTTCTGATATGAAGAGAGTCCCAAAGTGCCCAATAACTTTTCGTAAATGGGACTAAATCTGGAAATGTCCTGCCAGGTAGGTCTGTTGCTGGTCATCTCCTTCAGCTGTAATATTGGCTCTATGTCAGGATCTTCCAACTGGGCTTGTCTAAGTTCTTCGTCACTCCATGGATTGGGATCTTGTTCTGATGGTGTTGAGACAGTAACTTGGCAGGCAACCGGATTTATCGGCAGGTATTTCTGTTCGGCTCTAGAGCAGTACTTACGATCTTCAGATGGAGACTTCCGCAAGAAGGCATCTGGATTTTCCCGAAGAGCTCCTTCTGGGTGGCATACTTCAGAGACATTCTTGGTTGCTTCTCTAGGCGTTCTTACTGGGCAGCTTCGTTTGATATGCCCGTCTTTTCCACAGCCCCAGCATTTAGTTGTTGGAGGCTTCCCTTCTTTCTTACTCTCAAGAATGCACAGTCTTCTATTAATATCTGCAATCATTTTCTGAATCTCTTTAAGATCATCTTGAGAGCCGTTCACTTTGTCAGCTGTGCTGTTCTGGCGATGTTTACGGGAGGCTTGTTGGGCTGCCTCGATTTTTAGGGCATACACTAAGGCTGACTCCACATCCTTCACGCCGGAGAGTCTGAGGGCTTTTTGATTTTCTGAATCTCCGACAGCATTAATGAAATATTCTAGGGCCAGATCATTGCGTGTTTCAGGATGACAGTCTGAGAAAGCCAAATGTGAAAGCCTCTGGATGTTTGATGCCAGTTCTTGTAAGCTTTCCCCTGGCCTCTGACGACGGGACCTTAGCTGGAGTCGATTATATTCTTTGGACCATTTCGCTCCAAAACGTAGCTCTAGTGCTCTGGTTAAAGCTTCGAAGTCATATCGCTGTTCCTTCGAAAGTGTCTCCAGAAAATCTGCGGCGTCGCCCCGCAACGACCCTACCAGATGAGCCGTCTTTGCAACAGAGTCCCAGCCGTTAGTTTCAGCTATGATGGAAAACTGCGTCTTATATATATGCCATGAGGAACTGCCGTCGTAGGTGGATAGCTTAATAAATTCCTTATTCTGGCTTCTTTTATCTCTCTTTTCAGTTTCCTGAGGCATGGATTCTAACTTTTCTCCGAGACTCCGAATCTTTTTCTGCAGTTCATTCCCTATTACTTCTCCGTTCCACTCTTCTTTCATTTTTCTCTCAAGATCTTCCTCCATTCTCTTAAACTTGCTTTCTATCTCTGAGAACCTTCCTTTCAGCTCTTGATCAAAGTTTTCTTTAAATTTCTCCTCAAAATTCGCTTCTATCTTCATAACTTTATCTTCTATTCCGTCTATTCTGCTTCCCATATCCGATAATTTATTTTCAATTACTTCCTTTACTGTCGAAAGTTCTCTCTTCATCTCGTCTTGATTAGATTTGATTTCTTCAGTCAACCCGTATTTCAACTCTCTTTGCCCAGTTTCCATTTTCTCCTGTACTGCTTTCATTTCTTCAGTGAAACTGTCGTTCAAGTCTTTTTGCCCTTCCTTCATTTCTTGACTGAGGCTATCTTTCATCTCTCTTTGTCCTTCCTTCATTCTTTCGATCAATCCGGTTTCCATCTTTTCCTGTCCGGCTTTCATTTCATTCATCTGGGTAGCTAAGCTTTCTAGAAATTTCTTCATTTCCTGCTCCATAGCTCTAGTTATCACCATTCAGAGACAACCCCACTCCTGACACCAGAAATGTTGCGTACTTGGGGGTTCGTAAGTTGTCCGAGAATGAAAGGCGAAACTTAAAAATTCAATTATTTATTCACAGAAAGTTCCAGAAAAATACATGTCTATAATCCAAGTATCAGCTTTAATTCAACCAGTAAACACAGCTTAAACAACAGCTGTCAATAGCAAATCCACAGTACAAACTGTATAGCAATAACACATAAAGCAAGTCTCTTTCAAAGAGGCTCAAAGCAATGCAAGCATTGGCAAAACTGACCGACTCTGATCTCAGGCTGAACTGAACTGACCTTGGCGAAAATATCCCTTTTATACTCCTGTAGAAAAGCGTGGAAAATTCCAGAAATTTCCGTATCTCATCAGCCAATGGGATTAGAGCTTCCATATTTGGTATATCCCTAATAAGGATTTTCTCGCCAAGGTCGCCAAAAAAATCGCCAAGGTGAGAAAAAGTCGCCAAATCCATTACCTGCCTTATTGGAGCTTTCCAATGCGTTTTTAAAGGGAAATTAGGCTATTTTAACCCTAAAACTACTAGAAATGCGTAAAATTAGCATTTTATCAACTTACTAAGCCTCTTTGAAAGAATTTATACAAAAATAAACACAACCATCTACAATTTTGTAACAATATTGATAAACTCCCTATCCTCTTCCTTTATTTTTGAGAGCTGAAATTCTGTTCATTCTATCTCTCATAACTCTTTTAGTTTACACGATATTTGTTTGGGGCTTTCATATAAGTTGTTGAATATATTTAGCTATTAAATTATGCAAGAAATTTTTTAAAAGCTAGCGCATGCGCAGATAAAAATTATGTATTAAAAATGCTCATATTTCGTAAGATATTTAACATTTTTGCGTTCTGATTGCAGTATGCTGTGTCTAAGAAAGTATGCGAAAATTTCTGAAAATGTCTTTGCATTGGGTCTTTTTACAGGGTGATCCAAAAATTTTGATTTTTCTTTAATTTTTTACTGGTTCTTTTTCCTTTTCAGAACACAGCATTTGCTGAAATATATGTATAACGTGTTCTTTACGCTACTAAAGTTTCCAGATGATTCCAAAAGAACTTTTCAAGATATTTGACAAAACGTCTAAATTTGAAAGTGTCTTAATACTTATTGGTAGGTAGAGTAAAAGTGCACTTTTATCTATTTCCACTTATAATACCGTAATGTATCCGAGTCTTTTTATGTGATCTGGTAAATAAAACTTTAATGCTAATTAAAGATGCTTTTGCACATCCTAATAATGATGCTAATTTCATCCAGTGCCCTGCAAAGTTGTGGAAAAGATAAAGCGGAAGGCTTTTTATGTCCTTCTCCTTCATACCACCTAGACTCTACAGACCATAAAAAGACAGTGCCTCATAAACAGTAACTTATCCAGTGTCTTTTTTTTCTTTCTTTCTTTGTAATGTGCGTAAAGTAGTAGTGACATGCATACTATTTTCAGTAGGAAACCTGCTATTGTTACTTTAAATAAAATATATCAATTGCGAGACATGCTAAAAATATTTTCGAAAAATCAGATCGCGAACAGACAAACTGACAGATATGTACGTTGAATTATAAACATTTTTTTTAACAAAACAAAATTTCATATGACATACTAGCCTATAAAATTATGTAAAACAAATTACTGAAGGAATATTTTATTATTTAGCTTCTTCGTTAATTAGCAAGAAAGCACGAAAAAAAAAAAAAAATCTGGGTCGACATGGCCTGAAAAAAAATTAATCTAGGCTCTGCGAATATATATACATATATACAGGGTGTTCCAAAAGTCCCACACCCTCTCCTAACTTGATAAGGAGTCGGAATTTTAAAAAATGGCAAAATACGTATTTAATGAATTAGAGAGGGACCTCTTTTTGTGAAAAAAGTTTGGACCCGGGAAGGGCTAGGAAGGCTGCTGGGGAGGGCAACTTTAAAATTTCAAATAGGAAGGTATGTCTTGTGATACATCCCTGGAATTTTTCTTTTAATTGATATACGTTGACATTATTTAATTTAAGAAATATGGAATTAATTGAATTTTTAAAATAAAGTTTAAAATAAAATTTAAAAATTGTATGTTTGATATTATAAAAACATCATTTAGCCTGAATTTTATCTTAGGTGAGGAGGAATTACATTCATTCAGTTCTTATAAATTATACGTTTTTCAATTGTGTTTTCCGGTTAAATCCTTTAATCTTCAATGTATTTATTTTACCAAAATAATGGTACTTTTAAATATATTTTATTTTCATCAATTTTCCAAACAGGTTGAAAAGTGCTTACAACTTCAATTTGTCTGTCTGCTCTGATTTCCTTAAATATTGTTATAATGCATTAAAGCTGAGATATTTATTCAGGTTCGCAAGGGCTTATAGAGGAGAAAATTGGAGTTTTTTTCCAGACCCTTTAAAAAATTTAAATCCATAAAATGGGTTTCTCCACAAAATTCAAATCTATAAAATTGTTCTTTTCATAAAATTCAAGTTCATAAAATTGGTCCCTTTACAAAATTCATATTCTTAGGAAAGCCCTTTCCCAAAATTTTATTTTATAAAAAATAATCTTTTTATAAAATTTTCTATCCTTTCAGTATTATTTCAAACGATTGCTTATTTGACTTAATGAAACACGATTAATTCAATATTACATTATGTATGAGTGACCGCTAAAGTAGAAAGTTTTACAGAATAATATGTTTTTCAATAAATAAATAATAAAAATAAAATAAAATTCTTTTTTTTTTTTTTTTTTTAATTAAAAATATAAGCCCTAAATATTAGAACAAAAATCGAACCGCAAAATACTGGAAATGTATTTTCAGCCCTGTTGTATGGTTTTTAACTCTTTTCAACGAAGTTTAAAAGTGATTATGACTTCACTTTTTCTATATTTGCCTTTGTATGCACTGCAGATTACGTAAATAATTTTAGAATGGCATTTAGGTGATATGTTCATAGCATCTTCTATATTAAAAATGGTATAAATAGTGCAATTTGTTTTCGAGGGATTCACAAAAAAAAAATTCTGATGCATTACACTCTATGAAAGGTATATTTTAAAAACATATTTCGATATCTTTGGCAGAGGCGTAGAGATCAATGATGTTGGGGGGGGGGGCAAGCTGCCACCTCAATGTTGTAGATAGATAATCCAGTCGGTTTAGAAGCAGATGTACCGACTGAAGTTTTTTTTTCCAGTCGGCTTTTATTTCTACGTAAATTTTTCAAACGGGAAATACATCGATAAAAAAGTATTTGACCGTCAGACAAATCTCTTTCACACTATAGCTCTGTTATACACCCAATACAAACCTCCCAGTCAACTTTTCAACAGATAATCTGATTGATCGTCTTCCAATTAGCTTTTATTTCAAGTTAAATTTTTTAAACTTCGTACAAGCCGAATCTTCTAGTCTATTACAAGTTGAAAACTCGATGAAATTTGTTTTGCTTTTGGCTTTAAAGTTCAATAAAAGTATTCCAGTCAGCCTATTGAAAATAACCCGATTAAATTCCATTGCTTTTGGCTCCAAAGTTCAATAAAAGCATTCTAGTTGGTCTATTAACATTTTTTTTTTTTTTTTTTTTTTGCGGCTTCGAAGTTTAATAAAAATATTCCCGTCGGCTTGTTGACAGATAACCCGATTAAAGTGGTTTGCTTTCGGCTTTGAAGTTCAATAAAAGTATTCCAGTCGGCTTATTGACAGATAACTCGATTAAATTGTTTTGCTTTCGACGCCAACGTTCAATAAAAGTATTACTGTTGGCTTACTGACAGATAACTCGATTAAATTGGTTTGCTTTCGACTTCGAAGTTCAATAAAAATATTTTAGTCGGCTTGTTGAAAAATAACCCGATTAAATTGTTTTGCTTTCAGCTTCAAAGTTCAACAAATACATTCCAATCGGCCTACTGAATGATAACTCGATTAAATTGGTTCGCTTTCGACTTCAAAGTTCAATAAAAGTATTCCAGTCGGCCTATTTACAGATAACCTGATTAAATTATTTTGCTTTCGGCCTCGAAAGTCAATTAAAGTATTCCAATCGGCTTTCTGACAGATATCTCGATTAAAGATTGTTTTTCTTTCGGCTCCAAAAATTAACAAAAGTATTCCATTCGGCCTATTAACAGATAATCCGATTTTAATTTTTTTTTTTTTTTTTTTTTTTTTTTTTTCAGCTCAAAAGTTCAATTAAAGTATTCCAGTCGGTATATTGATAGATAGCCCGATTAAATTGTAATCAGATTGCTTTTATGATCAGAGAAAATTTTCTTTTGAGATGGCCATTGTTTATCACAAAATTTGCAAATAAAAAAGCTGGCTTTATCTTAGTTGGTATTTGGTCGTCAGATAAACTTCTTAATGACTTTGACTCTAAAGCTCAGTAGAAGTACATCGTTGACAAATAATGCGATTATTATTATCATATTCTTTTTTTACTGAAACCTTTATTTATCACAAGAATTTTCAGACAAAAAAAAAAAAAAAAAAATCTGACTGAAAAAATATTTTGTCTTCTGATAAATCTCTTATGTACTATAGCTCCAAGCTCCAAAGCTCAGTAAAAGTTACTCTAGTCATTCTATTAACAAATAATCTGATTGATATTTTTTCACACAGCCTTTATTTTGAGGTCGGATAAATATTTTTTATTTCGGCTCTGAATTTTATTTAAAACAGTCCTATTGGCTAAATGACTGATAACCCGATTGATTTGTTAGTCTTTACTTTTATTTCAGATAAAAAATTTGAAACCAGAAAAAGATCCTTTGAAAAAGTATTCGGTCATCGAACAAATCTCATTTCCACTTAGTCACAGACCTTTTCAATAACGACTCAAAGCCAGATCCAATAATTTTAGTCATAATTTGTGAAGAATTTCTAGGAAAAAATCAAATTTGAGAAAAAAAAATCTGTCTTTTCCAATCAAAAATCTCTTCAGTCAAAATGAATGTTCAAGTATCAGCTCGATTCAGAATGAATTTCGATCATTATTCATTTGGTGCAACAAAAATGCATAATGATTGTGCCACCTATCGATCATATTTTGAACAAAAAATGAAAAAATATTTTTTGGGTGTATATAATTCATTAATTTATATGTTGTTTAAAAAATATGTTAAGGACTTCTAATGATTAGAAAAGTTAAATATAAAAGTTAAAAATTATTTTAATAAATACAACAAATGTTTCATATACAACTGACAATAAGCTATTTAAAAAAAAAATTTAAAACCCAAATTCTTAATGTATTGCATAACATAAATCTTTTTGAAGTTATGATTTTGCAAACTTTATTGCATTAAGGTGAAAATATTAATGTATTAAAGTTTAAAGTATTAAGGTGAATTGCATACTTTTCTTTTCTTTAATTAAAAAAATAAATAAATACTTTGAATATATTTTGGCATAAAAAAAAATAGAGAGAGAGAGTCAAATTTAAACTTATTTATAAATTACTCATATAACTCATTATAACTCGTATATAAACTCTCCTAATTTCACATCAATAGCTTTTTAACATTACAAAATCTCGCCAAGCAAACTTTGTTAGCGATAACAATAAATTAATGGATTAAAAGTTAATTTGTAATTTAGATTTATTTATTTATGTCAAGTGAAAATTTTAACACAAAAGGATTTGGTGTTAAATTATACAGAGGGGTTTATCCCGTTATCTATCTCATAGCTGCCAATATTTTAATTTATTCCAGAGTACTTTTAGCCCCACCTTTAATTCGCACCACTTTATTTATAGAAAAATTTTCTTCAATACATAACTTCGATAAAATAAGAAAAAATAAGAAACATCGCAATTTTAATGCATTCTATATATAGAGAAGAAAGTACTGCATTCATAAAGATTTTCGACTTCCAGTTTTCGATTGATTAACACGGTTCGAGAGGGTCCAGAATACAATTTGATCATTTTTAGACAGTGTCTGTCAGTCCACCAGTCTCAGTCTGTATGTGTATGACAAAAATTTTGTGGCAACTGTCTCTCAAGAAATACTGCATAGAATTTCAGAAAATTTTATACGTAATTGCACCTTGACATAAATTAGTTCCTATGAACTTTTGGTGCAAATTGCTCAACAGGTTGTGCTACTATATTGTGATTTCTTCCATACAAGGGAAGGCTATATCTCAGGTTCTATTTAGTATGACTGAACAAAACTTGGTGAGTCAGACGGCAATTATGAAACATTATACTTATTCAATTTGGACACATATCAATCAATAGGTGCTGCTGCTGTGCCACAAATTTCTCCATGAGTGGGAAGGCTAAGTCACATTAATACATGGTGCCAAAACTAAAATGTGTCAGTAGATTCTGAGATACAGTTATCTATAAAATCTTACTCCCTGAATAATAGTAGCATCATTTGTCATCCAATAAATACCCAAATTAAAGAACCTGGATAAGGTGCTACCACAGGCAAAGAGGACTTGACCCAATAAAGTGCAGGCAAGGATGACACAGATGAAGGAAGTGGGAATCTAAAGTGAAGTTTGACTAATTTCAATGGTCTTTTGTTTTTATTTATAAAAAGGTATTAAAATATAGTGATTCAATTCTTTTGATGATTCATTTAAAAATAGTAACCAGTGCAATGGGCAAAGCCTACTAGTAAATAATAAGATGATTATGAATATCAGTAGTAGTGGGTGTATTAAATAAATATTGTAGATAGAGCAAGATTGAACATAAAAAATCACAACATATTTAATCCATTCTTAAATGAAAAAAAAAATAATAATAATAATACATTAATGGATACAAGGGGGAGGAAATAGAGACATGTTTTTCAACAGATCAGGTGACTCAATCACTCAAACTAAGTTAGATATGCTTTGACATAACTTTAATCCATACCCCATATTCAGAAGTGTTTTTTTCCCCCCTTAACTACATACCGGATGATAGGGTCAGATTAAAGAATTTATAATGGAAGATTGTTAGTTTATTTAAAGCTTGATATAAATACTATAAAATATTTTATAAATAAATAATTATTTAAAAAACATTTTTTAATATACCATGTTCTTAAAACGGACTAAAAAATGTAAAATAATTTCTCCTAGCTCCATGAAGATATGTAACCCCCATGCAAATTCCCCTGAAAATTTGTTTGTGAATTTTTAATAATTGATTTTTTTTTTTTTTTTATGAAAATATTTGTAAGATTTAAAATGAAAAACATGGGGCACATGCAATAGATAACAGTAAGAAGTGTAGGAAGTAGTTGTCATTGCAAAAATTCACACAGCAGTATATATCATTTGCAGTACAATAAAATTGTTATTCACTTTTGTGAACTATTTATACATCAGTCCTTTATTGTATGTGCCCAATGTTTTTCATTTTAAATCTTACAAATATTTTCATAGCTATTAAAAATTCACAATCACAAATTTTTAGGAGAATCTGTATGGGGGTTACATACCTTCACGGGGCTAGGCCAGTGGTCAGCAACCTACGGCTCGTGAGCCACATGCAGATTTTTGCCCCTTGAGATTTTAGCAAAAGTCGACTTAGGAATGCTCTAATTATGTTAATAAGAATGAATAAGCCAATATAAATTAGGTTAAAATATGTTGGCTCCCAAAAGATATTTTAATCGTTGTATTGTTGACATTTGGCTTTGTTCAAAAATGAGGTTGCTGACCAGTGGGCTAGGCGAAAGTATTTTACATTTTTTAGTCTGTTTTAAAAACATGGTATATTAAAAAATGTTTTTTATTTAAACAATTATTTTCTATTTTTTAGAAGTATGTAGTATTTATTAGTATGTTTATTTTATTAGTATGTGTGAAATATTAAACACTTTGATGAGATTATGATAGAGATATGTAGCATATTTCAGTTTTATTTTAATTTCTCCTCACCTGATTATACCTATAACAGAAAATTGTTTTATCTTCCTAGCAATAATATAATAATCTGTTTGTTATTTCCCTAAAAAATAAAATAAAGAAGCAAGAAAAATCAATTTTATAAGATTTTTTTTTCAATATTAAAGCAAATTATAGCCAGATTTGACTTTTTTTTTTTTTTTTTAAACCATTTTTAAATATATGTATCCCCTATGGTGCTGGAAGTCTTAGTTGTCTTATTCTTTTCATTTCTTTCATTGCACAGTGTTTTGCCAGTCAATTTTGAACAATCGAGTTCATCTATTTTTAGTCCATCTAATGATCTGACTCAACTCAATGCAACATATCCTTGTCCTTTAGCAAACAGTTTAAACCCAATGTATATAACAGTATAGTCCACTGTACATCCTTGCATTTTATGGCTTGTACATGCCCAACACAGTATTATTGGGAACATTTGTTCTCTCATTTGTTCCTTAGTTCTAACATGCTAGAAATGGTATTGATTTTGGCCTGATTAAATGAATTCCATGTTTGCTAAAGCCGATACAAACAGATGGAATGTCAGTACATCTGATCCCGATGGAATGAAGGCCAAACATTTTCAGTAATACTGCCCATTGCACTATTCACAAGTCTTTTCTCTATGTTAATGTTTGAGTGAAGCATTATCCTCACTCAGTTGAAAATTTCTGACTCCCTTTGTAATCCTCTAATCTTGTTGATACTGTCTGGCACAATGCTGTCACAGTACAGCTTTAGTATAAAGCTCCTATGTCGGCTTTTAAATTTTGTTGCCAAGTTAGCAATTTTTATTTTTTTAATTATTTAATTTATTTATTTTGGTATTTTTCTGTTAAAAATCTAGTACCTATTTTGATTATACTTTTAGTACAGAAGACTATTAGTCTCAATCTATGGATTTTTATGATACCAGTTTTATCATAGTCGGGCATTTATTGAAATCAAAAATATAATTGAATAATTTGAAAGTGATGTTATAATTTGAAAAAAATAAAAATAAAAAATAATAATAGTCCTCCATACTAAACTAAATTCTGCTTTTGCCAGAATTTCATCAAAATCTTTTTTTTTTGGAGGGGGGAAGGCTGAGAAGGTCGAAATGTTTATATTTTATTAATATTTTACGTCACAGCCGCTAGTAGGAAATGCTGATTGCCTGTGTTTAATTTTGTTATTTTTTATACATAAAAATAAATATTATGTTAACTATTAAAAACATTTTATTTTAAGTGAAAAAATGTTTTTCAAATGAATAATGCAACAAAAAATATTTATACTGCATTTTTTTTTTTTTTTAAGTGTTGTATATATTTCATTATGTTTAACCTGTTGACTGAAGCTTACTATGTAATAAGTCAAATAAAAAGAAAGAAAAGAAAAACAAAAAGATGGAAAAAAAAATTGCAGAAACAATTTTAATACAGTTATATGCAATAAAGTATGGATTTTCATAAGTTTAGCATTCAAGTAAATGTTGCATATGATGTAAGAATTTATTATTATTATTGTGTTTTCAAATCAATTTATGACAATAGCTCATGTTCTGTTTATATCTTCAAAATACTGCTATATTTAAAATGATGCTTGCAAAGAAGCAACATTTCAAAATACATTTTTCTATAAAATGATGTTATCAGAGAAATGTCAAAATTTTTCTGATTAGTTTATTAAGTACTGAACGGGCATCTCTTTTGGGAACAGCTTTAGTATAGGACTTCCTTATCAAAACTTGGCATTAGAGTAGCTCAGATGTTTCTCACCAAGGTCTTTTACTTACACAATTGTGATAGCCAAAATTCATTCATTGCCAAAGAGTAAACAAAAAATTTAAAAGTCTCATTTAAATAATATAATATCTACATAAATATTTCTCTACTATGGACCAATTATGATTAAATTTTGTCAAAAGGATACGATAGTGACATACTTGATAAAATACAGGTGAATAAAAATATTTATATATGGGCAATATTTAAGCATGCAGACTCTGCTCTTTTCATAAGAATACAGCTCCCAATAATACTGTGTTGGGCATGTATTATCTATAAAATGCAAGCATGTACAGTGGACTATGCTAATGTATACCTCGGATCTAAACTATCTGCTAAAGGACAAGCATATGTTGCATTGAGTCTAATCAAATCATTACATGGACTAAAAATAGAGGAACTTTTAAAATATTGTAAGGTTTGACACTTGCAAAGGCTGTAAAGACAATATTTAAAAATACACTTTTCTCATCAGACAAATCTCATCATTTTTTGCATTAGACCAATGAACAGCGTCCTAATGCTTAAACATTGTCCATGTATAAATATTATTTTCATCCTTATGCATTTTATTAATTATGTTACTATTGTATCATTTTGACAAAATTTAATCATAATTGGTCCACATCAGAGAAATATTTATTTAGATATTATATTATTTAAATGAGAAGTTTTTGTTTTTAAATGTTTTGGCAGTGAATGAAAATGGCCATCACAATTGCATAAGTTAAGACCTTGGCGAGAAATGTCCAAGCTACTTCGATTCCAAATTTCAAAAAGGGAGTCCAATACTTATACTAAAGCTGTCTGTTTTGAATACAAAATGCTTGTTTCAAATTCACTGAAAACATTAGCTTATCCCATTTCATTTTTAAATGGTCATACTAGGGAAGCAAATTAATACAGCATATAATGTACAAAATACATTCAATACGAGAGGAAAAATGATAATAGCTCACCAAATTGCAATGTCGCCAAAGCAAGTAAGCTTTGTTATCTGTCGCCCTTGGCAGTGTTTGATTTTTGTGTTTGTTTTAGTGTATAGGAAATATTTTTTCGTTATTATTTTATTAGTATTTTTGTGTGCTTTCTTTATATTTTTGACTTTTTTTCAAAACTGTGAAATTGTTGAATTTGAAACTGTGTTTTTCAAGAAATAAACAGTTTGATTTTCAAAACATTTGATACCATCGTGTTTTAGTCATTACTTTTTTTTGGTAAGTGATTTCTATTTTTAATTAGGCTTATATTTTCAGTTTTAAAGTGCTTTTTCATTCTTATTTCTGTGTAAAATATGTTTTTCGGCGATATTTCTATATTTTGTATGTTTTATCAGGGATGCATTTCTATATTTTTATTTTATTTTTTTGGTAGCCATTAAATTCGGTGACTTTTTCCCTAAGGACAATAGATATCAAATGGGTTTTGTTGAAAGTCCATTTCGGCTTAACATGTATTGTCTTTGAGTTATGCATATATGCTGAATTTATATTTTAACAGGATTGGGGGCCCAGGGCTCCTCAAGCAATCTTTTCCTAATTCTGTTTTGTCTTGAGCACATGTTGTCATTGAAGTTATACATGTATGCATAATAACTTCAATGCATATATGTATTCAATTTCAGCTCAATCAGATGATAGGATGTGCGATATAATTCCAAGCCATGTTTTAAGAGCCACTGGGGTCTCAAGATGCTCACCATTAAGTTAATTTCTAATTGAGTATGTACTATCATCGGAATTATTCATGCGTGCAAAATTTTAGCTCAATTGCATGATGGAAAGAGACTAAAATTCAAAATAAATTAACTGGATTTGGAGGCCCAGGGCCCCATCATATAAGTCCATTTCTGCTTTAGCATGTTTGTCATTGAAGTATTATATGTACGAAAAATCTTAGCTTAATCGAATAATAATATGCAGGTAAGTTTTGAAATCATATTTATCTGGATTAAGGGTGGACCTGGGACCCTAAGGCTATTTTTTCTTAAGTCTGTTTTGTCTTGAATATATGTTGTCATTGAAGTTATACATGTATGAATAATTTCAGTTCAATCTGATGAGACGAAGCGTGTTAAAATTTGAATTCAGGAGGCTTGAAGTATCAAGCCTCTAGCTCATTGGGAAGTTAGTTAAAAATTGGTTACAATATTCTCCCCAAACAGACACCATGACAAGAAAGCAAGTTAACAAAAGCATGGTGAAAAGAGAATCACTTTTACGAAAGTTTTCCATACAATTTAAAATTCCTATATAATATTAACAAGATTAAATATTTAATAAATAACAAGTTTATGTTTGAGAAATGACTTCTTAACTTTTTTAAAAATTTGCATTCAACTATCGATTTTTTTTTTTTTTTTCATTTTGTCTGTTATAATGGTTTTATGAATACAGGTATGTTTTTAAAGAAATATGAATACATTAAAAGTAATCTTACAACTAATCTTATTTGACATACATAATAAAAGCACACAAATAAAAGATCCTTAAATGAAAATTAAGAGTAGGCAAATTACACAAAATTAATTAGCAACTAAATTACTTTTATATGTTTTTTATTTGCATAAATTCAGAAGGTTCACCTTATCTTTTTTATTTAAATGCTTAACATTTACAAAAATTTCTTTTTTTTTTTTTTTTTTTAAATAACAATTGAAAGCACTTTATTATGTGTAACACTATATTATTCATAGGACAGATGAAAATGAGCAATTAATGAAGACCAGGTAGCTCAGTTAATAGAACACATATAAGTCCTATGCTCTAATTCTGGCTTGGTCACTTTTGGTGTTGCTTCAGCCTTTCATCAAAAATATATGTAAGTTATAGGCACTTATATCTTTCAGGTGCTTTTCTGCTTATTTGATTCAACATTTAACTATTTAAACAATTGGCGAGCATTATATATGCTGCTGTGAAAAAAATTGCAAATAATAAAAGTTCATTTTGTTAACAATAATGTCAACAAACAAAGGAAACTGTCTTTCAAGTTTTTATGTTTTCCAATCAAAAAGAGAGAGACAGTGAGATTGACAAATGTTTTTGGAATGTACAAGAGAAAAGGCCACAATGGGTTCTTGGCTATTTTTCTAAATTAATATTTTCAGAAATGTCCATATTAGCATCTTGCGACATTGTTGTGTTAAAATGAGAAGAAACTTCTGCAAAAAGAGTATCCCAAGTCCACGGTGTTTCATCTTCCTGTAAATGACAGAAAATTAGCTTTTATTTCTTAATGGGAGAAAATATATATATACATACACATAAATAAAATAAGTTTTATGAATCAAATTACATATATCGTAAGTAATTACATAAAACAAAGTCAGAAAATACAATAAATACTACACTTACTTTTTTTACTATGTGTTCAGGTAATAAACGTTTGGTCAAAAGTGTAAGGTCAATGCCATCCTATTAAAATTAAATATATAGTTTTAGAGAAAAAAAGATAGAGTAAATATTCTATCATAAAATATTCAGAAGAGAAAAAAAAAAAAAAAACATGCATTAAGTTTTATGTTAGTGATAAACTTATCCACTTAAGCTAATAATTTTAGGAGATAGCAAAAATAATAACAGAATTTCTGTCTTCATGTCAATCATAAGAAGTCAATTCCACAAACCATAGATTTCTTAAAAGAATACTAGTCCGGTCAAATTAGACCAAAAAATAAGAATGAAGATACATAAAGTTACAACAAGCTGATAATCAATAAAATTGTTCAAAATATAATTATAAATAAAATTTTGAAATTCCCCACCATTCCGGTGTATGGAAAAAATTTTACTCAAGGTCAAAGGTAAAAAAAAAATGAGTTTTTCGCGATTTTCAGCAAAACGGTATTTTTATCATAAAAATACCTCAGGCAAAAATTGTAGATCATAAAATTATCTACAAAAAATGTATCAGATGAACAAAGTAGGCACGAGTGCTGCAGATAAAGCGGCAACACAGTGGTGTCTGTCACTGCTGTTGTCTGCAGCACTCGTGTCTGCTTTGTTCGCTTGACGAAGGGTCATGTTTTCTTTCGAGTCGAAGTTGCGTGCTTTTTGCATATTTCGTTTTAACGCTAGCCCTCCGGTGCATTTTTATTATACATAATGTTGATTGTTAAAAATGGTGTATAAAACTCTAAAGTTTTCCACAAATCTTTAAAATTTCGGGCGGGGGGAGGGGTTTGAGGTCGTGAAGTTGGACTTGCTTCTATAGCAAAAATGACAGGACTGACATTCAGTAATATTAAATTAAAACGCGCTGACAAAGTTGTTCCTCTTTTAGCTATGACTAGTACCCTAAAAGTTCATGAAGAGAAAATGACTGTTGACCCTGTATTATTGATCCAACGCATGAGTATTACTGCAGCATTTCAAGATGAAATAGAAACATATTTTGAATATGAATTAGCTCCCTACCCTTTAACGTTGTTTGATGAGATCGGAATGTGTAAAACACAGCAGTCTGCCATTTACGATTGTTTTGGAAAGGTAAATATTGACAATTTAAACACAATTTTTGGAGAAAAACATGGGAAGCTCAAAAGATCTAACCCAGCACCTTGAGCCTTCCTGAGAGCAGAGATTTAGGTTCTAAATAACAGTTGTGTTTTTAATTTCTCTTTATAGAGAAAAATACAAATATCTATCTTTATTTGTAAAGCAGGCTATTGCATTTATTAGTTTTGAAGATAATTAAATTTGATAAAGAAATTAGTAGAATTTATAAGATTTCATAGCAAAAACGAAAAGGAAGTAAGAAATAAGAATATAATTTTAAAAAAGTAAGACAGTAACATATTCTATCATTTTTAATTTTTAAATAATATGTGAAATTTCATTGAAAAAGTAGAAAAAAAATACATGTGAAAATAATTAATGAAGACGGATAAGTCGAACCCGGCACCCCTTCTTCTAACTTTAGAAGCAAAACCTTGTGCGCCCTAAAGAATAGTGTATTTTTAATATCTGTTTCTGTTTATATAGAAAATTACAATTTTTTGTTTTTATTTGTAAAGCTGGCTAAAATTTTATTGGCCTTTAAGATATTTAAATTAGATAAAGAAATTACTAGGATTTTAGTTTCAATAGTAATAACATAAAAATTGGGAAGGATTGATAAACAGAAAAGAAAGATTATCATTTTTAAAATGAATAAAAAAATAACACATTCTGTTATTTTTAACTTATAAACAATATGTTAAATGTAATTAAAATTACAGAAAAATAAAAAGCATACCTGAAAATATTTGTATTTTGCCTAAATTATATATAGTGTATTTTTATATTATATATATATATATATAGCTAAAATAAGTAAGAAAATAACACACAATATGTTTTTAAATTTATAAACAATGTGAAATTTCAATAAAAATGTAAAAGAATAAAAAATATTTTCATGTTTTTAATATTTTAATTAAGTTAATAAATAACCTACGTTTCTATTTTTAAATATTAAATCTTTTTATCTGAATCACATGCTACGCTAAAGGAAATAAATGTTCTTTAAAGATTATATTAAAAAGTAATTTCTTTTTTTTTTGCTCGAATATAGAATAAATTAATGTTAGTTCATAGATAAACATAACATCTCCAATGTTTATTTATAAAGCAAACAGTTTTGTTATTTTATCGACTTTTTGAGCTATTTAAATATAATAAATAAATTAGATTGTTTTATAATTTAATAATACAAGTACTAATAGAAAAATTAATTAATTAAAATACATATAACATCATTTTAAATTTATAAAAAATATTATAAGTCTCATTTAAAATATAGAAAAATGAAAAATATCACTAATTTTATTTTAATATTTTAATAAAATTTCTAAATAATCTAAAATAAAAACTGAAAAATAAATACAGGAAATACTTATATTTAATATAATTAATAAGCTAAAAATTCTATAATAAATAATATTAAGAATACCTCTTTGGATTCTAAAGGAGTAATGTTTTTAATGTAAGTTCAATAGAGAATCGCTCAAGTTCCTAATTTTATTTGTAAAGAAGTCTGTTGTTATAGAATTTCAAGATGTTTACAAATGATAAACTAATTAGTCAGATTTAGATTTTAATAATAACAATAAAATTTTGTGGGGGAAAATTAAAATGATAGTGATGATGATAATAATAATAACAACACACACACACACATATATATGCATATAGTATATAATTTGCTTTAAACTTCAAAGAATCTAAATTAAAATAAAATGTCAATATAATAAATTAGAACAAATAATAGCAATAAATAATAGAACGATAATTTTGAATATGTATGTCTATCCATGTGCCTGGATGTATGTGCTGTAAATTTTGTGGCAGCTCTAGGTCAAAAACTATTAAACAAATTTTCATGAAAGTTATATTTAGTTACACATTGATATAAATTGGTGTTTATCATTTTTTTCTGCATATCTGCTAACAAGTGGCGCTGTTGTTCGTTTTATCATGATCTTTAATATGACTGTGAAAGAAAAAAAAAAAATTGTATAAATATACACAACCCAGATAAAAAAAAATCTGCAGATAATCTGAAGGTATTTGGAACAAAAATCATAAAATCTGCAGAGTAATTACGGTTTAAAAGCAAATAATTTTTTTTCTCCTTAAACATTTTATTCCAAATACATTCAGATTATCTGCAGTTTTGCCCCCCTTTTTTTTTGTTTCCCTTTTTTTTAAAGCTTTTCTACATTTTTTTTTTTTTACCTGGGATTTTAATCATTGTAAAACTCAAAAATTTTGTTTATAATAGTAATAGGCCTATATTTTAACCAAACATTTACAGCTCATATCTTCCTATTTATCACAAAGTTGCGGGAGGAAAAGAATTTCTCTAGTGAAGTTCACTGAGTTGGAATAATAGCTTAAGTAAATATGCCCAATATCTTTATATAAGAGTCTTGCAATAGGGTTTTTAAGAATTCGTCTGTCATCATTGGAGTGAAGGTCAAACTGGGTACGGCAAAATAGGAGTTACTTTGAAAAATATCATTAAAATTTTACATTCCCGAGGAGTGAACGATTCTCCTACATATACAAAAACTTTATCCTGGGTGACAATTGCTATTATAAACAAAGTTTTTCGATCATTTGTTAAAATAATCCTCATTGGGTACATTTATACAGAATTTATCCCTCTACTGCCATATCAAAGATTATTATATTGCAGGACAACAGCACCACCAGGGTTCATACTCAAATATGGGAAAAAAATTCCCTGAGTTTTCCCTGAGTTCACAGACAATTTTCAAGAAAATATTAGCGACATATTACAAGAAACGCTCTTCTAGACAAGACAAAATACAGCTATTTCCACTGTATGATGTCATATTACTGCTGATCATGATAGAAATTCAGGTAGAAATCATTATTTACATGCATATTTTCACAATAATTAATTATTTAAATTTTGATGCGAAGCTAAACAAGAAAAACATAACTTGAGAGAAAAAAAAAAAAAAAATTGTTTTTCCAGGTTTTATAACTGTTTTTCCCTGATTTTTAATGAAAATTTTTATTTTCCCTGAGTTTTCCCTGACTTTTTTTTAACAAATTCCAAATTCCCTGAGTATTCCCTGTTTTCCCTGAGGAGTATGAACCCTGACCACCTGTTGGCTGATATGCAGAAAAAGTTGATAGACATCAATCAGGGTTCCCACTCTTAAAAAAGAAAAAAATTCAAGGACTTTCCAAGTACTTTTCAAGGACTAGGGGAAAATCGCAGAACGCTAGGCATATACACAAAACTTTAGTAACTATTTTCATTAGTAATATTTTTTTTATAATCAGAATAACTTTGCCTGTTTTCACAATACATTTTTGATGGATTGACCAAATTAACTTTTACAAGAATCGAAAAATGATTAGTTCAAGATTTGGAATCATTATGATTATTCCAAAGTTTTTAGGTTTCAGTCCTGGTCTAGTCACTTTCTGCTCAAAATTAATGACCAGTCCATCAAACAGGTATGAGACTGGCAAAAAAAAAAAAAAAATTATAATAATAAGTTGAAACTATATGCAAAAGCAAATTATATGCAATGAAATAAGAATTTTATGACAAAATCATTATATTAGACAATGGCGTGCGCATGTGGAGATGGAGATAGTTTAGCCTTGACAGAATTCGCGCGAAGCCCGTCTATTGGAGTGAAAATTCAAGGATTTTCAAGGACTTTGCACAAAATTCAAGTACTTTCAAGGGCCCTTGAAAAAGAAAATGAAATTCAAGTACTTCTTAAGGACTTTCAAGGACCGTGGGAAACCTGTCAATTTATGTCAAGGTACACCTAAATATAACTTTTCATGAAATCTTGTTCAATTGTTTTTGATCTAGAGCTGCCACAAAATTTCTGTCACACACAACCAGACACATGGATAGCCATACATTTTCTAAAAATCGTCAAATAGTATTCTGGATATTTCAAAAATCGTAAATCCATCAGAAGTCAGAAGTTGAAAACTTTTATGAATACAATACTTTCTTCTACTTTATATAGAAGAAAGTATTAAAAAATGCAAATTCTATCATTTGGTTACAGAAAAGGATACATTCAATCAATTATCGACAAAACAATATATGTACAAAGTGGTTAAATAGTTTCACAAACAGTTTTTTATCATGAAAGTAGGACCAGTTAAAACTAACAATATTGATTAATAAGAAGGGGGAAAAGAAAAGGAAAAAAAAAAGCAGGAAAGCACTATGCATTGCTCATGCATAACGCCAAAGATAATATAATTTTTCCTAATAAGATTCATTTTTAAGGTTTATGTAGATATGTAAATAAATAAATATAAGTATTTCCTTTGTTAAAATTTTTAATTAAAAAAAAGAATTTTTATTCTATTGAATGTCAGATTATTTAAAAATAAATAAATAATTAGTAAATAAATAATAGATTAATCATGATATTTTTAAAGGAATAAATGATTGTCTGAAACGATATATTGAATTATCTAGAAAAGAAATGAGTGCTAGATAATTATGATATTGTGATCGCTTAAATTACAGAATAGTAGATTAATGTAATTTAATTATCATCAATTTTGTTCTTATTTTATTTCAATATATACAGATGAGGTCGGAGATAGATGTATCTTTAGGATAAATTGCTTAGAATTAATGGCATTTTATTTTTTTGTTTGTTATTATTATTTTAATAATAGTTTTTTTATTAGAATCCGTAAATTCTCCGAACTCAGCTGTATCAAAATGGCTGCAAGAGAAGTAAAAAAATAAGTAAACTCTTACCTCAAAATTAAAGCAGTATAGCAGATGTGATGCATCAATTTTTTATTGACTTAAATCAGCACACATTATGATAGTTAGCTCCGGAGCCATAAACCAATAGAAAAAATAGTGAATTTTGACATATTTTAATTAGTTGTATAACCAACTATATTTCTGCAGTTCATAATAACTTGTCCATTCACCAAAATTTGATTAAAAAAGACGAACATTGCACCGATAAGTCTTATATTGTTGAGGCATGGGCCAATTCTCCTTATGAAATTAGAGAATGTGATTCAAGATTGATTATTCTCTAATACGAATTATTTCTTTAGTTGATGGCTACTTTATTTAGAATCGATTAATGCATTATTTTAAATAGAAGATAGCATCAGTTCTCCAGCCAAGGAAAATGATGAGATTTTGAAACCACTTCAAATAATGTTCATTTCATTGACGTTATTCATTTCTTCATTACTGGCCGGTTTAGTAAAATAATAAGTATGATTTTACTAATCTTTAGATCATCTTTGTAGTAAGCATATTTCGCAGCCGATCCAATTGAAGATGTTTTAATGTCGAATCATTTTATTCTTACATAGGTTGAAAAGACTGGCCATATTTACGTATTATTTCAGGAGAGGATTCTATTCCTCTTTCTTTGCGACTTCTACCATCCGCCGCTTCTTCGAGACTCCCCGGGGAACGCATCCCGCCGCAGCGGAGATGCCCCCACAGGCCTCCGTCGATATTGATACTCCAAGCGTTTGTGTGGTCTTTTTCTCTCATCAGTTCATCCGTTCTTCCCCCAATTCGCCTCCTCTTCTCATCGTATAGAAGCGCGAGATGAAAGAGCGCGCATTAAATATTTTTTTTATATATATATTTTCTGTTTATAACTAGAATCTTTTCTTTGAAAATATTTTTTTTAGGGCTATAATTAAATTCTTTATAATTTTTTTTTTGTATTTAACTTCTAATTTTAATAATTTTATATTTTTTTGAAAAGGACGCCAAAGTAACGCTCATTTAAAATTCCGCGGAAGATTACCTCCGGAATTTTGTTTGTCTGGGAATTTTGAAAATTTGGAATGCGGGGGTGGTAAAATTCTTGAGCGTCCCTTGGGACTCTGGGGTGAATGCACTAAGTTGAACTCTTATTTTCTGTGGGTGGTAAATGAAAAGAAAATGGCTAGACTTTGAAGCTGAAAATATTCTCTTGAACATATTTTTCACATAATCTTAAGCTATCTTAATAGTTCTGGATATTATTAATTCTGATTTAATTTAATTTTTTTTTTTTTTTTTTTTTGAGCATTTTAATTCAGATTATTTTTCTTAAAACTCTCTTTTAGAATTTATTTAATGATTGCTTTTGAAAACGTTTTTCTCTGAGTATTTCTAATCAGAATTATAAAGTAAGCCATGTTAAAACTATTTTGTAGTTTTAACATACTCTCCCCTTATGGGAAAAAAGAAGAAGCGAATGGGGAATCACGGCAACTTAGATGTTCTGTATACATCAATAATGTTTTTGATACAAATAGCTGTGAGTGTGCCACAAAATATGGAGTATATAAATTAAAAGTTCATGCACATTATGTAGAACACTTGGTTGATGTAAACAATGAATAAAAATGATAAACAATGAACATAAAAGCAAACAAATGGGTTATATATATGACATCAAACACAATATATAATAGTTGGATATATATAAGTAAATAAATGAGGTAAGAATTGGATTGGATCTCCATGCAGCCATG
The DNA here is from genome assembly GCA_963930645.1 of Salticus scenicus. Taxonomy (NCBI): domain Eukaryota; kingdom Metazoa; phylum Arthropoda; class Arachnida; order Araneae; family Salticidae; genus Salticus; species Salticus scenicus. Next base: position 89,123,826 of record OZ005657.1, on the reverse strand, counting down.
ATAAATAAAAAACATATATAGCCGTGTGTAGTGGAGAAACCTCTCATGCAATTTGTCAATAAATATATTCATTATATTTTGTAAAGTATGACCATAGAATAACATTTTCTTCATGCAATATTCTTGGTACATATAATATGATGAAACACATATACATTTTGAAAAACAATTGTTTTGTAGAAATACTGTGCATACTAGATATTTAGATGTGTATAAGTGAGCAATTATGATATCACAAAAAAATCTTATTTTTAAATTGTTATCATAATAATAATTATTCTCAGGTAGAGATATATTTAGTATGAGTATACTTGCAAGTATATAAAAAAAAATATAATTTAGAAAAATGCCCATATGATCTTGATTTTATTAATTCTGACTGTCTGATGTGTATTACACTACTGGATTCTCTACTTTCTCTTGAAAGCAATTTAATTAATTTTTCATAACTCTTGTATTTTTGAATCCTATATAGGACCTGAGACCCTCTTTACAGTCGTGGACCAGCCATAACTGGTAAGTTAAGAGGAAAGTGTCGACAAGTTTACCTCACGAGTCTGCAGTCTAAAGTTGGAGTGTGAGAAGTGTAAACAGGACAACAGAGGTCATTTTTATGAAGAATCAAGATAAAGGGAAAAAAAAAAAAAAAATATGTATATATGTTTACATAAATAAAGATAATTTTTCCATGGAAATTGTGCTCACTCATTTTATTAACTTCATTTTTGTTTAAAAATGAATTTTGTGTTTTGATATTTTTTTTTTTTTTTTTTTTTTCTTGTTTTGTTTATGTATTTTCAATACCATTATTTTAGGCATCATTTGTAGTGCCTTGAGAATTGAAGTTTTTCAATTTGAACAATTTGCTTACATGGATGGATTTAGTTTCATTATTTTCAGTATGTTTAATAACGTAATTCCCATTTCTTAGGATTCTTTGTATCTCAAATGGACCGAGATACTTGATTTGAAATGGTCTAGTATGCAAAGGATCTTTCATGAATACAATATCACCAAGTTGAAATTGAGGGACTTCCCTGCCCTTGATGTGTGATTCATGGGATTTAAAGAATTGTTTCTCATTCTCAGCAACCAATTTTTTAGTGGTTTCAAAGCGTTTTTTCTGTTTTGCACAGTAATTCTCAGGTACATCTTCAAAATTGGGCAAGGAATTCATATCAATTGGGGTATTTAAGTGTCTCCCAAAAAATAATTCAGCAGGTGTGAATTTTGTAACAGAGTGTTTAGAATTATTGTAATGTAATTTAAATTTAAGTAATAATTCCGACCATTCTGACGATTTGTTACACATTGCTGAAATGGATTCTTTAAGTGTTCTATGAACACGCTCTATTACTGCGTTAGACTGTGGATAGTAAATAGAGGATTTACGGTGCTCTATATTATGCAATTTATAGAAATCCTCGATTTCTTTTGAACAAAAGTATTTAGCATTATCAGTCAAAAGAATTTTTGGAATACCATAGCGAGAAAAATAAACATTCAGACACTTAATTATTGCTGAAGAAGTTATGGTATTTAATGAAAAGGCATCCAAAAATCGTGAATAATGGTCAATCAAAGTTAAAATGAAAGTTTTGTTATCCTTAGATGTTGGGAGTTTACCTACAATGTCCATGGATATGAATTCCCCTGGGGCATAATTACTCTTTGAAATCATTTCAGTTTTAGTAAGTTTTGCTTTAGGTTTTACTTTCATACACTTTTGACATAATTCACAGAATTGTTTAACATCTAGATACATTTTTTTCCAAAAGTATTTTCCATTTAAGAAGTTATAGGTCTTCTGTGTGCCGAAGTGTGGAGTATGAGCTGTCGCTAGAGCTTCGTTTACCAGAGATTGTGGAAGAACAATTCGAGTCACGATTTTGGGTTTGTATGTGTATTTTCTTTTTAAGAATTTCCTCATTAATAGATTTGTATGATCGTGAATAAAGTATAATTTTGAAGTTAATTTGTCTTTGTCTTTTATTTTTTGAATTATTTCTTGGATTTTGGTGTCTCTTAATTGTTCAGTAAGTATGTTAGAGTGAGATAATTTATCATTAGTTTCAAATAAATATATGTTGTTTATTCTACGGGCTTGATTGTGATTATGATTATATTTTTGACTATTCTCTTCTGTCATTCTTGAAAGAAAATCTGCGGGATTTTTGAAGCCTGGTATATGTTTTATTTCATACTCAAATTGTTGTAGGTACATTAACCATCTGGCGACAATTTCTGGTTGTTTATCAAGATGTATGTGATGAGTTTACGGTTTGGCATCAGTCAAGATAAAAAATTTCTTCCCATAAAGGTATTCATGAAAATGTTTTATAGACGCATATATTGCTAGAAATTCTCTCCGTATGGAGGGATATCTTGATTCTGCAGTGGATAGAGTTTTAGAGAAAAATTCAATTGGAAAGAAATTATTATTATGTTTCTGCATAAGAATACCGCATATGCTAACTTTAGAAGCATCTGTAACTAGATACAGGTCTTTTTCAAAATCGATATTTTTAAGAGTTGGTTTCCTAAGTAATATTTCTTGTAATTTTTCGAATGATTCCTGACATTGTTTGGACCAGATAAAAGGAGTATTTTTTCTAGTTAACTTTACAATAGGATCTATAATTTCAGCATAGTTGAAGATTAGGTGTCTGAAATAATTAACCATCCCTAGGAAACTTTGGACATTTTTAACATTTTTAGGAACTGGAAATTTTATTACTTTAGAGATATTTTGTTCTGATGGAGAAAAGCCGTTTTCATTTAAAATGAAGCCAAGGTAAGTGATTTCTTTTTTACATAATTGAAGTTTGCATGGATCTAAAGTTAAATTAAATTTTGTTAATCTATCAAAAATTTTCTGTAAAATTTGTAATAATTCATCTGTAGTGTCAGCAGCAACAATGATATCATCCAAAAAATATTGAACTTTATCACCTTTAAGATCGTTTAGGCATTTTGAAATTAATGTGTGAAAATAAGAAGTTGAATTACGACCACCAAAAGGTAATCTAGTTGGCTGAAAGTTACCTAATTCTGAGCAAAATGCTAATTTATGTTTATCTTCGTCTTTAAGTTGTATTTGGAAGAAAGCAGATTTTAGATCTAAAACACAATATATTTTTTTGCCTGCAATGGTATGTATTATATCGTTTATTTTGGGAAGGCATATTTTGAAAGATTCAGTTATGGCGTTCAAAAGCCTGTAGTCGATGCACATTCGAAATTTTAATTTATTTTCACCTGGCAAGGGTTTCTTTTTGACAAATAATACTGGGAAAGCATAATTTGAGTTAGTTTGTTCTATTATGCCTGCTTCGAGTAATTCTTTTATTTCTTGTTGAGCGTATTGCTTTGCTATCTTGGGTATGGGGTATGGTTTTGTTTGAATTGGGAAATCATGAAGGAGTTGAAATTGTGGAGTGACTGCATTAGTTGAACCTAGTGTTTTGTAAGATTTTGAAAAAACCTGTGAATTGTTCATAAGTAGATTTAGCAATTTTTTTTTGTCGTCATCATTGAGGTGGGATAAATCAAAGTCGTTTTCATGAATTTCTTTTGCTCTAAGTTGGTGAATTTCTTCCAAATTTATATTGTTGATTTGTAGTAGTTCATTTTTATTGGGTGTGATTATGTCATTTTTATTCAGTAATTCAACAGAACCAATTTTATGACCTTTTCTTAAGGTTAGTTTATCATCAGAATCATTATCGATTATTACATATATTAAGTTAGAGTTGCCTGGAGAATGTATAGAACTAGACATGTGAAACTTATTTCGACCTGAGTAAGGAGTAAATAAAATATCTGAATTGTATAAAGCCTTAGATGGAATTTCAATTTCTACTAATTCGGATGACTTAGGGGGAATGTTGATTGATTTTGTGAGGAATACATTATTGATAGGGTGATTAATTTTTGTTGATTGATTTTTATTATTGAGTTTAGGTGGTTTTTCATCATAGCTTATTCTATTGTTTTGATGAATTATTTCTTTATTTAGAGTGTCAATGATGATTTTATTGGCCTGCAAGAAATTATAGCTCAGAATCATTTCATAATTGCAATTCCATTGCTCCTTAGTGACATAAAAAACAGAATTAAACCATTTGCTATTGATTTTAAATTTTAATTTAACTACTGAAATAAATGGTATGGGGATTTGATTTAATGTGTGGAGAAGGACTGGGCGGGATAAATAGTCAATTTTTGTGAAGGCTTTTATTTTTTCTAGAGTTGAGGATTGGATAAGACATACATTTGCCCCTGTATCGATCAATGCCTTACATGATGTTTTACCAAACTGCAAATTGATTAAAGGTAAATCCTGAGAATTTTGCGAAATAGAGAGAATGACATTTGGAGTAGGATTTGAAGATTTTATTGAAGTTTTGTGCGTGGGATTATTAAATCTCTTGACCTTTTTTGCATTAGGGTTCTTACCCTGATGATAGTGGTAAGAACCCACCTTTAGTTTAAATTCTGATTATTCTTCCCATTTTTTCTGTATGGGTTGTATCTTCTTTTTTGTTGATTACGGTAATTATGATTCCTCCCACGATTTTGGTCGGCATATGCACCCCGGTTATTGCCGTCATCTCTTCGTCTAAAATCTGTTCTATTATCCGGAAAATTTCTCTGGTAAGGAGAGAAGTTGGAGTGCATTTGAGAGGATTTATATCGGGGTTGGACCATCAGAGGTTGCTGAGGGAAAATATGAGAATGATTTTGAGGCCTTGGAAAAAACCAACAATCCGTTGTGATATGGCCCACTTTTTTGCATATATGGCATATAATTGGCTGAGCCGGAATATGTGTTGGTGTTACGTTGGAGTTTGTTGTCAAATTAATATTTGAGATTTTCTCCAACCGCTCGTTGAGTTTGTTTAAGGTGTTATTTGTCTCCGCCTGGGATTTTATAATATTGTTCAGTTCAAAATTTTCGGAAGAGTTATTACTTTCTTCTGAAAGTGCATTGTGAATATTTTTTGCACTTCTAATTGCTTCATTAAAGCTTTTGGGTCCTAATTTTTTGACTTCGCATCTCACACTTGGATTTAATGCCTGTAGAAATTGAGTCAATTTCATGGATTCAATTAAATAAATTAGTTTGGGATCATTGTCGTTGGTGGGGTTTAAATAAGCTAATGCTTTGGCTGATATTTCTTCAGCCAAATCATTTATTGTTTGGTTTGGGCTTTGAGATATGTTATGGAACTCTACTTGGAGTTCCGAGAAACTTTTTTTTGACGTAAATTTATTTTTTAGTATTTGTTTCAGATCAGCAAAGCTTTTAGCTTTGCTTGCATTTGGGTCCGTAGATATGAAGTCAAGGGCTTTGCCTTTTAGTTTCAATTTTAATATGCATAGAGCCCTGGCATCAGACCATCTTTCAAGATTTTTTAGGTCCTCTAATTGCTCAATAAAGAAGCCAAAATTTTCGGTTTCACCCCCACAGAATGGCTCAATCGAGGAAACTAAGCTTAAATCCTTACCATTTGACATTGTAATTCTCTTCAAAAATTAATTACATATATTGATACAAATAATTTTAAATAAATATAGTTATAAAATGCGAAGGAAAGGATTTTAAATGGCCATGAAAAAAAATATGAGATGAAAATCCATTTCTGAATATAAATAATACATATATTTGAAATAATTAATAAATAGATATATATAAAATATGAATAGGCAGTGATTAAATGAATATTTCAGAAATGAATTTTCTTTAAGAAAATTTAATTACACAATATATATTACACAAAAAATTAAATTTGCATGAAAGATGACTCTCCACTACATTATATGAGATCATTGCGTTCTAAAATAAATCAACATAAATGAACCCTGTTCTCAACCCGTTAAAAAGTATATGTATATTACTTTTGGCTCACGGCACCATGTTAAAATTTTTAATTAAAAAAAAGAATTTTTATTCTATTGAATGTCAGATTATTTAAAAATAAATAAATAATTAGTAAATAAATAATAGATTAATCATGATATTTTTAAAGGAATAAATGATTGTCTGAAACGATATATTGAATTATCTAGAAAAGAAATGAGTGCTAGATAATTATGATATTGTGATCGCTTAAATTACAGAATAGTAGATTAATGTAATTTAATTATCATCAATTTTGTTCTTATTTTATTTCAATATATACAGATGAGGTCGGAGATAGATGTATCTTTAGGATAAATTGCTTAGAATTAATGGCATTTTATTTTTTTGTTTGTTATTATTATTTTAATAATAGTTTTTTTATTAGAATCCGTAAATTCTCCGAACTCAGCTGTATCAAAATGGCTGCAAGAGAAGTAAAAAAATAAGTAAACTCTTACCTCAAAATTAAAGCAGTATAGCAGATGTGATGCATCAATTTTTTATTGACTTAAATCAGCACACATTATGATAGTTAGCTCCGGAGCCATAAACCAATAGAAAAAATAGTGAATTTTGACATATTTTAATTAGTTGTATAACCAACTATATTTCTGCAGTTCATAATAACTTGTCCATTCACCAAAATTTGATTAAAAAAGACGAACATTGCACCGATAAGTCTTATATTGTTGAGGCATGGGCCAATTCTCCTTATGAAATTAGAGAATGTGATTCAAGATTGATTATTCTCTAATACGAATTATTTCTTTAGTTGATGGCTACTTTATTTAGAATCGATTAATGCATTATTTTAAATAGAAGATAGCATCAGTTCTCCAGCCAAGGAAAATGATGAGATTTTGAAACCACTTCAAATAATGTTCATTTCATTGACGTTATTCATTTCTTCATTACTGGCCGGTTTAGTAAAATAATAAGTATGATTTTACTAATCTTTAGATCATCTTTGTAGTAAGCATATTTCGCAGCCGATCCAATTGAAGATGTTTTAATGTCGAATCATTTTATTCTTACATAGGTTGAAAAGACTGGCCATATTTACGTATTATTTCAGGAGAGGATTCTATTCCTCTTTCTTTGCGACTTCTACCATCCGCCGCTTCTTCGAGACTCCCCGGGGAACGCATCCCGCCGCAGCGGAGATGCCCCCACAGGCCTCCGTCGATATTGATACTCCAAGCGTTTGTGTGGTCTTTTTCTCTCATCAGTTCATCCGTTCTTCCCCCAATTCGCCTCCTCTTCTCATCGTATAGAAGCGCGAGATGAAAGAGCGCGCATTAAATATTTTTTTTATATATATATTTTCTGTTTATAACTAGAATCTTTTCTTTGAAAATATTTTTTTTAGGGCTATAATTAAATTCTTTATAATTTTTTTTTTGTATTTAACTTCTAATTTTAATAATTTTATATTTTTTTGAAAAGGACGCCAAAGTAACGCTCATTTAAAATTCCGCGGAAGATTACCTCCGGAATTTTGTTTGTCTGGGAATTTTGAAAATTTGGAATGCGGGGGTGGTAAAATTCTTGAGCGTCCCTTGGGACTCTGGGGTGAATGCACTAAGTTGAACTCTTATTTTCTGTGGGTGGTAAATGAAAAGAAAATGGCTAGACTTTGAAGCTGAAAATATTCTCTTGAACATATTTTTCACATAATCTTAAGCTATCTTAATAGTTCTGGATATTATTAATTCTGATTTAATTTAATTTTTTTTTTTTTTTTTTTTTTTGAGCATTTTAATTCAGATTATTTTTCTTAAAACTCTCTTTTAGAATTTATTTAATGATTGCTTTTGAAAACGTTTTTCTCTGAGTATTTCTAATCAGAATTATAAAGTAAGCCATGTTAAAACTATTTTGTAGTTTTAACATCCTTCATATTTCTTGAATAAAATTCACAAATACTTTTTTTTTTTTTTTTTAGAAAATTTGGAGTGGAAGGATGATTTTTATACCAACTATGTGAAAAATACTAAAATTGAAACCAGGCCCTCCGCTTAACGCGCGGATGCTCTATCACTGAGCTACCCTGGGTGATAACCAGCTAGGCATTTCTCACATAATATTCATTGGCAAGGTCACCGAGACTGCAAACGCAGTTATATCAAGTGACATAATTAATCGTGGCACAACTCCAATAAACCAGGAAATTTTAATTTAGAAAGTCTTTAGACTTTCTAAATTCATAAATACTTTTGATATAAAGCTGACAAGAATGCATTAAACTATACCTTTTTATATTGTAAGATATGCATATTGAATACTTTCTGTCATACCCACTCGGAAAATAAAACTAGAGAGAACGAAGAACTCTTCAAAATGGCATGCAAAAACCAGTCATTTGCTCCAGTTATTATTTTAGCTCAGTCGACCTTGAATAGGCAGATTCCTCACCTTCCATAATTTTGTGACAGAATTTCAGATCCGAGCCTTAAGTGTTTGATCGGAATACAGGTCATAGTATGGTATCAATTCTGGTCAAATGCGACAATGTTACGATAACCAGCTCGCAAAGTAGGAGGGATTTTGAGAAAAAGGGAGAAAGCACTGATGGTAGCGATTCAAACAGAAATTATTTCTGCAACTGTTGATATCGGAAAAGTAAGAAAGGGAAGATTCAAAGATAATTTTCAAATTTCATTTAGATATTATTCACTTTTAACCAATGAGAATCCATATAAAGTTTTAAAGGGACTGATCATATGGATTAATTTCTGTTTAATTTATCACAACTTATTTTGGTTTCATTCATTAACAATACATACATCAGTAAGCATGAAAGCCTCAATTAATTCCTGAAAAAATTATAATAGGCAAAATAATTAAATATTAATAATAGGTAATAGGTTTTAGTCATTTACTTTATATAAAAAAGCGATAAAAGTAGAAAAAGCATAATCATTAAATAACCATCTGTGTGTATGATTTCTCTCTCTCTATTTTTTTTTATTACTTTACATAAAAAACTAGTATGTTGTGGCCACCACAAGACTTTCTTCTATATTTTCCTATACATATTCAATCAGTAACAATATTAAAAAAAAAAAAAAAAATACGATTTTTTTTTTCTAAGTTTTTTTTTTGTTAAAAGTAAAAAAAAATCGATAACTTTGTTTTAAATTATCACAGATTTATGGTTCAACCATTCGTTTTAAAGGTATTGACGAGATCTTTCGAATGATACCCATCTTCAAAATTTAACCCCCCTGGGGGGGTACTTCCCCCCAAGGGGGGGAACCGATGCCCCCCATGCACAATTTTTTTTTCCTAGTTAACTACTACTATTATCAATAATTCATATTAATTTTACAATCACAAGTTTAAAATAACTCTCATTATGCCCATTTATACGGAATTTTGTCCTATAAAATGCGATCACAGCGCCACCTGTTGAGCTATTGATCCCCAAATCTAATGGGCACCAGTTCATGTCAGGGTGCAACTAAATACCAAGTTTCGTTAAATTTCATTCATTGGTTCGTGAGATACAGCGTCCACAAAAAAATGATACAGACACACAGACAGACAGACAGACAGACACACAGACAGACATTTTTTAAAAACTATCAATTCGTGTTCAGGACATCCCAAAACGTGTAGATCCGTCAAAAAACGGAGGTCGAAAATTTTCGCGAATCCAATACTTTCTCTATATTACATATAGAAGAAAGTAAAAAAGGGGGGGGGGGGGGAGAAGTATGAAAAAGCATAACCAAAGCATCCATTTGAAAGCATGATTTCAATAATTTTATGGCCTAAAATGATGATATGGCATATTCATAACACAAGTTACCATTATAAATTTACTATATTTTCAGATGAAAGACTTATTTTATTTTATTTGTGTAAATTAAAAATAGACATCCCCTCCCACTTTTTCTGAATTACATAAATATCTAATGCTTAGTTTTTAACTAAAAATAAATCTGCAGATTTAATGCAGAAAGGGTATTGCAGGATAAGCATCTGAAAACTGCACCAGCGTCGAATGAAGAGTTCTTGCCTGCTATTTATTGTTCTTTATCTGAAACATCTCTTGAACACAATTTTAGACTTCTACCCTCAACGATTAGGGAGTAATGGGGATGACAACCTAAAACGTTAAATTTAATTTAAAAAAAAACTATTCAAGATATCTTAACGAGGTTGAAACTATTTATAAATGTTTATGAAGTACATAATACATATTTTTTTCAGACTTTTCACTTGATTTTAAACGGTGGAAAATGATAAGTATATTTTTGATGGGCGATTTTTTATACTTTCCACCAAATAACACCTACCAAAAAAATACAGTTTATTTGTTTATTAGTTATCTAATATATATAAAAATTACAGAAGTGTCAAATTGGTAGAACATAGTGAAAAAAAATAATAATCACTTAACAATAATACTTGTGTGCAAGTGTTTCAATCTCAAAATAAAAGACTGACACCAGCACTCGTTATCAATAACTTCTATTATTAACAATCGCAATAAATTAAACCACAAATATGATAGAAATTATTGTTAAAAAAATACGCTGGTTTTCCGTGCTGAGACGGAAACTCTTGCACCCTTGTAATAATACCAATGATATAATGTTTATTTTTAAAAACTATTTTATGATAATAAATAAACAAGGCAAGCAAATATAAAAATGTTCTTTTAACATTTGTTATTAAAATATACCAATTACCAATAAAAAAATATTCTATTTAATTGCTATCAGGGATCTTACATTTAACTTTTTTTTTTTTCAAGACACTTTTACGGATGAGAAATTTTTCTAATTTTTGCTACCTTTATTTTTATACACTAGTCTCTATCCTGTTTAATCACGACATATTACTTTGAAAATACTGATATAAAGATTTATGTATGAAAATAGTATAGATGCCACCATTTTAATTTATTCCGGGGTATTTTTAGCGCCGCCTTTTTTCATGCATCTGTCAAGAGCTGTTTCTCCATTCATAGTTTATAATGGCCACGCCTTTTTTCAAGAATTCCACCACCAGTACTTTTATGGAATAGAACCCTTTTAAATTTTAAGACATTTTAAATATAAAAAAATACTAAATATTAATAGTGGTGCAGAAAATTAAGAAGTTTCAAGGACTGTACGAACTATGTCATTTTTGATGGGCAGAGCTATGTGAAAGATTTATAAAGGATGTTAGTCAATTGTACCTGATCATGGTACGTACGGCCACACCTTTTTTCAAGGACTCTTCCACCAGTATTTTTATAGAATTTGTTTTCTCTTAAGTTTTAAGGCTTGTTTCATATCAAAAACAGCTATATAATATTATTGGTGCAGAAAATTAAGAAAATTCAAGGACTGTACGAACTATGCTGATTACGTTTAACAATAGTAGATGATTTATAAAAATCACACTCGTAAATAAATAAATAAATGAAGAAAACATTATGCATGTAGAATAAATGAATTGGTAGACCTTTATCAAAATATTATTATTTAAAAGAACGGAAAAGCTTATAAATATACTTTAGCCAAATTAAATAGTACTTTTCAGACATATAAAATTCTGTGTTACTGTATGTCAGCAAAGTTGTTACAACTTATATATTGAAGTAAGGCAAAAAGGTTTAAAAACTGAAAGACTTCTAATTCATTCTGTAACATTATCAGTAACTGCCTAACAATGTTACGAATTAAAATAAAAATGTTGGCAGCTATATTTACAGCTAATTATATTTGCTCATATTCCACGCCCCCTTTTACACGTTCGGAAATGGGGGAAAACCCGCCTTTTTTTTTTTTTTTCTGCTACTGCTATTTTCATAAATGCCAATATTTTGATTTATTCCGGAGTACTTTTAGCCCCGCCTTTATTTATAGAATTTTTTTATAAAATATATAACTTCCATAAAATCAGGCAATTTTATCCTTAAAAAATAAGTGGTATGGAAAAAAGGCGGAGCTAAAAAATACTCCGGAATAAATTAAATTTTGCCATGTATGCTATTTTCATATAGAAATTTTTATATCAGTATTTTTGAAGTGTTGTGACGTGGTTAAACAGGATAGAGACTATTATGTAAAAATAAAGGTAAAAAATTACGGAAATTTCTCATCCTTAAAAGTGTCTTGAAAAAAGGGCGAGATGTAAGATCCCTGATAATAAATAAATATATTTTTTATTATTATTATTGCTAATTGTTACGTTTTAATAACAAATATTAATAGAGCATTTTTATATTTGCTTTCATTGTTTATTTATTGATATTAAGTAGTTTTTAAAAACAAATATAATATCATTGGTATTATTATTAAGTAATTATCATTTTTTTCACTACGTTCTACCGATTTGACACTTCTGTAATTTTTATATGTAATAGCTAACTAATAAACAAATAAACTGTATTTTTTAGGTAGGTGTCACTTTGGTGGAAAGTATAAAAAATCACCCATCAAAAATATACTTATCATTTTCTACCGTTTAAAATCGAGTGAAAATTCTGAAAAAAATATATATTATGTACTTCATAAACATTTATAAATAGTTTCAATCTCGTTAAGATATCTTGAATAGTTTTTTTTTTTTTAAATTAAATTTAACATTTTAGGTTGTCATCCCCATTACTCCCTAATCGTTGAGGGTAGAAGTCTAAAATTGTGTGCAAAAGATGTTTCAGATAAAAAACAATAAATAGCAGGCAAGAACTCTTCATTCGACGCTGGTGCAGTTTTCATATGCTTATCCTGCAATACCCTTTAGTCTCAATATAACAAAATCATATTCACTATATTTTAAAGTGATTTAATATAATTTTTATCCTTTCAATTAATGGGTATGTTCCTTAATTAGTTCTACGACAAAATATTAAAAAAAAGAAAAAGAAAAAAAGACTAAGCAGCAAAATAGTATTTCTGGAATTTGTTTACTTTTCATTTTATTAATCATTATTTATAATAAGAAAGATTGATGTTTATTAATTTGTTCTTTTGTTGACTTATTTTTATTTATTTATTTATTTATTTTGTGTGTGTGTGTGTGTGTGTGTGATTATTTATATATTCCAGAGCAATAATATGAAAATAATATATATATATATATATTTTAATATGCATTAATCTGGGGGAAAAAAAATATTACCACAGTATATTGTAAAATGTTTTCAGTATTTACAATGTTTTATTATATTTACAGTCTGCAAAGTAATTTTCAAGATAAGACAAACTATTAACATAAATTTCTTATTTTAAAAATTCTGATTTATTTTACCATTTCTTCAAGATTTTATTGATAATTCATATTCTGATATTATTAATAAAAATCACAAAGAAAAAGCTCTGCCCCCTCCCCATGTTATCATAATTAGTACCAAGACAAAAGAAATAAGCTTTGTTAATACAAATTGCGATAAATTAATAAGAGTATAGTAATGATTTTATCATTTTATAAAGATACTTATAATTATTTCGGATGCATACATTTAAAGCATTTAAAAAAATATTACAAATACAGAACACTTTTTTCTTTGACATCTTGCTTGCTACCTCCCAAAATAAATAAATAAAATAATAATAAATAATATAAAAATAATTTAAATCAGCTCTTTGTATAGAACAAAACTGTTGACGTACAAAGAAGGTGAAAAAGACATAAAAAGCTTGTAACTTAGTTTAAAAAAAAATAAAATCAGATCTCATTGAATTTCATAGCTTATTAACTTATGCTTCAAATATTCATCTTTATGGGGATGACAATATAAATATTTAGTAAACTATCAGCCCAGTGGCAGAAACACCGCGATACAGTGTCATAGTTGCGGACACAGAAAAACTGCTTGTAGACAGTTTTGTTCTGCACTGATAAAAAAAATTTATCCCCAACTTTCGGATAACAATTCACTTAAAAAATTTCTGTATCAAAGCTAAAAACTAATATTTTTATTATTTATAATTATTTATATTGTGTTGTGTCAAACACTGCTATAAAATATTTAATTGAATGAGATGAATTGAATGAAAAATACAATTGTTTATACTATATTGTTCTGTAGTAAAATTGTATTTGTGTATTGTTGCACGAGATCACCACTGATGTTAAGCCCCCCCTCCCCCCATCAGCTTTCACACTTTTTGAGTGTAAGCCATTTTCACTGCTGATTACACGCAAATTTTGCAGACAGATTATGAAATTTTAAGAGCCTGTTACAAACAGCTACAAAACTTTCTGCCACTGGGACTATCAGGTAAAAAAAACTAAATTAATGAAATAAAATAAAAGATGAATTTTAAATAATAGATGTAGATTTAAAGCAAAAAACTATTTCTTTAATTAGTAATAAGAGCCATTACTGTGAAATATATGATTATAGACCTTAAAAATTATCTTATCTCAAAAATACATTATGCGAACACTATAATAATAAAACATAAAATATAAACAAATATTGAAAATATTTTACCTACCTCTATTCCCAGTGGCAGAAACACCGCGACACGGCGACATAGTCGCGGACACAGAAAAACGGCTTGCGGACAGTTTTTGTCTGCACTGATAAAAAAACTTGTCTGCAACTTTCGAATAACAATTCACTTAAAAAAAATTTCTGTATCAAAACTAAAACTAATACTTTTATTATTTTTAATTATTTGTATTGTGTTGTGTCAAACATTGCTATAAAATATTCAATTGAATGAGATGAATTGAATGAATACACACAATTGTTTATACTACATTGTTCTGCAGTAAAATTGTATTCGTGTATTGTTGCATGAGATCACCACTGATGTTAACCCCCCTCCCCCAATCAGCTTTCAGGCTTTTTGAGTGTAAGCCATTTTCACCCCTGATTACAAGCAAATTTTGCAGACAGATTATGAAATTTTAAAAGCCTGTCGCAGACAGCTACAAAACCTTCTGCCACTGGGCCTCTATTTTAATTAATAATCCACCTATCTCCTCGAGTAAAAATGGTCCTTTCTTATTTTAAGTGTAAAGTTGTCTTTCTCTTTTTTTTTTTTTTTTAACCGAAAGAAGTATCAAAAGTTTTAAAAGTAGTACAGTAGAGAGCACTGATTGACCGGAATGTCCAATTAATCGGATTAATCAAGGAGCATTTTTTTTTCTTTCCAGGTCTTCTCCGCCCACCAAAAAAAAAAAATAAAAATAATCCCACGAAAATCAGTTTTTATTTTTAGATTCTCTGAAGATGGTCGAAATTGGTCCTTTTGTTCCCCCCCCCCCCACCCTCTCCACTCGCTTTCTTCTGCCCAATTTCAGTGAGGGAGCAGAGTGGAAAGGGCTGAATGAAAGGATTAGGATTTTTCTTTTTCCAAGAATTAGAGAGGGTAGGAATGTGTTTCCTGATTGCTGCATCATTTGCTACATTTAAAAAGATTAAGGGATATGGCTGCTGAAAAAATAATGTCTTCTATGAAGCAGAAGACTCAAGAATTTCTTTTTATCATCACAATAATTTTTTTTTTAAATATGTAATAATATGTAATAATATACTGTAATATTATGTAATTTCTATGTGAGCTTTTATGTAAAAATTTGTACCATTTTTATAGAAAATAAAATTTTAAAAAGTAACTTCTAAACACGCCATTTGTAATATGCTAAATAGTCACTATTACAACTGCCAGTCCTAAGCCTAAAAAAAGTGTAAATGGAAGTTACCTAAAAAACATTGACTTGGCCGTTTTATAAGTTGTCTAATTATTCGGATTTTTCATTAACCGGATTGGACTTGGTCCCGACCGATCCGGATAATCGGTGCTCTACTGTATTAATTATTTTCAATCAATAATAGTTATAGAGGAAATTTCATACAGTACATGGCTTACAATATACTACAAATTTTGCAATGTCCGCCATTGCCCTTACAGGAGTCTTACAATTTATTTTAAAAAATCTAACTGACATGTTGAAATGCTTTTTGCACCCCTGGATTCAGAAAAATCGCCCCTTTCATTTGGTACCAAATTTTTAAAGATTGGACCTATATTTCTAATTTATTTGGGCATTTAATGCTGCTTAAGCTCTGAATTGACTTATTAATTGACATAGGTTGTTAATTTAATTAATATCTCTGCAACTAATTATAATTTAAATTTTGTTTTCACTATCCCCTCGGAAAGACTCCTGAGCATCTGTATGTCAATTTTTGTACTTCTCTCTTCAATAGGAGCTGAACGTATAAATGCTCAGACAGACATCTTTTATTATTATAAATAAAATTATATGCAATAATTAATATTTCACACATAAAAAATACTCTCACATCTAAAAAAAATAATTATATAACAATATTGAAAATGAGATAATGATACGAAAGTCATGATATTTTGTAAGCTGAGCTTTAACCCTACCTTTAAATCTACTTTTCAAAATTGGCTTAGAAAGTGGCCAAACACAGAATTACTAAAACGATGAATGTCAGTGATGTGGTACACTAGATATGGTTCAGTTAGTTCATTAGTCTTATAATCTGCGTACTATTGGTTAACTAACATTACCGACTCTGTTGAAAGCAGCTACAAGTAAAATATGTGTTGTTTGATAGCAATTACAGCAGAAATACTTTTTGCAGACCTGTACTACTGAATAGTACCAGCTAAAAAATAAAAATATACTATTTTGACAACCTTTTTTTTTTTTTTTAATTATACATCTTTATTTGCATTTCTGCGAAAATTGTTTTCTATTAATGTCAACACTTTTGAAAATACCAGAAGGCTTTCCATGGCTGAGTGGTTATCTCACTATTTCACTAACTGCCTTCCATCATAGGAGAGTGGGCTCAGTTTCCCCACTGATCTTAAGTGTTTTTTCAATTCTTTATGTTATAATCTTATAGTGTTCTATCTGTCCTAATCTGGATGAAGATTTATAAGAAGAGTTTAAGCCAAGCATACAAGTCTGATACATAAGTTAACAAATAAAAAAAAAATACTGTTTTTTTTTTACTTTTATATTACTACTGAATTCACTCAGAAAATATGCATTTTATTTTTCGTTATTTTTATTTAAATAACAACAGAAGTGTTCAAGTAGCAAATAAATTTCTTTGGAGATTGTATTAAATATAAACAGATTAAATATTTAAATAGAATCTACAGCATAATAAAACAAAGGTTTAAATAATTCTAAAGAAACTGTTAATTTGAAAATATTTTTACATAAAGTAAACATTAGCAATGATTTTAAAAAAATAATTATACATCCATACCAAAGACTGAAAGGCAGCATGTTTAGATAAATCACTATCCAACTCTTGATAGGTAGCAATTCTACTAATTGTAAGACTAAATAAAGAATTTTTACAAATTAATCACATAAATTGTATGATCAAAAGCAAGGTATAAAAAAAAGAATAATTTATGCATTAAATTATTTACTTAATACAGAAATTTCAAACAACGTAAAAATAAAATTTTAGAAAGCTTGAAGAAATTTTAGTATTTTATTAAATGTTTATATTACTCTTAGAACTAATAACTATTGTTAACCATGGGGCTTCAGAACAGCTCTTGAAAATTCTGACTGTAAGAAATTCCTGCTCAGTAAACCTCTCAACTTTATATATTGCCTTGACCAATTCTGACCATGGCAAACACCACCAGATGAAACCCACCCTTGAAAATCCTAATTGCAATAAACTCTATCTCTCTATGACAGATACTTAGTCTGTTTGCTTACTATACTGTTAACACTCACTCACTGAAACCCTAAACTTATTACCTTAAACTTCATTACTAATTTACTTACTACATGAAATATCAGAACAACTAGATAAGATTTTAGCACTTACAACAGACTTATTGAACTTTAACAATTCATAAACACTATTTTCTAAAATTTGCCATTAATTTTAACAATGAAAATTACAACAATTGAGCTCATAAAACAAATTTAATGTAGCACTGATTGAATCTTTTTTTTTTTTCCCTTAAAAATAATTTTTTAAATAATTTTATTTATTTTGTATATTATGTATAAAAAAAAATTTGATTTTCTAAGTGAGCAAAAAAGCAAACATTGAAAAGGGAAATTACTGTTGTGATCTATGATATAAAGATAATAAGTAGGTTAGAGAAAGTCTAAAAATAATTAAAACAGTCTCAATAAACCATTTATTTTTGAAATACACAGGATGTCCCAGCAAGACTGTATAAACTCTGCACATTCAGATTCCTTGCTTGGAGTTCATAAAAAATGCCCAAAGAAACTCATGCAGAGTTCTGTTTAAGGTATTACAAATAGTTTTCGAGAAAAAAGGTGAAGGAAAATATATATCATATCATAATCAGTGTATGGAAAAAACTTCATTGAAAATATTATTATCAGTATTTGCATGTATTCACATGGAAAGATGTCCAAAATTTCAACCATGCAATCTTCAGTATACACAGTGGTTAATTTTTACATCTTCATCCAAAAAACCTATGCAAAGGCAAATACAGATATATATTCATATTTCCAATTTTTTTTTTTTTTTTTTTTTTTTTTTTTTTGCAATGCATATATATATATATATAATAAAGATGATCTATTAAGCATAGTAGAAGCCAAGCAACAGATACAAGATCACTGAAACACCAATGACCAATAAGACAAAAAAAAAAAAATCACCAGTGGACGAAATATACCAATGCAAAGAAACCAGATTCACCAATTAACAGCCTGCAAAACAAACGAATCAATAAAGTAAAACAACAAATCTTAACTTAAAACCATAAACTTATCAAAATTAATGAAAGAACAACTCAAGAAACACAAGATAGGAAGAAGGAGGCAGGCGGCAAGACTTGTGACTTGCCTGTGGGGTTACACTAGTTTTATGCCGGCAACACTCCCCCAGCCTGCCACAACCAGAACAGGAACCATATGGATTTAAAAATGCAAATTTCAAAGCAGATGAACAACAATGAAACCACGAAGCCACAATGAAATTCACCGATTTATCACATTGTGTTTAACAGTATAATTAGAACATTAAATATAGTTGACAACTCAAAAAGGAAAAAACTGAAATTTTAATGGAAAGTGAAAGTATGCATAGTAATACAAAGCAAATGCAACAAACCTTCTACTTTTTTTTTTTTTAATTTAATTTCACAAACCCACCCAACCATCCAGCCTTACAACACCACCCCACCTCCGTAATCAAACATCTGCCCACCCAACCGCCACCTTTTTTATTGTCTTTTATTATTTTATAATTTTTTTGTTGATATACACAAGAGTGTACACAGCTTTTTTTTTTTTTTTTTTTTTTTTTTTCACATTTTTCTTGAAACTATTTGTTGAAGAGAGAGATTTGTTGAAGAGACTCTTTGGACAGCTTTGGTGTGTTCCAAGTGAGGAATCTGGCTGCACATAGTTTGTGCAGTCTTGTTGAGATACTCTGTATAAATACCATTACATCTCAGCTAAGTTAAGTTGTTTATTATGAATTTTAATTAATTAAATAGTTTATTGTTAAAATTCATGCTCTTAACACATCTGCAGATGATGAACAAATACCTTTGTAAACAAACACCATAAATTGTAAAAACTCAGTTACAATTTTCATGCTACATTCACACACACTTTTTTTGCCTGATGAAGTATCATGCTATTATTTTGACCTAAAACAATTGCTGTGTGTTTCTGCAAATTACGGTGTTTGATTACAATGATATTTTACATAACCTTTCAAAACCAGTATGGCTACTACTATAGATGATGGTTTACATTTTATCTCATAACAAGAAATAACAAATAGTTATAGAATAAACTAGTTTTCATACACTGAAAACTAAATTACAATTGAGCCAATTTTTAAAAGCTGAATAGTGATCAATGAAATTTGAAGGTATGATTTTATATTAAATAAGTTATATTTGTATGTTATTTTCCTTTAATATTCATATTTTCAAGCAAATCTTACTCATTTGCAGTCAAATGAACCCTTTCATTCCCAATTTTTTCCATCCATAAAACAATAAATCTTATACTTAGTCATAAATTTATTTCAAAGGTAATATATATAAATATTTTTTTTAAATAGGAGTAATAGCAGAGTACGAATTAATATAGCTAACAAAGCAACTGATAGGTGTTTATTTACGTTTAATATAACTACTGATGCCATTTAAAATCGTAACTTTTCAATAAATAAAAAATTTTGGAAGAAATACATATTAAAATGAATTAAAATACAAATTATAAACATTAAAAAATAAAATAAAAATATTTCAAACAGTTAATTTACTTAAATTGCCCAGAAAAAGGAAATTGATTCCAATATTATTATTAGAATAGAGTAAAATATACTTTCATTTATCAACAAGGATAGTGAAATAATCTAAAATATATTTTTTCAGTGGGAAAATGTATATAGATTTTAATATTGTTAATTTTGAATCAGCGGGAGTGTTAGATGTTAAGAAAGAAAATCTGGAATGTTATGATTCCAATTGGCATCACAGGGAATGAAAGGGTTAACAGCAAATAAATATAAGCAAAACACTGACCTTTAATCTGATAAAATATTGAATCTAAGCTATGTGGATTACACAGAGAAAATTGTACTTGCTTGTAAATTGCATAATTTTACAATTTGAAATATTAATATATTTTTCATTCATATTAAATTAAAATTTTTAAGTTAGCACTTATTGGTAAATGTAAATATATATACATTAAAGAAATATTAGAGTATTGATACTTTGGTACAATACAGTATTCTTTATAACTTTGATTTATTCACCATAATTTAATTAATTACCATTAAGGCTTTATATTGATAATTGGTTGATTATCTATAAAAAATTAACTATGTTAATGACAATTGTATAATGATATAACTGTGCAGTGACAAAACACAAATTTACTGCAAACTTACATAGACAAATGAACAAATTTAAAATTCTAATTTATTAGGTACATTATTTTTTAAAATATAGATAAGCAGGATACTAAATGCAATAATATAATTTGTTTAAAATGTTAACTATAATAAAATGTATAAAAAGGTATCATAACAGATTATTTGAAAGACATATAAGCATTAATTAATCCATTAATATGAATATCAGCATTGTAAGAAAACAAATCTGAAAGAAAAATCTTAGAATCTCAATAAAAAAATAATATAAGAGAATTGTTAAATTCCAACAATGACTTTTTTTTTTTACCTAGGAGCTTTTGCTATATCAGCAGATAATTCTTCTTCTTTCATATCATCTAAATCAGGAATTACAGGAATCTCTAAAAAGAAACATAAATATGAAATAATATGTATTTTAAGAATTATGCACATGAAACAAATACATATTTGTAAACATGGGCGTCGGCACATAGGGGCAAGGGGGGGCACTTGCCCCCTCCTGGAAAATTCTAATAAATAAATAATTTTTTAAAAAGACAATTAAAGCTTTAAAGTTGTGTCATTAGAATTCAAATAACCAAATAAAATTTATGCCACAGAGCCAATTAGAGTCAAACCCACTTGACTCACATTTATAGGTTGTCTCTAACTTTCCCCTGCAAACAAATTTTAAATCGATTCGGCAGTACATTTTCTGGATTAGTGTTGGTTTACAATAAGTTGTATAATTTCTATATTTAAAATGTCGTAGCTTAAATTAAATGTATAAAAAATTGTTGTAGTAATTGCTTACACACTGGCTTATTTAATCACCTCAAACAACTAACCAATCATTTGAATCTAATTGAATTTGTAAAAACATGCTGAAATTTTGCAATTTGAAGTTTGCCCCCTCCTGAAAATTTTTCTGGCGACGCCACTGTTTGTAAATTATCAGTGATGGCACACATACGCATTTCATTATATATTTTAAGTAAAAGAAAACCTGGACAGTAAAATGTGTGGTGATATAAATGATAAATTCTCAAAGATACTTATTTCAAACTTCTAAAACAAGAGGGAAAAGCATACAGGTTCTAAAAATGATAATAATTTTTTATTATTTCTATTTTAAGACACTATTTACGTTTTTACTATTATTATGATTTCATAGCTTTTAAATTTAAAAATACAACCTCATTTATATATTCCTAGAATTTATATTTTCTTGCAATTTATAATTTCTTTTTAACATCCCTTCACATGTCCTATGTTTGCAGTGCATATCAATCCTCTTTTTAACTAGGACTGCAGAGTCAGCACAAAAAAATAACAATTCCAAATTTTACTCTTTCATACATATATACATATGCTTATACACAGCTTATTTCCTTTAAACTACAGAAAAAAAAGCTACATAAAAAGGCATAAGGAATAAATATTTGAATAATAGATTATTTATATTTTCTACATGTAAAAGTTAAAATGAACCAAGCTCAGAAATCCAATGTTCTTAAAATGAATTTGTTTAAGTGAGAAACTGAACAGTATTGCTCCAAGTGTTGAATTAAAGAAAACAATGAATGCACATTCTAAACAGAGGGTGCAATGTGATAATTAGCGATATTGATATAAATATATAATAAATCCAAATTATATATACAATATTGCAAGTTATTTAATTTTGATATCAAATATCTGTGTTAAACGAACAATGTCAGCTTACAGTAAAATATTGGATAATGAGAGTTTGCAAGGAAAGCAAACCTTACCAATATTGACCATTTTAATCCTTAGTAAAGGATAGAAAAAATATTCAATGCATGAAATATTCCCAGATGCAATTTCCAAGACAATTCCAAGACAATAATGTTGGGTTTAGAAGTAGAGAAAAAGAATAATCCAGGGGTGAAACTATCTAACATGCAAAAATCCTGAAAACTGATACTTGCATGCACATACAGGAGATATATTAATAATACATCATATGGTTAACTTTAATAAGTGATATTTTGAGAGCCCTTAATATATTATAAGGCAAATTAAACATTTAAAATGAGAAATTTCTATAAAAACAAAATAATTTAATCTCAAATTCAGAAACAGCAAAACTTTTAAAAATCCTGAATTTAGGGATAACCCTTGAAAAAGTTTCACCCCTAATAAGCTTTATGTGAAAAATTTTGGAAATTCATACTTGTTCCAATGCGAGTGTTGAGTCAATCACACTAGGATAAATAAAAATATTTTCAGGTTGAACAGTGAACAATGGCCTCATCCTGTCTCCTCTATTAAGCAGCCCTGAATCAACTTTATCATTTAATGACTAAGGCATGACAAATCACATCTATTCTCCTTTCCCATATTTATTATTATCATGCCAATAAACTCTAAAATAACTAGATATTTATTAATACAGGGTTCATACTCAAATATGTAAATAAAATTTCCTGAATTCTCCAGACAATTTTCAAGAAAATATTAGTCACATATTCCAAGAACATTCATCTAGAGAGGAGAAAAATACTTTATTGTATGATGTCATGTTATTGCCGATCATAGTAGAAATTCATGTAGAAATCATTGTTTACATGCTTATTCTTTTGCGAAACATAATAGTTTAAATCTTAATATTAAGCTAAACAAGAAATATATATATGAGAGAAAGAAAATATTTATTTTTCCAGGTTTTACAATCAATTATTTCAGAATTTTAATGAAAATTTTCATTTTTCCAGAGTTTTTTTTTTTTTTTTTTTTTAACCAATCCAAATTCTCTAAGTATTCCAGGTTTTCCCTGATGCATATGAACCCTGTAATATTTATAGTAAAATGAAATCTATTTTATAAATTTAAAATGAAATGCAGTTTATTTTATTTCACTTCAAACTGTCTAACAGAAGCTGGAATCGAAGTCAGCATGCTTTCAGTGTCACTGATTTCAACTCCTTTTTACTCCAAAACCTGCCAGACTTTGATCCCACAGTCCTGTCTTTTCCATAAACAAAATTTTGAATTTCCCTCACTTTATACTTATACTGTGAAAATAAACAATAAATAAAACATATGATAATTTAATTTTAAAAATTAATATACATATTTTAAATAATAATAATAATAATAATAATAAAAAAAAAGATTGGGAGATGGTTTCAATTAAGACAGATAAATGATAGTAATATTCTTATCGTTTGCTCAAGAGCAAATAAAGAATGAACTAAGATTGCAATTGAAATCTGATCTATATTTAAACTGATAATGTAGAAGCAGGTGTTTCACTGAATCATATCCATGTGCCAATTTCTGATTGCTTTACAAGTTATAAGTAAAAAACAAAATTCATAATAAAAAAGAAAAACAGCAAACAATTTGACTTTTTTCTAGGACAAAATAATAATAAAAAAGATATGATAATGTTTGTGTGAGTTTATGTTATGGTATATTATCCATTCATCATATGTAATATATTTGCATGGATATTGAGACATACTCAAGTCTTTTTCAAAATTAATTGTTTAAAATAAAATACAATAAACTTATGTCAATAAGAAGCTTTTATTATATTATTATTTAATTTGATCATCTGCTGTTTGTAAAAAATTATTTTCTGATATGTTATGTGCCTTGGAAAGTATAAAAGCAGGGACACACTGTATCCAAATTAAAGTAATAATCTAAACGATCAATTATAATGAAATAAATACAAGACTATATCGTATATAGAGGTGTTTTATTATTAACACTAGATAACTAAACATTCGTCTAACAGACTACCGACCCCTGTCAGTTTTGTGAATTTGAAATGTTCCTGTTGCGCTCACACCACCTCACTCACAGTACCTCCATAACTAGTAAAATGAGTTATCCGAAGGTGATAACCACAGCTGTACACTTGTTATATTTCGAGATTTGGTGTAATCGTCATCTAATAGTCGAATGTTCAGAGATAATTAAAATAAATAATGAAGATGTTTTGAATATTGAAAAGCCCACAGAAAATATGACTAGAAGCGCGACGAACAAATGAAGAATTTGTATTTTCTATCTACCTAAGAAATGCAGAATGACAAAATACGTATGTAACAACTGCAACAAGGCTATTTTTGGACAGCACACTTTTAACATTTGTCAAGAGTGCAAACAATAATTTTTACCACTTTTCTATTTTTTAACTAAAATATTATAATTTTTTTTTTTTTTTCAAGTTATGCTAATTTGATTGAAATAAATAAAGGGAATATAAAAATACTTGTTTTTAATTCTTAATCTGTGAGTTGAATGATTAGTTACAGAGTAGCACTGATTTAAGTTTAGTTATCTAAGGTTAAGTAAAGCATTTAGACAAAAGTATTTATTTATTTATTTTTTCCTTACCAAATTTAACAAATGTGGGTTAAGTAAAGCATTTAGACAAGTATTTATTTATTTATTTACTTTCTTACCAAATTTAACAAATGTGTCATCCTTTCCTATCCCTTTGAATACTTATTCATCTCAAATAATTTTTTAAGAAGTTTTTTGGAAGCCTTGAGAAGATATTAACACAAAATCTTGAATGATTAATTCACACTTAAAGAGCCAAAGCTTTAGAATAAAATTAAGTTAAAATTAAAAGTATACAATTTAGAACTTTTAAAGAAAGTCCTCATCTGTAGTGATAAGTAAGGCAAACATTTAATTTGAATTTTTAAAAGCATTTATCTGAAAGGATATATTTAACAAATAAAAAAAATATCTCTTAACACTAGAATGACAGAAGCTGTCATTTTCACTACTTCAATCATTCTAGTATTAGACTGTACTGATTCATATGGTGATAAAAATTACAGATGGGTAACAAAATAATGTGACAACTTTTGTTTTAATACAGTTTGTTAAATATTTTTAAAAATATTTAATGAATTCTTTTTTAACTATGGGAGAGTGGAGTAGATGATTGAGAAGATGCTTTCCAATGACATTATGGACTTTGGGAAGTTTCAGGAGTCCTTACTCACACCACAACTACAAATGCAGGAAAAAAGTAAAATTTGAGATCACCCTATACATTAAAAATGGTCTAAATGGCCTTTAAAAGTAGAATATTCTTCTCTGGGTCACTTAAAATGTTTGTGTTCTTTTATCTAAGGCTATCTCGTACATTCCTAGTGTGACATTAACCCCCACTCAACACTCTACCGATCTCATATATCCATGGAGAGGTTTAAAGATTATTCAAAATCTGCACATTTTTATTTAAAACTCATGGGACTTTCAACGAAATTTAATATCAGTTTTACATACATTGTCAAAAAGTATAGGAAACAATAATCTGCAATTAGAAAATAAATGTATTAAGCTATTCATGAAATATGAGTATTCATACAAAATAATTTGTAACTCTACCTGTGCAAATACTAACAATACACTATTTTCACAATTTAATAGAAAAATGCTAAGGGGTTACCCTTAAAAAAAATATGCAAATAAATACTATAAAAATTCAAGATATTATCCAAGATAAAAAGAGCTATTTTCAGCACTTTTCTAAAGAAGGATTGATCACACATTGTTATTTCATCAATTATTACCAACAGATTGAGTAACAACCTGCTTTTGCTTTCATATTCTGTACATACCTTTTAAAAAAAAATAAAGATATGAACACAATCTAAGTGACATGTTTATTGAATAATCAAGCAAATTTCATATTACTTCAATTATCAATATGATTTTTAAATTGTTATTTTAATTTTTTTTAAAGTACATTTCTAAAAAAAAAAAAAAATTTTAAAAACATTAGAAAAGGAAATTAAATAAGAGATGGTGTTAAAGACGCATTTTAAACAGATGAAGATATACAATTAAGATAATACTTATTTTTTAAATTTTAATTTAAACCCTTTTTTCTTTATTTTTTTTATGTGACTGATTTCATTAAAAGAAATAAACATTAAATTTAAATGAAGTGCTCATTTTAAAATTATTGACATGTTTATTAGTTGGAGATAAATACAGATAACAAATTACATTTTTTCAAAAAGTAATTAAAATTTGTATGCATTGGTGTGGTTGGGGTAGAGGCCAATTAATTACACTTAGGTCTTAGGATTGATAAGATCTGTCTCTATTGAATCTTCTTAAGAGTCTTGCCTATATTCTTCAGAGATTTAGAGAAAACCATGTAAAACTTTGAAAGGCACAGTCAATAAACACAACTTGTCTTTGAATCCAGTACCATCCCTCTTATTAGGCTTAAAAGTAGAACTGCTTGGCCATTGTTAAAAACAGAGAATAAGGAAGAAAATTCTGGCTGTAATTTAAAATTGATTTTTTGCCTAACTATACTGTATTCTTAATACCATCTTTTATTTAATTTTATTTCTAAAGTCATTCAATCTTCTATGTTTCAAACATGAGTCATTAAGAAAATGCAGGGACATAGTGTTAATAACAGTTTATGAATTATTATAGCTGGAGTGCATAACAGTTCAGAAAAAGAATTCAATTTTAAATTACAGCCAGCTTTACTTAATTTAAAAATAAATTTAGATGAGGTGCTTATTTTAAGTTTATTTATATTACAAGTAATTATATTTTTTCAAGAACTCCATTATGGAAGAAAAAGAAAAATATATAAAAAAAGAAAAAAGCATTTGTAATGTAAAATTGAAATTTTTTCTGAACTATAATGCATTTTTAACTGTATTATTTTGCAAACATATATTAATCCTTTATCTTTACATTTCTTAAAAAAATATATATATATATATAGAAAAAAATTGAATGAATTTAAAAATAAAATAAAGGTAGTATTAAGAATGCACTAAAGTTAGGAATTTTTTTCAGTTTCAAATTACTGTTTGTTGGCTTTTTCTTCTTTTATTTACTTTAAAAGTATATACATACTAGCAGGCTTTGCTGGTCACTACATTAAAATGGCTTCTTTTTAAATGAATAATTGAAACATTTAAATAAATATATTTCGATTGGCGACTATTTTCGCCACAGCTTTAGTATTATGGGATCTCCTCAGTGATATTAAATATATTTTTTTAGCTTCTCGAATCTATACAACAAAACTATTATTAAAACGAATATTCTCGAAAACAGTCCAATAGTAAAGCTTATTCTTTCACTACTCTGGATACAGTCGAAGCTTTTACTCATATAGCAAAAATCACTATTCGATTAATGTTCTCGAACATTCTGAAAATCAGTCACTTGTTCCACAGGAGTAAAGCAAATAATATCAAATACTCTGGAGCATAAATCTTCGCAAGCTCAAGAAAATGTTCATTCACTTAGAGCTCAATCCTTGAAGTGCAATCATCCAGAATGGGTCTCTGAATAACTCTGATTCGAAGTGTGCACATACTCTCTCACATAAATCAACTCACTCCTATTTACAGGGATGAGATTAGCAAAAATACAAAAAAGCTGAAACTGTACGCAAAGGCAAGATGTTGCAAAGAAATACTAGAACTTTGATGACAAAATCTATTATATTAGAGTAATAAATATTTATTATAATCTTCAATGTATAAAAAGAACAAATGCACATCAGAAACACATAAAAAAAAGCTGAAAAAATTATAAAAAAAAAGCTGAAAAGTTAAATGTACAAAAAAAGCTGAAATCAGCTGAAAAGCTGAAAAATCTCATCCCTGTATTTATAACTTTTTGCAATGATTTCATCGAGGATCTCATGGAAAACTCGAGATCTGTGCTCCTGTGTGTCGGAGATATTCAAAACTTGAGGAATTCCAAAGTACCATTTCTCATCAAACTTGGTTGCCCTCTCACCAGTTTTGGTAGCCCACTCACCAAGTTTGTCGCCAAGGCTAACCCTACTGAAAGTGAATGAATGAACTGACCTTTTATTTTCACTTTGCCTGTAACACTGCTTTCATTGCAACAGTGCTAATGATGCGGGGCAAAGAATTAATCCCTTATAACAATACACTATGAGCACTATTTTTATCACATTTTAGACAATTCATATTTTTATGGTTATATATATTTCCCATTCAACGTATTCTTATTTTTATTTATTTATTTAAATATTAATTAAAATTAATCAAATATTTCTGCCGGACAGCGTGCAGGTACAGTCACACACAGCAGCTCGTATATTTGTATTATAAATTAGCATAGTGATTGGTATATATATAAAAAAAATAGATATGTATACATTACCATGCTACTCAACTTTATTAAATCTCTCCCTTGGCGGCTTTTGAATTTTTGTCACCATATTACTGATGATTTTTTTTTTCTTTAATATAATTTCTTGTATAAAAGAGGGGATCCTATTTTGGTGATACTTTTATCGGATACTTTTTCATTAATTTGTAAGAATTTTTCATATTATGTTATTTTTAATGGTTTTTAGGCTTAAAATAGTACTTGAAATAAATTTTTTATTTTTAAAACTACATGTTTTTTTTTTTTCCTATAAAATTATCTATTCAGATAAAAATAGATCATTTATGTGACCACTTTTTCAGTTTAATTTCTTTAAATGGGTATAGCTGGATTAAAATGGTTGTTGCTAAATTAAACTTCTTGGCAAAAAACATTCGGTTTATTTCAACAGCAAAATTTTAAAAATGGCCCAGTAGGATCTGTAAATAAAACTGATAAAATAAATTTATAGTCCACAGAGTTTATTGTAGTAAAGAAATTGTACGCAGTTAACTATGACGTCATGGGCAGATTTTTTTTCTTCTTTAAATAACAACTTGACAGTAAAAATCTACAAAATAATAGTTTAAAAAAAAATACAACATATAATAGTTCCATAAATTATATTAAAATTTTATCAACGTGTATAAAATTTTCAAAGTGATACTGTCATCAATTTTTATGAGATGCATAATGTAATTTATTTCATTTTTTTATTGTTCACGTTTAAGTAAACGTATTTATTTTCCTCTCGAAAAAAAAAAAAAATGAATTCTTAAATTTTTTTTGGCAACAATTAAATTAAGGATAAAATTTTAATGGCTATTTTTACAACTATTATGAAGTTAATATTTTCATATTTTAATTAATTAAAAGAAAACAAATCAAAAATTCAAAAATTGGGCTTCGAGGTGCACAAGGATCCCTCGGAGAGCACCTTCATACCAAAACACGTGACTGTCCGAGCTACCGCCTTTGCGCTACACTGCCCACACACAGACAAACTTTGCCTTATATATATATATATATATATATATAAAGATAATTATTAATTTGTAAGCTATGAATATCACCAAACTGAATGCCAATAAATAACTTTAAAATAAGGACTCCATCTAAATTTCAAGTGGTTGTGCCTAATTAAAAAAAAAAGTTATTGACATAAATATCTAAGAAAAAGGAAATTAAAGAGCAAAAAAAGTTTAAAGTTTTGAAAGTATGTACATATTCACCTATTTATAATGTATCTTTAACTCTATATCTTACTCAGTTTTTTTCTTTTTTTTCCCTAAAATCTTTCAAATTTCATTTTTAAGCCTCATTTAAAAAACTACTGATAATAACTCTTTTTTATAGTCAATAACATTTTTAATTTTCATGATGATATTTATTTGTATACTTTTTATAAGTTACCTTTGACATTTGACTGTTAAGGCTGCATCGTCAGTCAGATTTATTATTTTACTTTCCATATGTAATTCTATTAGGGAGGGGGAGGGGGGATTGTTGCTTCATATTATAAGGATATCCTTATTCAAAAATGATGTTTTTCTGTTTTTTAAATATTACTCTTTGAACATGCTGCCATTTAGCTTAATGAGCAATTATATATACATATATATATTCAAAAACTTGCTCATTAAACTAAGAGGCAGCATGTTCAAAGAGTGTAATTAAAAAATTCATTTTTGAATGAGATATCCTTATAATACAAACCAACAAAAATTCCCTAGGATAACATGGAAAGGAAGAAAGGGTGAATTTGACTTATGGGCAGCCTTAAATTATATATACAGATTTTTGTTGGTGTTCAAGCATGCACAGTTAAGAAATATTTTGCATGGATGCTCATATTTCATGGATGGGTTAATATATATATATATATATTCTAATAGAAGATTATTATTTCTAATATTTTTTGTCAATATAACTAACACTGGCATTAAATTTGGTTGAAAATACCCTGAGTTATAAACAAAAAAATATGAAAAATTTTTAATAGACTTTTAAACAAATCTGTATATCTTCATGAATACAAGATATCATTACACAAATGAGAACAAATGTTGTAAGAAATTCAGAGAAAAATGTTTTACAGTTACAGGCCATTTAGAGATTTACATATATAGGGTGATAAAAAAAAAAAAAATTCTTTCATATTTGTAATTAGGGATGAGAGTTGTAAATGAGCAAAAAGTCTGAAAATATGTGCAAAACTCAAAGATAACTTAAACTTTTCTACTTTTAACTCATAACTTTTTGAAATAAAAGAAGAAATAGATACACAGAATCATACTTTCCATAAGCAAATATGAGACTATATGAAGATAAGTTGTTCAAGAATATGTCAAAACAAATATAGTAAAGTAAGGTAAAAATGATAACTTACCAGATGTTACAGGACTTGTATCCATAAAAACTTCTTTCTTTGGTGAACTAGATAAATAGATAAAATTATTATTCAGAAAAATTCCATTAAAACATAAGTAGCAATTATATAACATATAAATAACAAGAATGGATTAAAAAGAATTACAAATAACTAGAGGTTTAGATATGATACTATGATTAATATCTTTAGGGTTATAGCATTTATAGTAAGATTTTGGATATTCTCTATATTTAGATGTTCTTTTAACTACCATAAAACAGGGTTATTTGGACCTTGGCGTATTACTTGAAACCAAAACCGTAAGATGATTAAAGTTGCTCCTGACACTTCAGAGAGGATGCGGTCAACAATAATGGGGAAAGACTTATTGAATTTTGTAGCACTAATGACTTAAAGATTACAAATGGTTTTTTTAAACATAAAGATATCCAAAAACACATGTGGTATCAGCATACTAGACAACTAAAATCAATTATTGATTATATTATTATTAAACAAAGGACTAAGTTAAAATTTTTTATGTCCGAGTTCAGAGAGGAGCAGATTGTGGTTCAGATCATTTAATGGTGGGAACAAGACTTGCATTTCCTTACTCGAATCTGATTGAGAAGAAAGGGAATCCAACTGAGATGGATGATATTGATGTACCAGAATACACGTTGGAAGGATTAACAGAAGAGAGCACAAAACGACTTTTTCGAGTAAAATTGGATAAAAGTTAGAGAAAAAGATTTACACTAGTGCAGTTGAACTGTATGAGCATATCAAACCATCTTTAGACCAGGCTGCAAAAGAAGCACTAGGGCAAAAAAAGAAAAATAACAAAGTCCCAAGACTTTTCGTGGGACAAGGACATTAAAAAGATGCATTGTAGAAGAGAAAAAAGAAGCTTATATTAGGTGGATGAATTCAAAAAGGGAAGAAGATAGATAGGTTTGTAGAATGTTTAGAAGAGATGTTAAGAAATTAGTTCTGGAGAAAAAAAAAAAAAAAAAAAAAAAAAAAACGTCTTGGAATAATAAATGCAGAGAAATTGAGACATATATCGGAGGAAGACGATGTACAGAGGCTTGGAAATTTTTTAAAAATATTAGAGAAGAAGGAAATATTTCATGGCAAGAAATTTCGATTGAGAAAGGGGAAGAATATTACAACTTTTCTTACTGAAACTAGAAAGGAGTTTCAAATAGTAAATACAGATGTTGTTGTCTCAAGACAACGTTGGAGAGTTAAAAGTGCAGTTAAAAATCTGAAGAATCATAGAGCATGTGGTCCCGGTGGAATACCAGCTGAGCTGATAAAAAGCAGGACAATTAAATGTCTTAAATTACACAAATATTTAAAAAAATGTTTGAATGGAGAAGAAACACCAGAGAAATGGAGAATAGGATAGCTAACATCAATCTATAAGAAAGGAGACTGACGAAAATATGAAAATTAGCGTGGAATTACCGTAACTGCAACATTTAGTAGACTATATGGACGTATTTTAAAGGATTTTATTGAAGAAAAAAAAAGAGAAATTGAAAAACAAAGTGGTTTTAGAGCAGGAAGATTATATATAGATAATATATTTTGTCTTAAACAAATTGCAGAAAAGAAAATGGCAGTAGGAAATCAAATTTAGCTTTTATTTATTGATCTTAAGAAGGCATATGATAGTGTTCCAATCGTAAAATTATGGAATACACTAAATGAAATAAACATAAACCCAAATATTATTAGAGCAATTCAAGGACTTTACATACAGACAATCAAAAACAAAGATTAAAATAGGCCAAAGACTGCAAAAAGGTTTTATAAAAGATAAAGGACTCAAATAGGGATATTGTATCTCCCCAACGCTTTTTAAAATTTACGTTGAAGGGGCATTGAACATTTGGAAAGAAAGATGCAGAGAAATGGGACTTAATGTGAATGGAACGTCAATTTTACTCTGCAATTTGCAGATAACCAGGTCATAAATGCAAAGAATAAAAATAACTTAGAAAAAATGATGATAACAATTAAAGAAGAATATGAAAAATGGGTATTATCCACTTCATCGGCCACTGTAGTGTATAGAAGGCTATATTTACCCCAAGTTATCTTGGGATGGCCGGTGAAGTGGTTAAATATGAATGTGAATAAGACTAAAATACCTATGCACAGAAGGAAATGAGACTGACTTACATGAAACAGAAAACTGTGAACATTATAGGTATCTTGGAGTAGATATTAATAGAGAAGGCTAAGACACAAAAGAAATTAAACGTAGAATTTGTCAAGGAAGAAAGGCTGTAAAGCTGCTGAATTCTATTTGGTGGAGTGAGGAGATCTCTAGTAAGAGGAAGTGTAATATATATATTTCTACTGTTAAGTGCATATTACTATACGGAGCAGAGGAATGGAGAATTATGGAGACAGAGAAAAATAAATTAGCAGCAGTGGAAATGGACGTCCTAAGAAGATCATGCAGGATATCAAGGATAGAAAGAATGCAAAATTAAAGAATTAAAGAAATTATGGAAATAAAGGAAACTGTTTTAGATGATCTTCAAAAAAAGCAACTAACCTGGTATGGTCATAATAAAAGAATGAGCGGTGAAAGGTTACCTAAAATCGCTTTTAACTATAAAACAAATAAAAAAAGGAAGCGAGGAAGACCAAGTAAGAGCTGGATGGATGATATCAAAAAAGCAATGAGAGATAGGGATCTGGAAGAGGAATGGATCCTGGACCGAAAGCTGTGGAGCAGACTTCTTGTGGATTCTATCAGAATGTGACACTTGACACCATGAACCGAGTTTATATATATTTATAAATAAGTATTTTGTTATAAAAAGAAAAAGTTTTAACAAGGCAGTATCGGAAAAAAACTATTAGTGTAATATGATTAGTAAAAAAGATGCTCCAATTACCACTGCCCTGATTATTCTTCAGACAAACCTCTGCACAGATTGTATTTGTTTTGATGTAAAAAAAAAAATCACATAAATAATAGTTTATTATTAAAAGATTAGTCACAACAATAAAACACTTGCATAGATTTCTCAGATGCAACAGAAAACCTATGCTGTGCTGATTAAATAATCGTTGAATACATGAAGATTCATATTTTTCCAAAAATAATTCAAAAAACTTTTTAGACACTAATTTTATTTTGAAACAATGGATATTTTTGTTATAAAATAATAATAAACTTTAGTTTAGAAAACAATGAAAATCATATTATATTTTAAAAACATTGGAAATAGTGGGTGACATATAAAAACTACAAACCTTATAAAACTTTTAGAGCCTCTTCTAAGCCACTTCCTGAAAAGGTTAAACAAAACTAATTAAATAAATAAATAATGCAGATTATTATTTTAAAAAGATCTCATTTAATATATATATATGCATTTTTAATATATCTATGTATATATATTTTTTAATTTTATATTTAATTTTATAACAACAAAGAAAGTTTGAATTGTTTTACAAAACTTAACTTGAAAATAATGATAATAATATCTCACTTTTTACTAGGTGTGTCCTCAGACCAACCTGCTGTCTTTCTTGATCGAGGTGGAGCATTAGGACCTGAGTTGTCTAAAAACTGTAGATAGTACAAGGCCAATAATAAATTGTTTGAAAAAGAATTAATCAAATACAATTAAAAGAAATGAAAAGAAAATTAAATGACATGTGTATTTTCACAATATTTAATAATTTAAATTTTGATACAAAGCTAAACAAGAAAAACATAACTTGAGAGAAAAAAAACATTTGTTTTTCCATGTTTTATAACTGATTTTCCCGGACTTTTAATGAAAATTTTTATTTTCCCTGACTTTTTTTTAAACAAATTCCTAATTCCCTGAGTATTCCCTGTTTTCCCTGATGAGTATGAACCCTGAAATAGGTTTCTTCCAAGTGGAAGAAACTATTTTTCTTAAAAATTTATCCTATAAATTGCAAATTTGTAAGATACAATGGATGCATTTATCTTATAAACAACTGTAAGTAACTTTAAAATTATTCCTATAAAAATTTAATAACATATTTAATTAATAATTATGAGATTTTTACCAAAGTGATCTTTGGTATCTGATGATTACGTTCTAAAATACTCAAAATCCAGTTTAAAAAAAATCAATTTCAAATTAAACAGTGTAAAGTTTTATAATTTAGACAATTTTATTTCTTTAACTGGTAATGAATAATAGTTTGGATCACTTTCTTATATTTTCTGATAAAACAGTTTTTAACAAACATCCAGTTAATTAAAAGAACCAGTATTCAATACTGTATTACAAAATGTCATCAAAAACTTTATTTTCTTTAAAGTCATATACAGTACAGTCAACACCCTCTAATCCACAGAATTATAATCTACAAATCCTTCTAATCCATAATTGATTTTTTAATGTAAAAGAAACTTACATCTCATATTTCAAAAAAATTCACCTTTTTTACTTTTTATTTTTTTAATCAAATTTTTATCTTAATCCTTGTTTTAAAACACAATTGGAGAGGGGGAGGGGGGGGGAGGAGTAACATTCTTGTATTTATTATCCTGCAATTCATGCAGACTAGCACTTAAACAAACCACTATTACATCAATGTTTAACAAAATTAATCAGTGATGAATATTATTTCTGAACTTTCAAAAGTATTTTGTTTTGTATTTTTTAAATATGTTTACATTATACAGGTACCTATTATTTGAATATGCTTGCATTATTTATCATCATATATGAATGAGATAGATTAGTTTTATTAATATTGAAGAAATATTTTATTCTAAAATTTATTAGAAATCGTCTTCCCATTTTTATGTCTATTTATGAATTAATAATAACTGACTTTGTATCTGCAAAAGAAAACTGGCAACAAAGGCAATGATCTCTAATCTGCAAATTCCTATAATCCGCACAACCTGTGAACAGTTAGAGAGTTAGAGGGAGTTGACCCTAAAATAAATGAAAAGTTTTTTAGTAGTTCAATACTGCACTTTATTTTTCAACTTAAAATAAATACAAACTATGTTTTTTTTTTTTTTTTTTTTTTTTTAAATCCTAGATAACTTGCAGGAAAGTTTAAAAGTATGTATCTTACTTATTGATACAGTTCATTGGGTACCAGCTTTGAGTTTATGCAAAAAATTGTATCCTTAAAAAAAAAAAAAAAAAAAAAAAAGAAAAAGAAATGCAAATATTATGGCTAAAAATTCCATAATTATTATCACTTGTACTGTTTGAACATATAATAATATAAGATAGTATCTATGCAAAAACTTCTAAAAATTTAGCATTAAAAAGTTAAAACCCGTCACTTGTATATATTTAGTGTTTGTTCTCAAATAACTTATTTTTCTAAAAATATTTTTAATATTAATTGAATTATAGTTTAGATTTGACATTATATTTATGCTTTGAGTCTATATAATTCATAAATTTTAATTTTGAACATCTGTTTTGTCTTCTGGTTGGTTTCTTCCATTTCTTCCAGAAGAAACCCAACCCTGCATGATACACAAGTTCAATGAATTATTTAAAATATTATTTACAATCTAACTAAAGTAGTTCAGAGTTAAATATAAACAACATACATCGCACAGTTGTTATTCTGTCCAATTTTTTATAAAAAGTCTGGGACGTAGGACAAAATTGGAAGAAAATGGACAAAACTAAAATCCATTTAAGCTGGTATATATTTGGACACATAAATTTATATCACTTCATATTTTCTTTTTAAAATTGTCAAACTAATTTAAAAAATGGGTATTAGATACATAGCCAATTGTAAAATATACAAAAAGAAAAAAATTAGCATTTCTAATTTTCAAAAAATTGATGGTTTGAAAAGAATTGATGGTTTCTTAACCTGATTAAATTTAAACAATAATTAATTAATTAATTAAATATCTTTATAAATAAATCCAATAAGCTGAGGGGAAAAAAATTGCAACAGTTATTTCAGGTCAAAATAATAGTATTGACCTATGGCCCTTCATTATGTGGAGAAAAAAAAAACGAGCACAAGAGCATCATTAACGTAGCAACTGCACACTCATACCTACTAAAAATTTAAAATAACTTCTGCATTTTGCTTTCTATGAAACACTGTTAAATTTTAGAGTGGTGCTGCTATCTACAGAATAGAGAAAAACTAAAATTTTAAACATTGAAAAAATACTGAATAATTGATGAATAAAAAAATTTCAAACATTTGGTTTCAGGATAAAATCAATGAATATTAAAGGGGTTTAAAAAATTTAAATTTATTTTTAACATTTAATTTACAATAGAGTCATAAAATTTTCTGTCTATATTAAATTGAATAGCTTCAAAATTTTATGCCTCAGAATTTATCCAAGTTAAATATTTAAATTTCAGAATACTGCAACCATGTTTGCTATTGCAATAACTCATGAAATAAGCAAAATTTGTATTTATATAGAAAAATACAATTACATTAATCTATAATTTTTCTTTTTCCCTTTCAAGGCAAGCATTTCTTTTTCAGCTCTTTAAGTAATCTGCAAAGTCTAATTATCAGTAGCAATCACTGTTGTTGGTGTTGGTGTTTAGGATTAAGGCCGATTGACTGCTGTAGGTCCTGGGCCTGAGGGGGAGTGCCTTCCGTGGAGGTCTTTCTAAGGGGTCCTAGCCCGTATTTACGCAAGTTTCGGAGAAAACCACGGAAAACTCCGAACGGCTAGGCCGACGAGCGCGACCTGGGATCGAACCTGGCACCTCACGTCTACCAGCTTTGAGCGCAGAACCACTCGGCCGCTGGTGGGCCAGCAATCACTGTTATGCCACAACTTTGTTGTATAAAAAAGTAATCTGGTGTGTCACTCATACAACTTTTCCTTACCCTTAAATTTAATACTATAAATACAGATTGGAGATTAAGGGAGTAAGATAACAAATACTGTTATAAAAACCTATGTTAAAACAATTCAAATTAAGTTTCGGAACAACTTTGTTTGACAAATAATTCTATGTGGGGAGCTACCACCCCCCTTAACTCCATGTTTCATTATTGTACCTACATTTATATAGAATTCAAATCTGTTATTAAAAATTCAAAAGTTCATTTAAAGTTATTCAGATAACTTTCAAATGCAACATTTCTTGAAACTTATCAATCTTGATAAAACTTTTCCAGTAACAAATGTATTAACTTCAAAATACAACATTTGGATCGCTTGAAATTATTTGTTTTTAATTCATTCTAAGAGGCACAGACAAAGATCAAACATTAAAAACTTGACTTTGGTATTCAGGAAATCTCAAAACGTGTAGATATACAAAAAAAAACAAAGTGATGAATATTTAGTTTTAAAAAATACATTATTTACCATATGGCTATGAGGAATTCATTTCAATGTCTGAGTAGCTTACCTGGACATGATAAAATATTATAGTAAAGCACTTCTACTAACAATAAAAAAGAAAGTTATGTCAGCCCTGTATATCTTCTGAAGGTTATGTACACACTACATGGTGCAAATAAACGTAATCCTATATTAATAACACACGACACAACCTGAAATACACTTCTATCAATTTTCAAGTATTGTTGCACTATAATCTAGTTCTTTTGGGTAGCCCTGTAAACAAACAGTGTTTGATATCCCTACCATATTCTGCATGAGACATGTTTTTACACATATAAAAAATATATATTAATTTCATTTGGTTTAGTGCAGTCTATAGACATTAAACTCTACTTACCTGCAATTTTCCCCACAGACGTAATGCATTTGAATTCTCTTGGGTGTCCCTGTACATGAACCATTCGCTTGATCTCAACGATAAGTTTAGTGAAGGATCCCTATATGATACACATTTAAAATACCAAGTTTGGAATTTGTGCTATCATTTGTTTTTATGATATGCTGATAACAGACAGGCACACACACACAGAGAGAGAGAGACCAACCGCTAAAAACATGATTTTTGGATTCCGGGGACCTCAAAACGTGTAAATATAACTAAAACTCAATTTCGAAAATTTCATCCAAAAACAATACTTTCTCTACCATATATATGGGTAACAGAAAGTGCAAAAGGAGGAGGGAATTCCTATAAGCACTTTCATGGCTATTAAAAAAATGAAATTATCATCAAGTTTATTTTACATTTACAAAGAAAAATATAATTGTGTTAATTTAGAAACAAACATAATAAATTTTATTTATTTTGTTTCAATGGCAACATTTTTTTTAAGCTATAAAATCAATCTGCATTGTCAAAAATTATCTACAGCACTCGTCATGCTGCAAGTTTATTTAAAAAAAAAAAAAAAATGAATGAAGTAATGAATTTTAACAATTCATTAACTGAATTACCACCAACAAAATTTAAAAAGAACTTGCATACGTACATCATTTCCAAAATCGGAGATGAAGTCAAAGGAAGAATCTTGTCTTCTTTCTGACTAAAATAGACAGATAATATTAATCATCTATTTTACGGAAAGTTTAAGCCGTCAAAAACATTTTTAATTGCAACGTGGGTAGCAATATGTGCAGCAACATTCAAATGAAATACAAACTACACACATTATGGTGCTTGAATTAAAGAACTATTTGGTTTAGTGCCAATAAATAAATATGAAAAAAGTTGCAATGCAACTATTATAAAGGAACCACAAGCATGTGTCACTGGACTGAATATATATCTGAATGTGCAACAGGGGGAAAAAATCTGAAGAATCAGAATAAAACTAAGCAAATATTTATAAATTTTGTTGTGTTACGGGAAAAAGAAAGAAAAAATGCTAAACACTTAAAAATATTTAAAGTCAGTGAACTGATATTTTATTAGAGTGCAGTTTGCTTAAAAAACAAAATTATGTACTTGAACATGTAGATATTACGTTTTAGCGCATATGCAAGTGCATATAACACATTTAAAGATTTCTTTTCACACTTTGCAGAATGCAACAAAAAATAACATACCTTTCTCACAGCAATGTCATTCTCAAAATCCAATTCGTCGCCTACATCATCCATTTTAAACGATTTTTTTCTTTCGTCAGACTTTTTACCTTTTTCTTCTTGTTTTTTGTCGTCTTTTTTTCGATTTTTGAGAGAAAACTAAAATGAAACATAAAACGCAATAAGTCAAATGGACTTTTCCGACATACCGGTAATCGTAAACAATAAACAAAACAAAAGCCAAGAAAATAGAAATTTAAATTCTTAAAAAGTAATATGGAAACAATTTTTAAAAACATACATACCAACATTTTGTAAAATCGTACTTATCAATTCTACAGCTATTAAACTTTAAATAATTCCTATCTTCAATATTTCTATGCGTTTGTTTCTGCTCTGTTACGAATCCGTGGTTACTATTGTAACGAAAACAAACTTCAACTTCGAAGGGTTTAGCAAAGAAAGAGAAGGTAAATTGGATAGAAAATATCACTACTGATAAAAACGCATGCTCCATGGATCTTATTTTTATTTATTTGTTTATTTGAAATTGCGATTTACCAATATAAAGCCCACATTTTTATTCAAAAGTTCAGGACTTTTGATGGTTTATTTTTATTTTTTGTTTTGTTTTAACTACAAAAATTACTAGGTACTCATCATCATCATCATAATCAAGATTAGGGTGACCACCCTTCTCATTTTCTGAGGACAGTACAGTACAGTCGTCATTTTACGAGTGTTGTGTCGTCCTCATTTGTAGGGTGACCAGATTTTTTAATGCAAAATGAGGACAAATTATGCAATGTCCTCATTTGCATGAGAAAAATGAGGACGGTTCTCTTCTAAAATGATGGCATTTCTGAGGACACAAAATATAGCATAAAATTAGCTTATATTAACCCCACTTGCAGCTAAGAAGCCATTAATCGTCATTATGATAAATTTATATAACTTATGAACTTATACGATAAACATTATTTATATAAGCATTATTAAATTTACAATAAACATTATCATAAACTTGTGCACATTATACTTCTCTTCGTATAATATAATGGCCATGCTGTTTATCTTTACACAAAAGTATTAATTTCTGATATGCAGTTGATACGAATGTACCAAACTATTTTATATCTACTTCTGTTAATACTTTTATAAACTATTTTAATACAATTGTTACTGTTGAATAGACCAAGTTTCTTGTGTAAGCAAAATCATAACTACTTCATATGGAAATGATCCAATAAATAACATTTTAAAAGGAAAAGACAATCAGAACAATGTCAAAAACTGGTTAGGCTAGGAATAGGAATTGACCTCTAGTCTGACGGCATAAAGCATTGATGTTCTATAGATTGAGCTATTATGTTGACTAGTAGCACTATTTAGTATCACTATTTACTCACTACAGAGCAAAAAATCTTCAGATGTCAAAAAGGTACAGTCGGCAGCAAAAGTATCCGAGTACTAGCAATAATGCCTGTCTAAAAAAAGTACACTTAATACCGCTTTGTTAAATAAATCCTTGTCAAGTCATAACATGATTCGACAAGGATTTATTTAACAAAACAGTTTTATGTGTACTTTTTTGATACCAGAATTATTGGCTAGTACTCGGGTACTTTTGCTGCCGACTGTAATCTGAGTTCAGCTCCTATCCCTGACTTAATCAGTTTTCTATCTTGCTAAAAATTGTTTTTCCATTCTAAATTCTAAAATCTACCAATAGAAAAATATATTTTGTGTATTACCTAGTAATGGACATGATTTAAAAATGAATGGAATGAATCAAAGAAGCGTGATTTTTTTTTATGTTATGTTGAATTGTAGAATCAGTATTGAAAATTAATAAGGTCAGCAGCACCTCTAATGTTGAAATTTTAAATAAAGAAGGTTGGTTGGGTTTTACGTCGCACTAGTGCTGCGCAGATTTAAGTAAAGAAGGAAATTACTGAAAAATGAGGACAAATGAGAACAATCATCCGAAAATAAGGACAAATGAG
The DNA here is from genome assembly GCA_963930645.1 of Salticus scenicus. Classification (NCBI taxonomy): domain Eukaryota; kingdom Metazoa; phylum Arthropoda; class Arachnida; order Araneae; family Salticidae; genus Salticus; species Salticus scenicus. The sequence goes on along the minus strand of OZ005657.1, from coordinate 89,081,601 downwards.
AATATGAGAACTTTTGAAAGCAACTGAGGACAACACCTGAAAAATGACGACTGTCCTGAGAAAATGAGGACTCCTAGTCACCCTATCATTTGCCTTGAAATAGACCGGGGATGGTCCGGAGACATGCCATCACAATTTTGATCCTGCACGGAGGGGATGGCTCCCCTGCTTCGGTGACCCCCAGAGGTATAATTTGGATGGAAACATGGATAGGTTGACCAGATCAAAGTACCTTTATAATAGAGAAGCGTTAAAAATTGCTACAATTATCCAATTACGGATGTATTTTTTCATTCCTAATAATTAAGGACTAAAAATAAAATATTATTGATTAATAATTTACTTTCTACATTTTTTTTTAAACTTTGAAAAATGCTTTCAAAATAAAGGCTGTCTCCTGAAAATAGGGACATTTGGTCATCTTAAACATGACGGCCATTGCTTTAGTCCTTAATTATTAGGAATGAAAAAATATATCCGTCATTGGATAACTGTAGCAATTTTTAACGCTTCTTTCTTATAAAGGTACTTTGATCTGGTCAGCCTATCCATGTTCCTATCCAAATTATACCTCTGGAGGGTCACCCAAAGAATCTCTGATTCTTCGGGGTCACCGAAGCGGGAGAGCCATTCCCTCCGTGCAGGATCAAAATTGTGATGGCATGTCTCCAGACTACAGTCGGCAGAAAAATTATTGAAGTACACATTCACTTTTTTCATCTATATTTTTTTTAGTTTAATCGCTAACTTTTATCACCAACTTACATTTTTATAAACAGCATAAAGATTAAGATAATGACTCGACAAAAATTTACTTAACAAAACAGTATTAGATGCACATATTTTAAATACGAATTAAATTATTGCTAGCGCTTCAATAATTTTGCTCTACAGTCGGTAACAAAAGTATCTGAACACTAGCAAAAATTCCTACATAAAAAAAGTAGAGTTAATACTGTTTTGTTAAATAAATCCTTGTCGAATCATGTTCTTAGACTGACTAAGAACATGATTCAACAAGGATTTATTTAACAAAACAGTACTAACTCTACCTTTTTTTACATAGGAATTTTTGCTAGTGTTCGGATACTTTTGTTACTGACTGTACCTCTAGGGATAAGTTTCAGACCGTCGCCAATTTGGATATGCGCAGCTATAATGCAGCGTTAAAAGACCCACTCCATTCCTAAGTGTGTGGAGAATTAGCATTAATTAAAAAACAAAGATTATTTCTATAAGAAACATTAGTACACATTTTTCTTGGATAAAAAGTAAAGTATCATTGTTGTTAAAATGCATATACAGTCGGCAGCAAAGATATCCGAGCACTAGCCAGTAATTCCGATGTCAAAAAAGTACACTTAATAATGTTTTGCTAAATAAATTCTTGTCGAGTTTTACTGTCGACTGTATGTATACATACATATTTTTCATTAATTGATCAATATAACTGCAAGCAAAAGTAATAAAATCATGGTGAAATTTAATTGTAAAAAATAAGTATCCCCCCCCCTCCCCCAAAGAAAAAATGAAAAGCAGTGATAATTTAGAACAAACTTTAAAACCTTAAGGATGAGGTGCGCTAGCAATAATTCCTATTCACGGTAATTCTAGGCAGAGCGTATTTTCTCTAGCAGACGCTTCTGTTCCTTTGAGCTTCCGGTTGAGAACGAAAGTGAATAATTTCTACCAATCATTACGGTTGTTTACAGCTAGCAGCAGACGAACCGGAAGTTCTAGCAACCAGTGCGATGTTTTTTTTTTAGAAAACAAGGTGACTGTAAAAAAAGGTACACTTACAGTCAGCAACAAAATTATTCGAGCGCTAACAGTAATTCCTATGTAAAAAAAAGTACACTTCATACTGTTTTGATAGCGAAATCTATGTCGATCATGTTCTTAGACTAACCAAGACAATGACTCGACAAGGATTTAGCAAAGCAGTATTAAAATTAAGTGTACCTTTTTACATTGGAATTATTGCTAGAGCTCGAATAATTTTGCTGCCGACTGTATATAATCAGGAGCAACAAAAATATGGGATCGGTTAAATATCTCGAGAAACTCACCTCCGATGATAATAATAATAACTAGCAGGCTACGCCCGCTTAGCTGGTCACTAAATATAAATAAATTTTCAAAAGCATTGAATTACTATTTATTTTTTATATCACATTTTAGGCTTTGTAACACAATTAAAAATGCCTTTTCAGGTCAAAAAGCCAAAATAACATATTAAAAATTAAACTAAATAAAATAGTTCTTCCGTTTTGCAACAATGCTCTATGGTCTTATGTGAATCATTCACAAATTTAATGGATTATTTATGGCAAATAAGTACACTGTAATTTAAAAATTGGAGCTCTTAGAACTTCAAAACTGATAATTTTTAAAAAGTTATTCATTATTCTTTAATATTAGACTGTTTTTGGTTTAATATTTGACTCTTATTTTAAGATAAAAGCAATCGAATGATATCGCGTTGTGAAACTTTGCAACGTAATATCTTTAAATCTAATAACTTGATGTACAGTCGGTAACAAAAGTGTCCGAACACTAGCAAAAATTCCTGTGTAAAAAAAGTACACTTCATACAGTTTTGTTAAATAAATCCTTGTCGAATCCTCGTCTTAGTCAGTGTAAGAACATGATTCGATAACGATTTATTTAACAAAACCGTTTGAAGTGTACTTTTTTTACATAGGAATTTTTGCTAGTGTTCGGACACTTCTGTTACCGACTGTATATAGTGTCCTCATTTTTATTATTTTCACGTGCTATTATTATATTTTATCACCTGCTATAATATATTTTAAATATTTTCTATGATACAGTAGAACCTCGATTATCCGAACCTCGATTAACCGAAACTCCTCTCTGTTAACCGAAGTCGGTTTCTTCTTCACTTTCTACTATCATCCAAAATTTTCTCTTAACAAACATGCATTTTAAAAGTTTTTTTTCCCTCACATTCCTTTTGTATGCAAGCCGTCCTTTCCAAACTACGAGTGCAGATAAATATTTTGGAATTTCCTTTTTTAGAATTCCTTATCGCAAGCTCAATTCTCGGTATGAGTGTACTCTTCCCCACTTTCAAACGTCCCTGTTCTAAACAAAAACACACCCATTTCGAAATGTGGAAGGTCATTCTGCCGAGTCTCAGAACAATCTAAAATTATTGCACCCTCTGATTGTAAGCAAGTGCAAAGAACCTAACCTCTTTTGTCATCTCAAGAACAGAGAAATTTTCATTGCAGCAGAATTTGAAAATTTTTGTCACTTTGTGTCACTTATGATTCCTCTGAACTCATGCTTTTAAGAAAACTTCGGGATAGAGCTGCACGGCAAAGGATGGCCAATTTATACCAGATCAAGCTTCTATTTAAACCATTGTGAGTTTTTCTTTCAGAAATAAATTTATTTTCATTTATAATTTAATTTATTTAACTGTTAAAATAGTCATAATAACAGTTCAATGACGATGCTACATATCAAACTAGATGACAGGGGTCGTACTCTCCGCCCCTTTTTCAAGACACACTTAAGAATACGAAATTTTCTCCTATTTTGCCACCAGTAATTTCATGCAGAAATTTTTATGGTACTTTTTATAGAAATGTCTCCAGATTAATCTGGTTAGAGATCATCGTAAAAAAATAGTGGTAGGAATAGAGGCGGAAATTTGTCATATTTGAGAGTGTCCTGAAAAAAGGGCGGAGAGTACGACCCCTGAGGTGATTATTGATGAATTCTCGATTATCCGAAAATTTCGATTATCCGAAGTAGGTTCAGTCCCAAATACTTCGGATAATTGAGGTTCTACTGTACTAAAAAAAAAAAAATCTAAAATTCAATTTAATCAGTACAGTATAAGAAATTTCATTTTTCAAATTTGCATGTTTTCTTTAAAGATTAAGTTTGGAAAAATCGAATCTTTGGTTTCAAATCATTTCAAAAGATGGCAGCACCAGCTGGATTGATTACAAAATTGATTGTTGACTGGTTGAAAAACAGCTACCGGCGTTATTTATTCGTTTGTTAATTGTTCAAATATACATCAGACTTATATGCTTGACTGACGCTAATTATTGCTTACTTTTATGTATTTATCTGTTAGGAATAAGAATCATTCAAAAAATATTCATTCACTGTGTCACACGGCACTTCAGTTACAGACCAAGTATTCCATACCCGAAAGTTCTAATACGCAAGCGCAGAAGACTGCCGGGTCCATAATACTTACCCGGCTGCCGGTTCTCTAACCACGGCCAATAATAAAAGATGATGTATTTTTGTCTGTCTGTACATTTATACGCTCAACCCCCATGGAACCTAGAAACACAAAATTTGACACACGAGTGCAGAGAAGCCGGCCGGAGGTGATAGTGAAAAATTTCTTCTAAAAATTCGATTAGTTGAAGAGATATGAATTAAAACTTCAATGCATGTCAATTAGAAAACGTGTCAATTCTGGGTTTAAAAAGCGTTTAAGGAGTGTTAAATGGTGAGATAAAATAAAATATCCATCTTTTTTTTTTTTTTTTTTTTTTTTTTAACAGTATCCCCAGATAAAGATATTTTTTCTGAATCCAGGGTTGCAACTCGTCAATCGTTGTGAGAATTAGGTTTTTATACTTTCCTAACATTATATGTAAGGAAAGTATTGTAATCATGCCAAAAATACGACTATGAGATTTTGGTGTTTCTACACGTTTTGAGGTCCCCTGAGTTTATTTTTACTATTTTTACGATGATGTATGCATATGTGTGTGTGTGTGTGTGTTTATTCGTGAGTGAACACGATAGCGCCTAAACGCTTTGTTCGAATGAGCTGGAAGTTGGTATGTATGTTTTAGGTCTCTATAGCACAAACGCTATTGGTTTTGGGGAATCTAGGATATTTTTTTTTACAGGGACACAAATAAAAATTCTGTATCATTATGGCCTATGGGCCCAAATTTTTTAAAGTACGATAGCGTCCAAACGCCTTATTCGTCTGAGCTGAAAATTTATATCATGTTGTAAGTCGCAGTCGCACGAACTGCATAGATTTTGGCGAATTTAGTGCAGTCGGTAACAAAAGTGTCCGAACACTAGCAAAAATTCCTATGTAAAAAAAGTACACTTCATACGGTTTTGTTAAATAAATCCTTGTCGAATCCTGTTCTTAGTCAGTGTAAGAACATGATTCGATAAGGATTTATTTAACAAAACCGTTTGAAGTGTACTTTTTTTACATAGGAATTTTTGCTAGTGTTCGGACACTTCTGTTACCGACTGTATATAGTGTCCTCATTTTTATTATTTTCACGTGCTATTATTATATTTTATCACCTGCTATAATATATTTTAAATATTTTCTATGATACAGTAGAACCTCGATTATCCGAACCTCGATTAACCGAAACTCCTCTCTGTTAACCGAAGTCGGTTTCTTCTTCACTTTCTACTATCATCCAAAATTTTCTCTTAACAAACATGCATTTTAAAAGTTTTTTTTCCCTCACATTCCTTTTGTATGCAAGCCGTCCTTTCCAAACTACGAGTGCAGATAAATATTTTGGAATTTCCTTTTTTAGAATTCCTTATCGCAAGCTCAATTCTCGGTATGAGTGATACTAAATAAACATAATTTTATCTCTCCCTCATAGTAGCCCTACCTATTGGGATTATACTATTATTATTTTACATTTTGTACTCTACCGACTAAACTTTTGATAGTTAAAATATTCGCAGCAGAAAATGAAACTTTTTTTACGTTCCATTGTAGTCGGTAACAAAAGTGCCCGAACACTAGAAAAAATTCCTATATAAAAAAAAAGTACGCTTAATACAGTTTTGCTAAATAAATCCTTGTCGAATCCTGTTCTTAGTCAGTCTAAGAACGTAATTCGACAAGGATTTATTTAACAAAACCGTATGAAGTGTACTTTTTTTACATAGGAATTTTTGCTAGTGTTCGGACACTTTTGTTACCGACTGTACTTATAGATTTTTTACAGGGACACAAAGAAATATTCTTTATCATTATGGTCTATGGACTGAAATTATTGCAAGTGCAATAGCGTAAAATTGAACTACGGAGAAAAATATTCATGCAATTTCCACTTTTGTTTATTTAACGATTTGTCTTTCTTTAATTTATTTATACAACCGTTAATTACTCAATGTTCGGAAAGTCGAGTGGAGTCACTCCACATTTTTTTAATTATCTAAACTAATACTTCTAATGGCAACAAATGGCCTTTATCAACATTTCTCTAAACAATGGGAGAAAGTTTGGCGGACGTTCTCTTGGTCCTGAATAATTGCTTTTCAATTTCCCATGCACCACTTGACAAGGTACTCGCTGGTAATCACTCATGATCGATTACCAAATTTGAGTCCAGAATATATCGAATTTATTCACTGATAGCAGCCACAAGCCACTGATGATGATCTTTCGAATTTTGAAATTATTATTATTATTATTATTATTTATTTATTTATTTATTTTTTTTGCCTATGGTGAGGAATTTATTTATTTAGTTTTTAACATGATTTACAACAAAAAATCTTTCGCTCAATATACATACAAATGACAAAGTAATGTAATTATCCACATTAGAGTTTTAGACATACCCTTTTCCTTAATAAAGAAAATTACAGCATAACAGCGCCACTTGTCGGCTGGTATATATATATACACACACATTTAAACATGAGTAAAGAAAAAGTTGTGTAGTTATACATATTAGATTTTGGGATATAGCTCTCTCAGAAGCACGGAAAATTACAGTTGGTACAGTCGGTAAAAAAAGTCTCCGAACACTAGCAAAAATTCCTATATTAAAAAAGTACACTTAATACAGTTTTGTTAAATAAATCCTTGTCGAATCCTGTTCTTAGTCAGTTTAAAAACAGGATTCGACAAGGATTTATTTAACAAAACTGCATTAAGTGTACTTTTTTTATATAGGAATTTTTGGTAGTGTTCGGAGACTTTTGTTACCGACTGTATACACATAAATTTAAACATGAATAAGAAAGTTGTTACTTGATACACAGCGCCACTTACTGGAAGATATACACACAAAGTTTAAGCATTGCTGCTTAAATCTTTTTTGTCTTAATATAAATTACCCGAGTTTAGTTCATTTTTTATTAACCGACTTCAAAAAAGAAGGAAGGTTCTCAATTCAAACCGTATGTTTTTTTTATGTTTGTTAGCTCATAACTTCTGAACGAATGCTCCGATTTTGATACTTTTTGTTTTGTTGAAAAGGTCTTGGTCTACAATAGGTCCCATTGTAATATCTTTTCGATCTAAAGAAAATACAGGGTGCCCAAAAAATCAGTCCCAACTCTTTTAACTGCTAAACGGCTGCAGCTATAGTGATACAAATGGTATGTAAGTGTAGCAAAGTGGCCATGCAGTACAAGGTTAAACCGCTTGCAGCGCCACCTGGTGGAAAATAGCAGAGTTAGTGTTCCTATCTCGGAAAAGGTTCTAAAGAAAAAGTGTATTACAAAGCTAAAGAGTATCACCGATTTAGTACAAAAAGATAGTTTAGATATTCATGCTAACGTTCCTATCTCGGAAACGGTTCAAGACAGGGGGAAAAAGTGAATTATAAAATTGCAGAGCATCATCGATTTAGTACGAAAAGATAGTTTTGACATTGATGCTAAAAATACAAGGCTAAAAACATGCATTATTTTGTTCGCAATTTCTTACAATATACACACTTGAGCTACACTGCTCACGTTGTGGCGTAGCTGGTGAGGCAAACGCTTTATAGTTCAAAATACGGTTACTTGATACTTTTATTTTTGTTGTAGAGATCTTGGTCTGATGTAGGTCCCATTATAACATCTTTACTATCTAAAGAAAATAAAGCGCCATCTGGTGAAAAACAGCAGAATTAGTCCTCATGTCTCAAAAACGGTTCAAGATGGGAGAAAAGTTAATTTCGAAGTTGTAGAGAATCATCGATTTACTACGAAAAGACAGTTTTTAGACATTATTGCTAAAAATAGAACGCTTAAAACGTGCAGTTGTTTGTTCGCAATTTCCTACACTGTGCACACTTGAACTACGTTGCACACTTTGCAGCGTAGTGGATGACACGTATACTCGGTGGTTCAAAGTACTGTTACTGTAAGCGGTCATATCGATCAGCGCAAAGTCGTTTTCAACCAACTTCAGAAAGGAGGGTGTTCTTAATTCGAGCTATGTGTTGTTGTTGGTGTTTGTAAACTTATAACTTCGTAAGAGATGCTCCAATTAACCGACTTCAAAAAGGAGGAGGTTCTTAATTCAAGGCGTATGTTTTTTTTTTTGTTTTTTTTTTTGTTTGTTAGCTCATAACATCTGAAAGGATGATCCGATTTTGATAGTTTTTGTTTTATTGTAAAGGTCTTGGTCTGAAATAGGTCCAATTGTAAAATCTTTACGATCAAAAGAAAATACAGGGTGCTCAAAAAAGTCAGTCCCGACTCTTTTAACTGCTGAACAGCTGTAGCTATAGTCATAAAAGAGGTATGTAGGTATAGTAAAGTGGACATGTGCTACGCGATTCAACCACCTAAAGCGCCACATGGTGGAAAAGAGTGGAGTTAGCGATCCTATCTCGGAAACGTTTCAAGACAGGGGAAAAGAGTTAATTATAAAATTGCAGAGTATCATCGCAAAGATTATGCAAAGATAGTTTAGACATTAATGCTAAAAGCAGAACGCTTAAAACGTGCATTTGTTTGTTCACAATTTCCTATTTTGTGCACACTTGAACGACATTGCATATGTTGTAGCGTAGCGGGTGACATTTATGCTATGTAAAATTCAAAGTATGGTTATTGTAAGGGGTCACATCTATTACACGTTTTAAACCGACTTCATAAAGGAAAAGGTTCTCAATACAAACCATGTTTCTCGTTCTTGTTGTTGAAATTTGTTAGTTTATATCTTCGTAAGAGATGATTTATTTTAATACTTTTTTTGTTCTCGTAATGATTTTGACCTGAAATAGGTTTCATTATGATTTCATTAAGATATAAACAAATTACAGGATACTCACAAAAGTCTGTTCTCACTCTAACTGCTGAACGCATGCAGCTACACTGGTAAAAGCAGTATGTAAGTATCGATGTTGAAACTTCTGTCCGTCTGCAATGCATATTTTGCTCTTTGTCTGAACTTTACGCTGCGCAATTTCCATCGCAGCGGGTGACACGTATTCACTGCAAAGTTCAATACATGTGTCTAACAGAATTTTCGGTAACGAATACAGCGTATCCGTTCTTTACATTTCTAAAGACTTTTTAATTTAACGTATGTTCGTTCAATAGATACTTTTTTGCTCATATCCGATAAAGGCAAGAAAAGTTACACAACTTAAAATTGCAGCATTTGAGAAAAATCAACTTAAAAAAAACTTGACTAGAATAAAAATGGCCCAACTGTCTCTCGAGTGGATAACTTTCTAGATGGAGATGTAACTTTTTTGTTCACATTGGGTGCATTTCATGTATTTTTCAGTGACATAAACCATTTTTTGAGTAATGTCACTTTTCTTGGAAGTTGTGATTTGTGAAACTTCCGTCGAACGTCTTCTGATGCTCTGCTATATAAATAAGTTTTCGCTGAAAAGAGAAAAATAAAATCTTTTTGTAAAAAAATAGAACCGACTCCAAAAAGGAACTATTATTCAAACAACTAAACATGAAAGAAAATTGGCAGAAAATGGAACTGTAAATTGCGCCTAAAAGTATTAAATAATTTCCTTCGCCAAACAACCTATAACACTAGAATTAATCATAACTTTTGAAGTCGGCGCAAAATTAAATAAAAATTGATACCTTTATTCAATACAAAAATCAAATCCTATTCAAAATACACATCTCACATTGTTACCTGCAAAACGCAGCCGAAAACTACTTTGATTCAAGAAAACAAATATAATTTCGTAGGCAGCAAAAGTTGGCAAAAATGCTGGTATCTGACGTCCTTGGTGAAACAAAAATCGCAAAATTATCTGGCAAACATATTTAATTTGTTTGGGATATCGTGATTATTTTGATAAGGTGTATCAAGAGAGTAATCAAGAATATGAAACAACACATCTTACAATATATATTATGAAAATATACATCTTGCGTGTATATTTTTGCCTTACGTTTTGATTGCCAAATCCAAAAGCCATCAAGGTTGATTTGATAGTTATCAAAGTTATACCAAATTTGCAAAGGAATCTCTAACTTCGTAGAAACATAAATACCGCATTGTGAAGAATGTTCACTGTTCTATGTAGATGCTACTACTGGACAAATTGTATACAGTGATAAAGTAATAAAGGAAACATGAAAATGGATCATTCGAGACAACAGCATTTGTTGCTACCGATTTAAAGACAAACCTTTAAAAACTAATTAAATTTTATTTAATTTTGCGCCGACTTCAAAAGTTATGATTAATTCTAGTGTTATAGGTTGTTTGGCGAAGGAAATTATTTAATACTTTTAGGCGCAATTTACAGTTCCATTTTCTGCCAATTTTCTTTCATGTTTAGTTGTTTGAATAATAGTTCCTTTTTGGAGTCGGTTCTATTTTTTTACAAAAAGATTTTATTATTTTATTAAAACACACAGAGAGAAAAATTTGCCAAGATAGTAATGTTCAATAGAAGCTGAGTTATAACATCTAGCTAAATGGTGGAATATGCAGAATAGTAACACTAACTTCCAGACGATATTCATCCAGATGCGCGCTATAGGAATCTGAGAAATAACCTTCCTCTGCCTCTGAGCGGGAAAAACGTAAGCATCCCTAACAGCACAAAATGTTCCAGAAACGTAACAATCACATAACATTGAAACATTATAAACATTTCAGAAACGTTTAAAAACTTTCAGATTGCTTTCCGATTAGTTTCAAAAACGTAGAAATGTCCGCCCTCGTAACAAAAAATCAGATAGGTAACAGAAACGTTGCAATCACTTAACAGATAGAAAATCAAAAAGGGGGAATGTTTCAGAAAGATACCAGAGAGCATACTTAAATGTGTTACGTTTTTGAAAGATTGTAAGCTTTCTGCAACATAACTGAAATATTCTGTGCTGTATGGGATATCAGTGGTAGAGACCCTTTATTATAGAAAGAGACTGACATTGGCGTGCCGGCTTTTTGACGAAATCCTCCATTTTAGTATCAGTTGTTCTATTGCTTAACATTACGCTGAGAAGAAATTTCGATTATTTTACGTCATAACTAGAGGAAAACTTATTAATTACATTTTTACTTTGTTGTGAAATAAATTACTTTCATTTTGAAATATTTTAAGAAAATAAAAATGCATTATTATTTATTTTATATCATGTTTTAGAAACATTGAATTCTCTTACTGTATCTCTTTACGTATTTATTTTCTAACATATGAGATTAGTATATTATTTATTTGCTAGCTGTTTTTAAGTTCTGTTTTGTGACATATTTAATATGTTAGATCTGAATGTATTTCTCTAAATTGGCATGTATTTTTCTAATATATTTTTAAATACATATTTAAAGTAACTATATTAAAAAATATATATATATATATTAATTATTTGCTAGTACGCAAAATGTATCCGTTTTCTTAAAATAAATTGAGAAAAATAAAGAAAATGAGGTGTATATTATTTACTTGCATATGAAATATAAATTTCTTTTATATAATATTTGCAATAATAAATTTTATAAATAATATTTAAGTTATTATTTTATTTACGTAATAATTTTAAAAACTAAGAAATGAAAAAAAAAAAAAAAAAAAAAAAATCAACGAGATAAGCAAATGTAAATAAAATAAATAGAAACATATTTTTTTTATTTCTAAAAATATTAGTTAATATCGTGACAAATTATTAGTAGTTAAATTTTTATTTTTAATTATTGGTTAATATTTTTTACAAAAATAAATAATTATGTCATTATTAATAATCATGCGTAATTGAAATAAACAAAATATGTATTTTTAGTTTGTAAAAATATTACATAAATATTTTTATAAAATAATTTCCCTTCTTCTGCCGTAGTTTTACATTTATTCATGAATTACTTGACAAAAACGAAGATTACCATATTTTTGTTAAATATTTTCGAACTTTTTAAATATAAAATGTATGTCCCCAGAAAAAATTTAGTAGAATTACTTTCACAATCAACGTATTTTGGTTAATAAAAAAATATATAATAAAAAATTCCTCTATTTTCCGATCGGAGTTGAAAAAGTAACTATATCTTTTCGAAGATTAAAACAAAATTCGTTTTTCTTCAAATTCTTTTTTTCTAAGACGAAAAAAAATTACGTATTTATATTCTGCATTGCTTTTTGAACAAATTTAATACAATTATCTTCCATTTATGTTGTATAGTAAACTGTCAATCGCGAAGAAAATAGCATTACGTTCTACGGGGATCGTTTCGATTTGGCACTAAGATGGCCGACTTTCCGCAATGCCCAATAATATATGGTTTCTAATCAGTGGAGCATCATAGCGCCGTCTACCGGCCTATATGCATTAAAATGTTATGTAACATTTAAAAAGGGGGCAGCTATTTAAATAAATTAAAATAGGGCTATGCCTTAAAAATTCGTGTTTCAAGGTTTTGGGGGTGGCGAATCGATTGCGCACACTTTTGAAAGGGCAAAATTATTAGAAGGAGCTGATGTGGGCACCACAGGGGTGCACCGGGAGAAAGCTTGCTACGATCAGAACTTTCAAAAGTCGTTTTTACGTTGAGCGAACAGGCTATTTCAAGGGGAGGGGGTAGATGAGGGCGTCATAGTCGCCACCGAGTGGGAGATTGCTACGATCAGAATCAGTAATGGCACCAGAAATTCCCCGACAGACAGGTACTGCATATAGAGAGTATATCATGCGAATATTTAACATGGTGTCACGCTATGCCATTTCTGTGTCTGCCATGGCAATTATAAGCTGCATTAATACTAATAATAATCATAATATAATTGTGCCATTTCCCTGGTTAATACTCTCCTTGCAGTTTTGGAGATCATCGTACGATACTATTTTTATTCTATGGAATTAAATGTGCACAGGGTGCAGGAAGGAAAATTGTTAAGAAAAATTTTAACTTCATATTCGTTGATCACGGATATAAAAAGTGTAACTTCCCTAAAACGGCCACTCATCATGCTATAGAAAATTGGCCCTCCAGAGAGGTAGCGTTTTGATGGAGGTTATTAAGGAAATCTTAATTTAGGCAAAAATTCTATAAATTTTTAATTGTTCTAATTAACATTTTTTTGTATATATAGCTTTCGATTAATGTTTGTTTAAATTCTGATTTTGTTTTCCATGATTTTATTTTTACATACTGAAGCAAATTCAACTAGATGTTATAACAGTCCAAAAAATTGAAGTTTTCCAGTTCTGCAGCTAATTGTTTCTAATTAATGTACGATACTTACGCATATGTATACATACAGGTACATTACGACAAAACTCAGCAATCTCTAAGATGGGTTTTCAAGTAAAGAAGAACTTGTAGTGAATAAAAACATGTTATAGAAATCTCAAATAAACAAATTTCAACATCCTATAGCTAATCGTTTTTAAGTTATACAAAATACAACATACATTTCATAAATCCGGATTATAATATTTCCTTAACTTCGTATAAGGAATTAAAAATATTCTTTGAAAAAACCCTGAAATGGTCTAAAATTTGTAAAAGCAAAAAATTGCTGCTAAAGGGAGAAAAATTGAAAACATCGTTATTTTTTCCCCCGACAGGCTTTATGAATATACCCCGAAGGGGAAATACGGACTCCCCGACGCGAGGACCTGTGCCCCCCGGCCCCTTAGCTGGCGCCACCCCTGGTCAGAATTTCAAAGATAGTTTAGAGGTTGAGTGAACAGGTTGTTTCAGATCATGAAACTGGAAGAGAATGTCGCAGGCACCACCGAGCGGGAATTAGCTACAGTTAGAATTTTCAAAGATATTTGCATTATGAGCGAACAAGCTGTCGTAGGTAGTTTCCGAAACGGGGAGAAGTCGCCGCGGGCGTCACCGAACGGGTTTAATACGAAACCAATTGGTCGCCGATGGCAGGTAATATTAACTAATATAAATAAAAATAACTAAATATTTATACAACATATTGATAAACTATCAATTATTTGTAATTGTTCTATTTTTTTTTTTTAAATATATATATAAATCTCCTACATTTCACAGAGTTAAAAAATGTATTGCCAAGTTTTAAATTTTCAAAAAGTTAGAAGTTTTTTTTTTTTTTCCCTTTGTTTAAGGAGGGTGGGGTATGGAGAACTAAATGCATTTAAAATAATCTGGTGTGTCACTCACACGAGTTTCTCTTACCCTCAAATTTAATACAATAAATACAGGTTGCAGAAGAGGTAAGATAACGAGTACTGTTATGTAAACCTGTAATAAACAATTCAAATTAGGCTTCGGAAGAGTTTTATATGATAATCAGTTCTGTGTGATGGGGGCTACCGCCACGCTCACCCCCCCCCCCCCCCCCGTTTCATTAATGCACCTACATTTATATAGAATTTAATTCGGCTATTACAAAATAATTCTCTTTTTACAAAATAATTTATTAAAATTATTATTTAAAAAAATCATCTTTTATGATAATGCAGACGATTTCCATATTAGAGATGTAGTATAACACTAAATATCCAAAAAAAGTTCATTTTATTCTCAATATTTAATATATATATACGATTTTTTTTTCTAAGTTATTTTTTTGTTAAAAGTAAAAAAAAAAAAAAAAAAATCGATAACTTTGTTTTAAATTATCGCAGATCGATGGTTCAACCATTCGTTTTAAAGGTATTGGCGAGCTCTTTTGAAAGATACCCATCATGAAAATTTACTCCTCTCGACGGGGGGCTTCCCCTCCATGGGGGAGGCGAAGCTCCTACATACACAATTTTTTTCCCTGTTGACTATCTCTATTACAAAAAAATATATATTCGTTTCATTTGGTTTAGTGCA
Source organism: Salticus scenicus (assembly GCA_963930645.1). NCBI lineage: Eukaryota > Metazoa > Arthropoda > Arachnida > Araneae > Salticidae > Salticus > Salticus scenicus. The sequence goes on along the minus strand of OZ005657.1, from coordinate 89,066,591 downwards.
GTCTATAGAAGTTAAACACTACTTACCTGCAATTTCCCCCATAGACGTAATGCATTTGAATACTTTTGAGTGTCCCTGTACACGAACCATTTGCTTGATCTTAACGAAAAGTTCAGTGTAGCAACCTTATGTGATACATATTTAGAATACCAAGTTTGAACTTGGCCATAATTTGTTTTTGAGATATGCTTATAACAGACAGACACACACACAGACACACACACAGACATACGCACAAACATACACACAGACATACACACAGACCATTTGCTAAACACATGATTTTCGTATTCAGGGGACCCCAGAACATGTAAATATAACAAAAACTCGCGTTCAAAAATTTGACCTAAAAACAATATTTTCTCTACCTTATGGGTAAGAGAAAGTAAATATACAATAAAAGAGTAAATAAGGAAGAATTTTAAATGCAACTTATAATTGCATAAAAGAAAATTTAGCATTAAAGAAAAGCTCTTCTAACCTTTCTTTAAATGGCAATGTTTGTGTCACTTATGACTTATCCCGTCGCTTCACCGCGGTAGCCTGGTAGGTGGAGCGCCGAGATTGGAAGATTTCGGATTCGATACTTGAGCCGGCATAACACCGTCATGTACACTAATGGTTGCTTATGCATGTAAAATCCGTAGTGGCCGCAATGTCTTCCATGTTCCCATCCAAATTATACATCTGAGGGTCACCGAAGTGGGGGAGCCATCCCCTCTGTGGAGGATCAAAATTGTGACGACCTGCATCCGGTCCATCCTTAGCCTAAGGATGGACCTGAGACAGGTCGTTAGGACCTTAGCGCATAGTAACGAGATCAGAGTACCATTATAATTATAACAGAGAAGCGTAAAAAATGCTACAATTATCCAATTACGGATTTATGTTTTCATTCGTATTAAGTAAGGACTAAAAATAAAATACCAATGATAAATAATTTACTTTCTAAAGTTTTTTTTAAATTTAGAAAACACACTACAAAATAAAGGCTGTCCTCAGAAAATGGGTACATTTGGTCGTCTTACAGTCGGCAGCAAAATTATTGAAGCACACATCCACACTTTTCAAATATTTATTTTTAGTTTGATCGCTAATTTTATCATCAACATACCTTTTTATAAACAGTATAAGACTAAGATCGTGACTCGACAAGTATTTATTTAACAAAACTGTATTTGGTGCGCATATTTTAAGTAGGAATTATTGCTAGTGCTTCAATTCACGGTATTTGTAGGCGGAGCGTATTTTCTTTAGCAGACGCTTCTGCTCCTTAGAGCTTCCGGTCCGGTTGAGAACGAAAGTGAATAATTCCTACCAATCATTACGGTCGTTTACAACTAACAGCAGACGAACCGGAAGTTCTCGCAATCAGTGCAACGCAAAGCGTTTACATATTAAGCGGCATAACGGTCTCTGTAAAAAGTATTCCCCAGCTAGGCGAGGCGGTCGTTCCAGAATTGGTGCGGCGGAAGTAAACAGAACGAACTGTATGGTTACCGGAAATCACAGGAATCAATTTAGCGAGAAACTCCAGGCGCAGAAATTGGTTTCGCTTACTTTATCATTGTGAACGTATTTAGAGTCAAAAATAGTTTTATGCATTTTTTCCTTTATTAATATCATATAATATTTTAATTTTGAACAAATTTAGGTAGTTATGCTATGGCTGCTGAAAGGGCCAATTGTTTAATTTTCTTCCAATTGTAGAGTAAAGTGACTTAACATGGTAAGTGACATTTTTGAGAAAAATTAGAAGTCTGGATAGAAGAAGTTGTTCTTATTATGGTCTCTTTCAAATATCGAACATTAAATTAACACAGTTGTCGACACAGGAAATTATTATGTACATGGTTTCTGGCTTCCCTGTTATCTCTTTATTGTTTAATTTCTCAAGTGTTTTAAATTTTCATTTAACACGTTCATTCACTAAGCTCTTTAATTGTATTCTGCACTCAGAGCCTGATTAAGGGGGAAATACACATTATCTCCGCTCGCACCGGAATATTTTTACAATTATTTTTTACTTCATGTCATCGAAATTCCACGCTTTGACGAGGAAATATTTTTTATAAAAAATGAACGGTGTAAAACAATCCAATTTACTCACCGTTATTAGACACCAGAATTCTTTTAAAATAATTTTTAATGAGAATTTTCTGTTTAATATAGGAGGAACGTATTTGTTAAAAAATAACGGTGTAAGTATAAATAATGTGTGCTTCCCCCTTAATCAGGCTCTGTCTGCACTACTGGTGCTTAACTAAATCGTTAATTAATGCCTCTCTATAGTATAATAATAATAAAATTTGACTAGTGTTGAAATACAGTCAAATATCAGAGAAATCTAAATAAACCCAGTATAGTTAAAAAATTATCTAATGTATTTTTGGTGTTCGAAAAAAGTAGTTATATATAAAAGTAACTGACTTAACTTTTCCATAAAATTGTATTAAAGAATCATATTACAGTTAGAAATAAAAAGTTTTATGCTAAAATATTAGGGGTAAAATAGTATGCTAAAACGTATTGGGGGGGGGGGGCGATGAGGCTAAGCCCACAAAATTGTCACTAATTATAATATTGGTCTGAAGGAATGCACAATTGCATGGGAATATTTATTCATTACTTTGTCCAAAGCACTGTTGTATAAAAAATAAATAAGGCTTAATTTTTTATTAAATGAAATTTGATTTTCATAGCTATATGTATGTCAAACTGATGTATAGATAAAACTAAATAGATAAGTCATATCTATTAATGTAAAAATGTCTAATCTATGCAGTGTTGCCAAATGTAGGGATTTTTCCCTACAGTAGAGATTTTCAGCTCTGCTTTTGGCGTAGGGGGGATTTTTTTTTTTATTTCTGCATTGTAGAGATTTTTCTATTATCTAATGAAAGTTATAAAGTTCTTTTTAAAAACACAAAAAAAGTTTTAAACTTATCTGTAAAAAAGTTGCTTACAATTCCTTGTTTCTGATACATTATTTTATTACAGATTGACGCGAAGTGAAACATCTCATAGCTCAGAGTTGCCAACATCTGTAATTTATTCCATTTTATTATTAGTACCACCCTCTTTTCGTACTTTTACTAGATTTTTATAAGAATAGTTTTCTTCCTATTTAAAATTATTTACATACTGGGGGAAATAACTCAAGAAAATAAGTAAGTGAGAAAAAAGTGCATTACTATGATTGCTCCGGCATAAATTATAATAGTTGGAAAATTTGCGTATCTATAATAATAAAAGAAGATGTCTGTCTCTCTGTCTGTCTGTCTGTCTGAGCATCTATACGTTCAGCCCCTACTGAACGCAGAAGTATAAAATTTGACATACGGGTGCTCAGAAGCCTTCCCGAGGGGATAGTGAAAACAGAATTTAAAAGTTTTAATTAGTTGCGGAGATATTAACCCGTTAGTAGTCGCTATAAACAGTGCCACCTATTACAGATTGCGCACTTTTTATTTAACTGTCACCAATAATTTTAAGAAGTGATGTGATCGACGTTTCTTCGATTTTATTTGCGTATTATGTATATCAAATGCCACTTCTAAAAATTTTTGGTGGCTATTGAATAAAAAAATCTGTCAACACTGAAAGATGGGCGGCAAATCGACCAACTAGCGACTACTAACGGGTTAATTAAAATGTTGACCCATGTCGATCGAAAAATGACCGAGAAAAAGAAACTTTCTATCAGCAGACGATTTTCTAAGCTGTCTCGATCGGAAACAAAACACATGGACACAACTGTCTGCGATAAAAAAGGAAATGAATGTAACCAATTAAGATATCACGTGCTTCATAGTGGAGATAAAAATTGCAATTTTCAAACTTTTTAAATTTTCATTCACGTTACATTTGAATTAATATTTGGCCTAGACAGCATATTATAAAGCTACTGTTCAATTTTCATGAAAATATATGAATAAATAAAAAAATGACGTATTTATTGAAAAAAGATTAAGTTTTCTTTTATACTTTGCAGTATTTTAAATTGAGATATGCTGTTGAAATTTCGTAGTATTTGGTTTTAATGCCCGATAATTTGATTGTGAATATTTTTGAAAGAGTACGATTATTAAGGAGGGCTTGAGGAAGGGGGAAAAGGGGCAAAAATTAAAAAAAAAAAAAAAACAGTTACTGCGTTTGAAATTGGTTGGTATATTTAGATTTTAAGGCAAGGTAAATCGAATGCGAATATTTTCGAGTGTAAAATTATTATTATCGGCGGAAAGGGGGGAGGGGGGAGAGCGAAGGGGCAAAGATGCAGAAAAGGAACGGGAGTTTCGGAGAAAACAACGGAATACCCAGAACACCTTTATTCTTTAATATGTTGCAGAGCTTAGAATTCGAATTTCTGCTCACATATCGCACTAAGGATTTTTAACGTTATATAGCCCGCAATTATGCAGGTTTCGGAGAAAATCGGGGATAAGTCGGATTACTGAAAGAAATTTCGCAGAATAATAATAATAATAAAAAAAATACATTTTAATTTACATTTAACTGCAAATAAAATTTTATTCTAATCTATAATAATAAAAGAAGATGTCTGTCTGTCTGTCTGTGCATCAATACGTTCAGCCCCTACTGAACGCACAAGTATAAAATTTGACATACGGGTGCTCAGAAGCCTTCCCGAATTGATAGTGAAAACAGAATTTAAAAATTTTAATTAGTTCCAGAGATATTAATTAAAATGTAGACCTATGTCTAATCAAAAAGCGATCTCAATGACTGAGAATTCACCGCGATTGCATAAAAATAGATTAAGTTTTCTTTTATATTTTACATTATTTTAAATTGAGATATACCAATGAAATTTCGTAGTAGTATTTGGTTTTAATGCCCGATAATTCGATTGTGAATATTTTTGAAAGAGTACAATTATTAGGGAGGGCTTGAGAGAGGGGGGGGGAAAGGGGCAAAAAAAAAGAGTTACAATGTTTGAAATTGGTTGGCATATTTAGATTTTAAGGCAAGGTAAATCGATTGCGGATATTTTCGAGTGTAAAATTATTACTAGCGACAGAAAGGGGGGGGGCAGCGAAGGGGCAAAGATGCAGAAAAGGAACGGGAGTTTCGGAGAAAACAACGGAATGCCCAGAATACCTTTATTCTTTAAAATTTTGCAGAGTTTTGAATTCCAATTTCTGCTCACATATCGTACTAAGGATTTTTAACGTTATATAGCCCGGAATCATGCAAGTTTCGGAGAAAACCATGGATAAGTCGGACACAAATCTTTTTATAAAAATGTCTATATTAGCTTTGTATCTCAGCTTCTAATTAACATAACTTCATAAATAATATATCATTAAAAAGGTTATTTGAATTAGAATTGATGAGTATATCTTGCAAATCTCTGCCGCCAGAGGGCGCTTTGATATTTTAATAATTCAATATGTAGAATTCTAATTATGCTTAAATTACTTATAACACATCATTTGAAATATTACGGACTTTTAAACTGATATAAGCCGTTAAATTCCGTACGGGAGTTTCAGAGAAAACTACAAAAAAAATTCCAGAACTCCTTTATTACAATATCTCCAATTCTAATTATGATGCAGGCTTTCGAATTCCGATACTCCGTTCACATTTCGTATTAAGGATTTTTAACACGCAAGTTTCAAAGAAAACCACGAAAAAATCAGACACAAATTTTGTTATAACAATGCTTATATTACCTTTGTATCTCAACTTCTAATTAACATAATTTTATAGGTAAAATATCATTTTAAAAGTCTTTTAAATTGAAATTGGGGAGTACATATTGCAAATCTCTGTCGCCAGAGGGCGCTTTGACATTTTAATAATTCAATATCTCCAGTTCTAATTATCAGTAAATTACTTATAGGGAGAAGATTGGGAGACCGTAGGCCCCACCGGGTTGCTGATTTGCCACGATCAGAATTTTCAAGGTCCTTTATATGGTGTGCTAACAGGTTATTTCAAATCATGAAAGGTAAAGTGGCGCCTTAGTCGACACAGAGCGAAAATTTGCTACAGTTAAAATTTTCAAATCTATTTGCGGTATGAGCGTGGAAGCTGTTGTAAGTTCTAAAACGGGGATAAATCGCCGATGGCGCCACCGAGATGGACTTTGCTAAAGTCAGAATTTTGAAAGATCGTAACACGGTGAGCGAACAGGCTGTTTCAGATATTGAAACTGGAAGAGGGCGCCGCAGGCGCTACCAAGCGGGAATTTACTGCGATTAAATTTTTCAAAAAAGCTATTTTCACTATATGTCAATAAGCTGCTATAAGACCTGAAACGGAAAAAAAGCGCCACAGGCGCCACCGACCGGGAGTTTCGTAAAGTCGGATTTTTCAAGGATCGCGAACCAGCTGGTCACCGAAGGCGGCTAGTTTTTAATATGTCCTTCCTTCTATTAGCACTATTATTATTCCGAAATGGTAAAATTATTATATAATTTTAATAAAAAATATAACATTTATTTAATATTTGGATATAATTAACATCAAAGTTTAAAAATAAATTGGACAATAAGTCATGTAAATTTTAAAATTAAATTTCCTGGAAATGCGAATTGTTTTCATCAGCAATTATCGTTATTTGTATACACCCACCCCTGAAACAAAATATATTGTGCAGTACAAAATCTTAATCGGAAATATATTACACTGTTCTAAAAGTGTATTTTATTTTGTTTTACGTCAGAATGCGTTGTCTATCGTTTTATTTTCTGCAAATTAACCTTTTTATTTCTCTTTGATGTGCTCACACCACTCATTTCGTGTAGCCACACCCCCTAAGGAGCCAGAGTAAGGTACCTATCAAGTGGATATTTGCTGGTTTAACATTGATTATTTATTACAAAATTAAATTTATTACGTAAGTTTGATGTGAAAACATGTCAAAGGAGATTAGTTGTTTGATTTAATAATTTAATAGAATACAAAGCTAACAGTATTAAATTTAAACAAATTATAGAAACATAGTCCATTTTATTTACTGTGTTTTCACGAATATACATTTGTATACACAAATTAGGTACATGTTTTTATTTGTGCGTTTGTTTCAACAATCAACTTATGTGTATATTAATAAGAATGGATTTTTTTTTTTTTTTTTTAATGCTAGAAAATATTAAAATAATAATAATAATAATATGATTTTATATAAATAGTTTTGAATCGTAGGGTATTTTGTAGGGTAAAAATATTTTAACGTAGGGAATGTAGGGGATTTTTTCTCCATTTAGTAGGGATAATTTAAATTTTCATCTGGCAACACTGAATATATGTTCATTTTTGGTATTGATTGGGCAAGAAAATTAATACACTCATATCATTAACTACAAAATATCTTTTGTTCATCAGAGGATATTTACGAGAAAACTTATTGTATTGATTTCACAAAATTATACACAATTTTCATTCATTTCAAAATTTAATGAATGTTCTTGTTTTCAACACAGATACTTAAAATAACATATCCAAAACTGGATGAATTTTCAGTAATAAATACATAGTTCATGTATTTCTCATAATATCTGTTTATCACCAATATTATTATCATGTTTAAATTTTTACGGAAGAGGATAATAAATAAAAATATGTAACTTTTGTTTTAACAGGTAAGAATATCTAAATATAAAATTTTTCATTAATTACACTATAATTTAAAAAATAACATTAATCACTGAATAATTTTTATTTTCAATTTATAAAAATGAATATTTTAGCTAAGTGCTAGAGTATCAACATTTAATTATAATTAAACAAAAAGTGAAATTGTACATACCCTCACTAATTAATTTAACTTGAAGTGTGTAAATTAATTTTTTCGCAAGAGTCTATTTTAATAGCTATTTTTTAAAATTTATAATGCAGAAAGTGTATTAGGAACTAAAAAATAATTAATTAATTAAAATCATACTGATTGGTGAAAAATGTGCAGTAAAATTCAAAGTAATTTTTTCTTGTTTATTCATCATTTTTTCTAATAATAGTAGTAAAACCTTATAGTTATTTATTTTATGTTTATTTTAGTTTTCGCGTTAAAATTGTTTTCTAGATTAAATGCTTTTTTTTTTTTTTTAACATTGTAAAGTACAAAATTTTTAAATATAAGAAAGAAAAGAAAACAAACAACAGCTTTACAACAAACTTATCAGAGGTTTTTTTCGGCTCTCGGAGAGGTAGGTGGTTGGTTGCTCGTCTCCTCAACTCGTCTCTTCGCAGTCTGTTTTGGTCGCCATTGCTGCAAGCTCGTGCTGTGCATTTCGTTACTGCTATTCCAGGTTTTTTCTTTAATTATTTCATGCCAAACCTGTGCATTCATTTTGCTTAAACTTATTTTCCTGCCAGTGTTCAAGTATTTTGCTTTTCCTTTACCTTTTCTTAATTTATTTTTCCTGTTGATTTTGGCTTCTTTGGTTGTCATCTGCACATGACAACCGAACCTGATGCTCTAATGGCTAACAGGCGCACTCAGACTGAGTCTCCATCCCATGTTCATTTCTATAGCAATGCTGCTAATTTAAATGATAAATTGTCAATTGCATTACAAAGCGGCACTGATATTTCACTCTTTATTACTCCTAAAATAGGCAGCTTTCCTCGCACCCACCCCCGCCAATTGAAGGAAGAATTAGCTACTAAGCTTGTTCACAAGACGACATTGACAACATAAAACTAACCCGACAAGGCAAAATCCAATTAACCACAAAATCTACGCAAGTCGTTCAAAACGCTTTAGGTTTAGATACGCTTCTTGGTGTTCCAACGGAACCCTTATTCAAACAGAAACTGTCACTACACGATTCTTTTGCACAGCATTGATACTTCCGTTTCTTGCAGGGATATGGCCGAGGAACTTGCTGAGGAAGGCCTTCATACGCTTGAGGTTGACCGGTTTGTTCGGAAGTCACAAGGCGTCGAACTCCCCTCTTTGACCGTTCTTATAACTTTGTTAGGCACTAATCTCCTTCCTGAAGTCAAATTTTGGTTTGAACTTCATAGAATATCCGTTTTTGTCGAAAGACCTAGACTGTGTGTAAACTGTAATCGCTATAATCACTCAACTAAGACTTGCCGTTTGAGTAATAAACTGTGCATCACCTGCGGTGAAACAAATAATGACCAATGCACGGCTACGTCACCCAAATGCATCAATTGCAAAAACGCCCATCCTGCTAACGATCAGACATGTCCTCTTCTGATTCTGACCCCCCCCCCCTTTTTTTAGTGCACCAGCCGCCTATGACCCATTTTATTTACTAGAATGCAATGTAAGAGGAACATTTCTTATATTCTGTGGAAAAAAAAAATTATAATAAACGTAAAATTTTATTTTTCGTATTTTTATTGTGTGATTTTATTTTGTGAGTGTTATATTGTAACAATTCAAATATTGAAAGAAAATTGTGTCTTTTCTCCACTCGTGTACTGGCGGGTTAATTTTAGAATATTTTTCTCCAACCTATAACTAAAATAAAACAAGAAAAATTTGCTCTTAAAAAAAATAAAAAAAAAAAAAGGTTGTATATAACGGATTTATTACGGAGTATTTTTAGTCCCGCCTTTATTTCGCACCACTTATTTTTTAAAAGTAACTTTTTCTTTTTTTATTGAAGCTATATGTGGGAGAAATTTTTTTTAATAAATAAAGTGGTGCATAATAAAGGCGTGGCTAAAAGTACTCCGAAATAAATTAAAATATTGGCAGCTATGCATATCTACTGCCTGCATACTTTAACTAATAGAATCTATTATAGCTATCTGTTTTGTAAGTACCGATATCGTGCCACATAGTGTAATTATCGCAGTTTTAATACATCGATGTTGAAATATCTTTATATCACTAAAGTATCCCGATTTCATTGTTGACAATATTTTAATTTATTCCGAAGCACTTTTAGCCGCGCCCATAACACTTTTTTTTTAAGAGTAAATTTTCCTTTTTTTTATCGTAGTAATATATTGAAGAAAAATATTCTAGAAACAAAGTTATGCGAAATAATGTTGAGCCTAAAATGTTTCGGAATAAATTAAAATGTTGACAAATATACGATTTGTATGAAAGTTATCGGAAAAATAGCCCGATGCGAATAACACGAATGTGTAAAAACCTTTTGTAAAAACATTTTATAGCAACACCTAAAGGCGGAGTTTATTGGAAAATCTACCGTTCGAAAAAGGTTACGATTTCTTTTTTGTAAAATCTGTTGAAGTAGCAGTAAATCTTCCTGTAGATATTGTTACACAATATTCTATATATTTTATGAAGAGTTATATATTAGCGTTGTATATTGTGGAATGCAGTCTGTATCAAATCAGATAATACGACGAATACAAAATAATAAATCATCATGGAACGAATAGTGCTTTTGATGTGGGAATTACTAAACGAACAAGGGAAGATTCTGCTGGAAATAACTTAAATTTTCGAAGCCTAGACCTAGTTTTTATTGTAATTTTCAAACAAGTCAACCATGAGTCTATGATATTTATTTTATCTCATAAACGGGTTTATAAGTTTTATTTTTTATGTACGTTTAACATTTTTTTCACTGACTTTATATTTAATAATATTTTAACAAATTAATAATTATCTCATTCGTTGGCGATAAATGCTCAAAATTTTGAAGTATAATATTTTGGTGAATACTATGTTATCCACAGACTATATTTTATAAATAAATTATCATTAACACATTTTTCTAATTTATTTTTATTTATTTATTTTTCATATGCAGGATAACCATAAAATATTATTTTTCCTATTTTTAGAATATACAACCCAGTATAAAATAGGTGGCATAGAAAAAGTTTCAATTCTCCAAAAGGTTTTTTAAATTGGAAATATAATGATAATGATAATAGCTTGAAAGGTAGTTCACTAATATGATAATTTTACCACCTAGTCCGTACATTAACGTATGATAGTAGAAATAATCTTTTCAGGTCATTAAAATTGAAAACTTTTCGTTACAGTAGATTTTGAAATTCACTTTAATTTTTTTTTTTTTTTTTTTTTAATTTTTCATTTAAAATAAATTTATTTTTTTATTTTATTATATATATATATATATATATATGTACATATATAATACTATGATATGATGAAAATTCGTAGTATCTTTTATTCACATGTATAAAACGATTATTCAACAAGCAAGTATGTGAAAGATAAAATTACTTGAGCATGTAGTTTTTATTCGCCGTCATTAAATTTTAAACAGTGTTTATGTCAAAAACTATTAAAGGTATAACCATAAAATTTTTACATATAAATTTCCATTATTGTTATAAGTTATTGACGAAATTTTCAAAGAAGTTCATTTATAAATAAAAACAGTAACTTTAAGTTTGTACTGAACTTTTTAAATTCTTACACCAGAAAATTTAAACGTAATATGTTTATGGTTTTTTGGATTCGTTTGTTTTGAAGAAGTATAAACCAGAGTGAGAGTGCTTAAAAAATAAACGCTGGACTCCCATCAGCGTCGTGTTCGTGTTACAGTTAGAGTATACTTTTACACCCATCCGTATTGTACGCGCTATACACGCCTGCATGCGCATGCACTGATCAGTTTCCAAAAGACACGTTTTTTGATTTAGGAGAAGACTCTAAAACATGTAAATTTGGTAAAAACACGATATCGAAATTTTTGACCGAATACAATATTTCCAGTGCCTACGGTAGTCGGGTAATGGAAGTAATAACATATGCTGAATGCTGCAATTTTTAGGGATTCGCTTGTATTTCCATATTGGAATTAACAATAATGACAACTATAGTGTTAATGTGCAAATTCCTAATTTTTGTGCTGAAGTATTTTTTTTAAATCATCAATTCACTCTCCTGAAAAGATATATTTGTTATGGCATTTAATTTTAATTTTTTATGAAAATGTATAAAACAATCAATTTTTAACACGGACATTTGAACATTGCAAAAACATATGAATTGATGCATTTTTGTAATATTCAAACGTTATCAGCTTAAACTGTAAACATTTTATAAGCATAAAATATAAATAAAAGCCTTCGGAGTTTTATTTTATTTAACATTTGAAACAACACTTTACTTAACATTATTACTTAATATTTATCTACAATCAAAATAGACTACAATCAAAATATTTATTTAATTATTTATTTATTTTACTCTATAACAGGCCATTTATTTACAGTATGGTTAAATTAAAATATATTTGGGAAAAGAATTTATTTAAGAAATGAAATCCCTTTAGCTTATTAGTAAAACTAATTTGATTTTTAATCCTTCTTAAGACTGGGAGAAACATACTTGTCATCTTACTCATTAATTTTATATAACCAGAGCCTGATTAAGGGGGAGGCACACATTATTTATACGTACACCGTTATTTTTTAACAAATAATTTCCTCCTATAATAAACAGAAAATTCTCATTAAAAATTATTTTAAAAGAATTCTGGTGTCTAATAACGGTGAGTAAATTGGATTGTTTTACACCGCTCATTTTTTATAAAAAATGTTTCCTCGTCAAAGCGTGGAATTTCTATGACATGAAGTAAAAAATAATTGTAAAAATATTCCGGTGAGAGCGGAGATAATGTGTGCTTCCTCCTTAATAAGGCTCTGTATATAACAAAGGCGTGGTAAACTACTTTTCCACACTTACTGTTTTCAGAGTATATATAAGCACATATTTTATGGAAAAATTACTTACCACGGCCTTAGACAGAATATTTCGGATAGAAAGAAATCAACACATACTGCGACACTTTGTTCTTTTATTCATTTTTTTCTTTCACGTATTTTAGTAAAGCAAAAACAGCAGGCGTAGTAAAGTAGCCTTGCACGCCTTCCATTTATTCAAACTGATGAATTCTGTATTAGGTATATTTACCAGTAGGTATGTTTACCCTTTAAAAGGCTAACTAAACATATGCACCAATATTAAAACCGATTGAAGAGATCGAAAATCAACTGAAATTGCATGAATTTTTAATTAATAAATATATTTTCTTCTTCTTCTTCTTCTTATTATTATTATTATTTTAATATATTAAAAACATTATGCATCATACATGTCTCACAAAAATGCGATGAGAAACTTTCTTTTTTTCAGTCCTCCTTTTACTTCACTAGCAAATGCGGGGACTAGTACTTTTATCAAGATAGAGGGAGGAAGCAGAGTTGCCTACCCTTCGGATTTTTGTACACCAATAAGTTCTTAGAAGAAAAATAGCTTTCATTAATAACCAAATTTTGTAATTAAAAAGGCGTACACCAATAATTTTAAGAAGTGATATATGATATATATAAACGACGTCTCTTCGATTCTATATAACTAAAAAAAATAGTAGTGTTAAAAATCTGCAATGTTGGTAGTACAGGGAAAATTAGATATGCAATTTTTCGAATGAGTTTTCCTGTTCCGACAATCTTATTACCTGTTTTTCTTGTGACTATTAATTAAATGCATAACCCATTTTTCCGACAGCCTGTCCTTTTTTCAAGGGCTCTGCTACCATTATTATTTAAAAATAAACTTCTCTCCAAATGCGTAAGCTTAATTTGCAAGAAAAATTGCTACATAAACTTACTGGTACTCAAGTCATAACCTCCTAAACTAGATGTCTTTCGTGTGCCTCAGAAACTTGGAAACAGTTCAAGTGATAGACAGCGCCACCTGATACAGGTTGCGTGACTTTTTTATTCAACGTACACCAATAATTTTAAGAAGTGATATATGATATATATAAACGACGTCTCTTCGATTCTATTCGCCTTTTATGTATTTCAAATCCCACTTTTAAAAAGTTTTGGTGGCTGTTGAATAAAAAAGTCACGCAATCTGTACCAGGTGGTGCTATCTACCGCTTCAACTGTTGCCAAGTTTTCGAGCAACGTGACAGGCATCTAGTTTAGGAGGCTATGTTTAGTCCCGCCCCTTTTCACCTTTTTTTTTTTTTTTTTTTTTTTTTACACACCAGTCTTTTTTTAGAGTACTTTTCTTCTTATTTAATCGTAAATATATTTTAAGAGAGTTACTCTAAAAATTAAGTGGTGTACAAAAAAGGGCAGGAACTAAAAATCTTCCGGGTTAGGTTGACAAGTATGATGTGGTCTTAAATTTTGTAAAATATATATATCTGTAGTGATAAGTATAAAGGATTTAAGTCCATATTCTTGATTTTTCAGGAGACGAAAAATAAAGTTTAACTAGCTAAAAACAAATCAGAAGAATGGATTAGGGAAAAGGTATTTCGTTGATTTTTACCCTTTATACCATTCAGTGGTTGTCAACCTTCATTGAATAACGGGAAAAATTGAATTAAATATTTTATACCATACATGAATGGTAAATTTCTAAATTGGTCCTTTTTTTACCAATGGATTTTCTCAAAGACTAAATGACATAGAATTAAATCCTTTATACCAATCGATAGAGAATTTTTTTCTGAATCTGACTATGTACTTAACTCAAAATCGACATTTTTGGACTTAAATCCTTTATACTTATCAGTACAGATATATATATATGTATATATATTAATTAATTTCATTTATATTAATTGCTTCATTTTACTAAAAACTTGATGTACTGGCATAAAGTGTTTTTGATTTTCATTGAAATATTTCTTTTATTGCGAAATATGTTGTGTTGTTTCCATGCCTCGGAGAATTTCATAATTATTAAAATCAGGAAAAACCTGCATTTTTTTTAACTTTAGAATAAACAATCCAATAGTTCATCTTGTATGTATCAAGGCTATTTTATTATTAATTGTGCCTTTTGTTGCATATTCTCGGTGGAAAGAGAAATTGATTTGATTTACTACTTTGTAAAAAAAAAAAAAAATGTAATCTCCTGTATGTATCAGTTATAAAATAATGCTCTGTTTTCTTACTTTTAGTAAAATAGTTTGTAATAATTATATGAATTATACACCGACATATTTTTTAAACCATTTTTCTTATACATATACATCAAAATGTAGCGTAAAATGTTAAAAAAAAAAAAAAAAAAAAAAAAAAAAAAGTTAAGTTTCAAGGATTGGTTTACGAATTCAGCTTAGCAGTAATTTTAACTATGTCGAAATAGGAAGAAAAAAAACCTCTAGTGAAGTGAATGAACAGTTAGGCAGCATTTCCCATGTGACTGTGAAAGCTCCGCTCTTTTGCATAGTCGCCAATATTTTAATTTATTCCGGAGCATTTTAGCCCTGCCTTTATTTCGCACCACTTTAACCCGCCAGTACACGGGATGGGTCTATGGGACCCATTATGCAGAGTTTTTCACGAAAATTATTCCCCCTTTCAGATAAGTTAGAAAAACACTTTTAAAACAATATACTGCAATCGGGATGCAAATATCTTAAATATCTCATGAAATATGAATATTTTTATGAAAAACGTTTTTACTGCGCATGTGCGAGAGATAAAACATTTTTTATTGCATAGGTTGAAAGCTAGATGTATTGGGCCACTTTTATCAAAAGTGTATTTGAATAGAATTAAAATTAAGTGAATTGTACGAAAAAGAAAGAGCTAGATTTTAGATATTTTCCATAAGTTGAAATTTCTTAATTTTTTTTTTTCACATGCCGCGTAATTAATTTGAAGATCCAATTATTTCAACTACTTTCCAAAGATAATTTTCTGGGAAAACCCTCTTATGATCTCACAAATCATAGTAAATAAACAAAAATATGGTAGAGTTACAAGCTTATAAGGGTATTTTTCCAAAAAAGTACATTTGGAGCGTGTTTGAAATAATTGGATCTTCAAATCAATTACGAGGCATGTGAAAAACCCCTTAAGAAATTTCAACTCTTGAAAAATATCTAAAATCTAGCTCGTTCTTTTTCGTACAATTCGCTTAATTTTTGTTCTATTCAAATGCACTTTTGATAAAAGTTGCCCAATACATCTAGCTTTCAACCTATGCAATAAAAATGTTTTATATTTCGCACATGCGCAGTAAAAACGTTTTTCATAAAAATGTTCCTATTTCATGAGATATTTAAGATATTTGTATTCCGATTGTAGTATATTGTTTTAAAATTGTTTTTCCAACTTATCTTAAAGTGGAAATAATTTTTGTTAAAAACTCTTACTCTGTCCCATATAGCAATTTCAATTTGCAGCGAAATTGCAGCAATCTTGCTTTGTAAGCCAACAAACTTGCAGCAAGTTCAGCGTGACAAGCTGTAAGTTCATAACAAGATTGAAGCAAGTTAACGCAAACTCCGAAGTCACCATACGCCAAATTTGCAGCAAACTTGTCGTGCAAGTTGCACTCTTACTGTATTAAATTTGCTGCAAATTCGTTGCAAACTAGTAGAAAAGTTAGGTTTGTCGTATTAAGAGTACTGCAAATTCATTGCAATAAGCAAGCTTGTTATGTCACACCAACTGTAAATGCATTGCAAACTCAGATTCTTATCATGTCACATTACCTGCAAATACACATAGAAACATGTAAATATAGCTTGCATTTCGCATAAGACTTGTTAACACGGCACTTCGAGCCCTCGGATAACGTCACGCTTCTTTCACCAGTAAACAACACAAGCAAGAAAAAGTTGAGAAACCGCTTCAATATCAGTCTTTGGTTGAGTTTCAAATACTTACATAGCAATTTTAGTTTGCAACAGAAATGGTGTGAAAGGAAAAAAAAAAAAAAAATAATAATTAAAATGAAAGATAGATTTATGCAGTGTCTACTTTGCGACAATTTCACGGCAAATTTATCGCATCAAATTTGTCATGGCAAGATAATATAAAGAAAAATCGAACTTGCTGCAAATGTGCTTGTTATCTGGGGTATGTTATAAATAAAAAACATGTTGATTTTTTTTTTTTTTTTGAGTTTTAAAATAAATGCTTATACCTCCGTTATTTAACATGCTATCGTCACGCAAATTCATCCACAAATTGACTGGGTCTATATTAACATATCCTAAAGTTGCAGTTCATTTCGTCCACTTAATATTACAGGGTGATCACAAACATTATTAATTTTGCTCAATTTGTTAACGGACCCCTATTGTTGTCTTAAACCAATCTTCACTGAGAAACATGAGGAAGACCCAGTTCTTTAAATATCCAATGTTTGAAAATATTTCATTGAGAGATAAGTTTTTAATGTGAAAAAAACTTATCATTTGCAAATCTTGCTAAACTTTTGAGCAGGAGTGTACATTGAAATTTTGGGAGTATAAAGAAGATGTTGTACTTCAAATATTTCAGCAAAAGCTTTGTCCTGAAGAAGAAAATGGGACTAGTAAAAAGTTAAACAAAAATGAAAATGTTTTGGATTACCCTGTAAAAAGGATTGCTTCAAATGCGTTTTGGCTGTAGCATGGGATTTTGGGGATTCTTTTAATTACCTGTATGAATTTTTATGATGCTACCACATATAGTCATTGAGATATAACGATTTCTTTAAAATTTGAAAAAGAAAAATCCGTTTTTTTTTATTATGAGATGTAGCGTATTAAACCAAGTGCAAAGCCATTTTTAGGAAATTTGGCATGCTACATTAGACACAGCATAAGCAGTCAGAATGCAAAAATGTTAAATATCTTATGAAATATTAGCATTTTTACTAAATAATTTTTAACTACGCATGCACAAGCTTAACAAAAAAAAATTCATTTTCATAATTTAATAGCCAAAAGTATTGAGCTACTTATAAGAGAACCCTAAACAAATATCGTGTTAATTAAAAATTTATGAGTGATAAAATGAACGGAATTTCAGTTCCTCTACCTCCACCCACACACCCACCCACACACCCACACCCACACCCACACACACGCACACACACACACACACAAAGGTGGAAAATGATAGGGGGTTTTATCAATATTTATTTATAAATAGCGAACACTGATGATGATGTATTACCATTGAGCAATGATTGAATCAAAGTAAAAATGGAAGTAAAATCCCTTATAGTTTAGCTTTTATTTTGAGAGAACTGAAATTCTGTTCATTCTATCTCTCATAACTGTTTGATTTTACACGATATTTGTTTAGGGTTTTCATATAAATAACTCAATACTTCTGGCTATTAAATTACGCAAATGAAATTTTTTTTAAAAGCTTGCGCCATGCGTAGTTAAAAATTATTTAGTAAAAATGCTCTTACTTTGTAAGATTTTTAACATTTTTGCATTCTGATTGCTGTATGCTATGTCTAATTTACTATGCCAAATTTCTTAAAAATGGATTTGCACTGGGTCTAATACCCTACGTGTTATAACTAAAAAAGTGGATTTTTTTTTTTTTTTTCAATTTTTTAAAGAAATTGTTATATTTCAATGAATATATGCGGTAGTGTCATAAATTTTTTTACAGATAATTAGAATAATCTTCATAATCACATCATATTCATTTGAATACATTGACCAGTGAGTGAAGCAGACAAAGAGCCCTAGTAGATAATATTTTCTCAACTATTAAAACGTTCGAGGTAGCAATTTTGCTCCCTTTTTATTCTTTAAGTTTTGATAAGAAATACAGAATAATTTTCTTAACTACTAAATGATTTAAGTAAATTTGAAAATGTATGTTTGGGCCTCTTGTGTATATTCAAAATCTTAACACCTGACTTACTTCAAGGTTGAAATATTCATTCAGATTACGTTTTATAAGTTTTTAATGTAGAAAGCATTTTTAAAAGAGAAGTATGATTTAAAAATTTTATACACATCTATCTTTATAAATACGTGCGTGATTTTACAGAAATTAGCAAAAATCCATATTAATGGATGATTAAAACTGATTTTAGAGTTAAAAAAAAAAAAAAAAAATGTGATACTTAACTTATTTTCATTTAAAAAGAAACTAGTCTCCAACAGTATGATGTTTCAAGAATTACAAAATTGTACGTATCTTGGACACGATATAACACGGGACAAAAATTTCATAAAAGAAATTGGCAAAAGAATTAGAAAAAATTGTATACTCTTAGATAGAAAAAAATATTATTTTGAATGCAATGAACAACTTCATTCTTTGCTTGATAAGTAAAGCTGGTCAATGAATTTAATTAGCACTAAACGCAAATATTCATCAAAAAGAAGGTCTGCAAAAACAACGCTAGAAAATATGGAAATCGGCATGCTAGGCAAAAATAGAAAGAAAACAAAAGGATAACTTAGACAAAAGTTTTTAGAATTATCTAATAATCAAACGTTTAGATAAAAATTGTCCGATTGCATTTCGAGAAAACAAGAAAAGTGATGGAGTACAAACAGCCTAAGCTGTTCCCCCAAAGATACCTATGGTCTGACCATCGCAGGGCCTAAGGCAAAGATACCTAGGGCCTATGTCCTGGGCATGGAATTTCTAAAACACACAAAATTTTATTGGTATTTAAAAATATATGATTTAAATATCTCATTTTTACCCTCTAACTCTTCCTCTAACCTCCCTTTTATGAATTGAAAAAAAAAAAAAAATATTCCGTTAAGCTGACCGGGGTAATTATATTTATTTTTTAGTGACAAAAACAGAAATTCATTTTTTTAGCCACATACTTTTTTCATTTGGTCTATTTGACATTTGAAAATTGTGAGAATATTTTCTTTTCCTCCGATAGATTGACTAAAATATTTTTCTTTAACTGTGGGTAGGTGAGGTGGGGGAGAGTCTACTCCCCCAGCCTTCCACTCACTGACAGTTTTTTAAATATCACTTATTGTAAGGGGTCACGAAAATTTGTAAGTGCCCTGGACACAAAAATTTGTTACCCGGGCCCTGGAGATACCAGTTGATTCAATTAAAACGACTTTGAAAGAGATGGAGTGTTAAAATCAAGTCAGAAAAATGGTAGAAGTTGGTTGAGAAAAGCATTGAATGGAGAACTTTTAAAAATTTTTCGGGCAGACCTATATTCAACAATGAATAAAAAAGTAATTATTAATTGTTGCTACTGATGATGATCATGATTCTTATATTGTAATAATAAGTTACAATAAAAACAATAAATACACAAAATATACTAGATTTGGTTTCCTAATTCCCCCCTCCCCCCACAGAAAAAAAATATAATAATAATAATTGACCATTTTATCGTTAATAAATGCATCAAAGTACTGTTTTGCTTCTTCTGAAATGTAAGGAAAGAATTTAAAACTTTTAAGTAACAATATTATCGAAAAAAACCTCTCTTAAAAATTAGCCGTGAAGTTCATCGCAAAATTCAACAAAAAGATTATATATGTTAAAAAAAAATATCTTTTATGTATTCTTTTGGTCTTAACACAATGATTAAAATTATGACCTTTGAAGAAGAAGAAGAAAAAAAAAAAGGAATACTAATTTAACAGTTTTTTTTTTTTTTTTTTTTTTTTTTTTTTTTAAGGGGGGGAGGGATAATAGATGATGTAGAATGAAATATTTACGAACTGTCTATGTTTTTAATATCAGGATTAATGAATGAGGGATAAAAAAATAAAACTGTTAAATTTCGCGAGGAAAAATATAATTTTATTAAACTTCTTTGAAATTTATTTTTAGATTAAAAATTTAACAAAACAAAACAAAAGAAGTAATCCATCTTCAATGACAAAAAATAAAATGAGAGATTATACATCATATTTATGTATAACAACATCAGCATCAACAACAATAATAAGGCACAAGAAAAAATTACTATCGAAAATTATCTTCCCATAAGGTAATGCAAGAGTATTTACCAAAACGTTTGCTCTACAGTGTTAAAATATTAACTAAATATAACTAGAGTAAAAAGTATTACTTTAAAAGTTATAAAACACAGGAATATACTCATCTTACTTGAATCCACACACTGGCTTCCAATTTATAATTTTCACAATATCATTTTCAGAATCAAAAAAATTAAAGAGAAGATGCAATTAAATTTGAAACTTATTTAAGTACGTATATATGTATTTATTTATTTATTTTTTTTTCCTGAAGTACGGCGAAGCGATAAACGAATTATAAAAAATGCCGTACAAAGCACAGAGTGATGTTTTATTTCTAACTGTAGAAAACTGAATCAATGTTAGCATGGAAACTCATTCAGATGCATAAAATATATGCATTTGCTGCGTGTTTGCTATCAATAACGTTATGTCAGGGAAAATAAAGTAAACGGTATCGATTCCTTCAATATGATCTTTCGTGCTATTAAAAAAAAAAGAGAGAGAGAGAATAAAAAGAGAATAAAATTAGCTTGTAAACAAAAAAGTCATTTCCTTAAACCAAATACTCTTTCTATAATGACAAACATTTAATAGAACAGACTTTTAAAAAAAATACATTTAATTTATAAAGCAAAACGTTCAATAATTTCCGAAGAAATTTATAAAACGTAGTACACATATTATTTAAAAATTATCTAGCTAAAAACCATCTTAAAAGTAATGTTGATTATTTAGTTAATTTGAATTACTTAAAAACGAAGTTAATTAAAAAGAATTAAACTTTAAAAGTTAATGCTAAAGAAGTAAAATTAATTCAATAAATTTGCAGATAAATTTATAAAACGTAATACACATATTACTTCAAGGTTGACCAACGGAAACTATCTTAAAATTAATGTTAACTATTTAGTTAATTTGAATTACTTAAAAATTAAATTAATTTAAAACAATTAAAATACATTTTATTAAGATATAAATGAATAATATAAATCTTGATCATCTAATATTACTTTACGTTACATTTTTCTTTATAACTCATAATTAATTATTTTACAATATTTAATGTTGAATTTATTTGGTGCTTTAAAAGAAATGCTTTGAAATTTAGAAATAAAATTGTAAATATTAATTATACTATTAATTTAAAGATTTTTTCTCTTTAAAAGCTAATCACTTGCTTCATTATACATAATGCTCGTATAGTGCCTAAGGCGATAAATTCACACCTAAAATAAAGGTTACAGAAAGATACTGAACCTGGAGTATTTTATTGTATGAAATACTTTGAAGGTTTTATTCATCTATTTAAAAAACAAAAAATAAACAAAAAATAAATAAATAAATAAATAAAATATTTATTGCGACCGAGTTTTTCATGTTACTTTATTATCTTACATTTTCGTTGCAAATTTTGTATTAATGCTGTTCTGAAATTAAATAAACAAGTAAATCTCTAATCAACATTGCTCTTTTTTTTTTTTTTTTTTTTTTTTGTAAGCGTCGGGTAAAGAAATAAGAACGCAGAAAATTGTTTGTGAAAGGTGTTTTTATGAATTTTAATGTAACGAAGAAAAGAAAATCGCCTTTTCTTTCTTTCTTTTTTCTTTTTCTTTCTTCTTGTTGTTTTTGTACAGTGTTTTTTTTTTTTTTTTTTTTTTTTTTTGTACAGCGAAATAAATCTGTTTTGTACGTATATTATTTGTATTGCACGGTTACGAAATATTTCTGTCAACGTATTTTTTCCACAGCATATGCTGCCAGAAACTTTCTTTAATATAAAAGGGTTTATTTTATTTTATCTTTTACAGTACAGTTTTTCACGATTTCTTTCGATATATCACGATGCCTTTCATATTGTTTTTGACAACTCTTGAAAGAAGAATTTCTAAACATTTCATAGAAAAAGTCAAAGCAGTTTGTTTTCTGTAATGTTTTTTTCTTGTTCGAATAGTGGGAAATTAAAATAAATAAAAATAAAAATAGTAATAATTTTGTACTTGAATAAAAAGTATATCGAAATGTTGTTATCTTTAATGGCTTCTTCATTAAATTTCATCTAAGTAAAGTAACTTAAAATAGATAATTATAAAATTTTCTTTCAGTTCCCAAATAATGAACCAGAAAAGGGGGCTAAATTTGTTACCTTTATTGATTTATTTTATTTTATTCTATATTTTTATACCTATATCATGTAACCTGAACATGTAAACTGAATAATATTTTCCTGAAATTGCGTACTAGGATTAGGGTTGGGTTGTGGGGTTTAAGGCCGATTGATTGCGCTAGGGTCCTGGGACCTGGGACTATAAGTGGATGGGGATTGTCCTCCATGGGAATCTTTCTAAGGCATTCTAACCCGTATTTACGTGAGTTTTGGAGAAAACTATGGAAAACTGCGAACCGGCTAGATCGAAGAGCGTGAACTGAGATCGAACCCGGTACTTTCTAATACTAGGATTAGCAGATTAATGCATGCAAAAGTATACATACAGAGTAAATTAATTAAAATTATAATTATATAGAGACATTAAGTTAATTTTTGATGCTTCAAATATTTCTGTTAAAACTAATTGTTCTACAATTCTTAAATAATTATAATTTTGATAAAATGAATCTATTTCCTAAATACTTAGTAATAAGCAATTTAAAAATTAAATGTTACTTAACATTTCCAAGAGAAAAACTTCTTACAAATGTAAAATTTAAATAGAGCGGCCTGCAAGATCCAATAAATAAATAAAATATTAATCATACTGATACACGCAGCTAAACTTTTCACAATTGAAAAGTTGGTAATGAAACTAATTTTTATATAATTCTAATACTGATAAAAATTGATTTGTTTTTTAAATAACTATAATATGCAGCTTAAGAATGAATTGTCTTGCTTCTTTGTATTTCCAATAGGAAAACTTCTTACAAATATAAATTTTAATGCAACGATTAGTACGGTTAGTTCTTAGTAGGTCATTTCGAAAACTAGTTTATGTGCAGTCACTGTAGCATTCATAAACGATCGTCTGCATTGAAAGCGTTGTCAGCGAATTTCCGGCACGTAAAAAAGGGATGTCGACTGCATGTAACAGGTAATAAAAATGTATTTCTCTATACTTACATATGCGTAAGTAAATTAAATACTAAACAGGGGTAGCATGACTATATTTGAATTTGAAATTTAGTAATAAGTATTTGGAAAGAGGCTAAGAAAGGTTAAAATATATAATAAATGATTATTAATGTTAACTATAAAATAAAAAACTATATAAAAAAAAATTCGTGTTTATAATATTGATGTGAATTGACCAATAGATAATACAACTAATATTTTTCGTTTTTTCTTTGCTTCTTTTCTTTTCTTTTCTTTTATTATTATTATTATTGTTGTTGTTGTTATTTTGAATAAAAAGAAAAATAACAATCTTATTTTATAACTTCACTATTTTACAGTTTCTTATAAAGAAAGTAAACTGTTAAACCTTATCAGTTCATCATTAATTAATTACTTTTATTTGAATTAAAATATTAAAATAATTAACACAGTTTAAATTATTAATATTTAGCTGATAGCTGTTATCAAAGAGTACAAAATATGTATAATTATTATTCTAATGAATATTTCAAAATTTTCATCTTAGTGCACAACCACTTGGAAATATTTATCTATTATTTAAAGATTTTTTAATTACACTGCACTGCACTGCACTGCACTGCACTGCAAAAAAAAAAAAAAAAAAAAAAAAATTGAGATCTGATACTATTCTTGCTGATTCTTATGTAAAATGACCTCCTGAATTCGAATATGACTCCCATTTTGCCTACTCGCCCACAGTTTTCTAGATACACCACCCCCTCCCTCAATTTCTTTCCCTGTTCGATAATTTTATGACCATGAATTTGATTTGAAGAATGAAAAATGAGTAATTTAACACCTAAAAACAAAAGAATATAAAGTTTAAAAAATAAAATTAATAACAGATTAAAATAATATGAGACATGTAATGCATAATTTCAGTAGCAACCCCCCCCCCCTCCCACACACACACCAAAAAATTTTCCCTTGTCGCAAATGTCCATGTTTTAGAATTTTCCAACTCTGTAGCACCTCAGAAGATATTTAACGGTTAAAATACCCCCCCCCCCTCCTAAAAATCAAATTTATAGCCATAAAATCACCGAAAAATGATAAAAATGGGGGGGGGGGGGAGGCATTCCTAAAAAACGGTGGGTTACAGGGCAAAATTGGCGTCATATTCGTATTCAGGAGGTCATTTTACATAAGAATATGCTGAAATGGTGTCAGAGGCAATTTTCATGCCGAGCAGTGTTATATTTCCATTGTCATTCTTTAGAAGGTAATCATTTTTAAATTAAAATTTTATTTCAGGACAATTTATACTAAACCAGAGTAATTTTAAATAAAAATATTCGTCATGATAAATTTAAGCCTATCATTTAAAACCATTTTAAAGATAATCTGCTCATATTCATTTCTAAATTTTTATTTGTTCATCAACATTTTTTTTTTTTAATTCAAATTTTAAAACATTATTATTTTATTTATTTATTTATTTTTCTTTGTGAGCAGAATTAGAGTTTAAGGGCTATTATAAAGACTTATTCATTTACAAAAAGATATATATTTACAAGCATTACGCATACAAATATGAGGGATATATGAAAATAATCGTAAGCTTACTATGTTTGTATTATCGTCGATATTCGAACAATGACTTCCTCATCGATGGATTAGGTGTGTAGATGAGGCTGATCTCGATTTGTTTTCCTGGCCTCCCAGGTCACCTGATTTAACACCTAGTGACTTCTTCTTTGAGGCGCATTAAGGACTTCGTTTATAAATCTACACCTTCAAAAGCATTAGAAAAACTCAGGAGAACATTAATGCTGCAGTGGTGTTCATTAGACAGGATGATGCTACAAAATGTGTAGCACAAGTTCAACTACCATCTGGACATGTGATCCAGTGGACGCACGTAGAACATTTGTAGAGTATACAAAAAATTGATGAATTTACGGTTATTTTTCATGTAACAATCATATTTCTACGTTTAATACTTTTGAATATATAGCGTTTTAAAAATTAATTAGATTTTTTATTGTAGAACTATATATTATCATCAAAGACAACGTTTCTCAGACAGTAATACTCGAAAATTCGTTATTAAAAAATTGTCCATTCAGCCAATAAATTACAGAATTGCAGTAAAAAACGCTGAAAAGCTAATATTGAACAATGAAAAAAAAAAAAAAAAAGTACTTTATAAACAAAAATCATAAAATTAGAAACATGTGACAATTGTTTAGAGTTGAAAAAACCAAGAACAGTTTTTATGCTGCATTTGTGCTTACTTTTCGTTCAAAACGTTGCGTTTATATATTTTATAGTATGTGTCTTCAAAGTTCTTAATTAGCAAAGCTTCTGAATACTGTAAAAATTATATTTTGTATATTTTCCTAATCAAATTGATTACTCTATTTCTAATCATGTATATTTCAATAAGAATAAGCTTAAAACTAAACTGTTGATTTTTTTCTCCCAACAAAACGTAATTTTATTTTTATTTATTTATTTATTTTTTATGGCGCTATACTATATTTTAAACTAAATATGAAAGTTTGTAAGTTTTGACCAAAATGAAAAATATTAAAAAATAAACCACAATGCAAATAATCTGTCCTGGTATTTTGTGTGGCACTCTGCAGAAGACAAAACGTAAGTTATATGCATAACACGAATACACTATCATTGAATAATCTCAGAAATATAATGTTGGCTATTTATTTATTTACTTTTTTCTTTTCTTTTCTTTTTTTTTTTTTTTTTTTTTTTTTTTTTTAATATATATAAAATTTAAGTCCAATATTTTTGTATTATTTTTCATTTTTATAAGTTTTTTTTTTTTTAATAAAATAAAATAAAAATATACATAAGAGTAAAAATGAAAGATCAAACTGCCTGCGCTATAAAATATTTGAATAGTTATTGAGATTAAAAAAAAAAATAATAAAAATGTTTATAAGAATATTCGGGACAATCTTGTACAATAGATAAAACGCAAAGGTTGTTTTAAGATAAAATTGCTTTGAGACAAAATAGATCAAAGGAATTCTCCCCCCCCCCCCCCCATAAAGCAAAAAAAAAAAAAAAAAAAAAAAACAGTTTATAGCTGATTACAAAATGAAATATATGGAATGTTTTGCAATTTATTTTTTTCTGTGTTATTATCACTTGCTTAAAAATTAAAATACTGATAGTTTAAGAAAAATGTACACTGACTGAATATATTTCTCATTTTTATACATATTTGTTTACATTTTGTAAATTATATTTCATTTTGATTTATTTTAATTTAAATATTTTAACATATATTGGGTTGTTCGATAAATAATGTCTTTTTTTTTTTTTTTTTTTTTTCATGTTTTTCAAAGTGAATTTATTTCTATTAACAACACACATTAATCAATGATATATTGACCATTTTGTTGGATGACCTTTTGCCATCTTTCGGTAAGTTGAAAAATTCCACGTTCGAAGAAGCCTTGGTTTTTAGAAACGAAGGTTTTAAAAAACGACATTATTTATCGAACAACCCAATATATTTTATTTTATCGTTCGCAAAACTGAATAAATGTTATTTTGTAAGAACTTTGGTCGAAAACGAAGAATGCAAAACAGTATTAGTGTAGTGGGGGATTTTAAGGTTGACTTAAGACAAACAAACATCAAACGCGAATTTCTAAGAAATTTTTAACCTTTGAAGTTTTAAAGTTTTCTGTATTTTTGTGTCTAAAAATTTTTACATGCGAAATTTCATCAACTTCTGGTGATTGTTGGTCATAGCAAGTTTGAAACTACCGTTGTAACAATATTAGTATCTGCATATTAACCCTTTGCTGGTCCTATTTAATTTCATTTCTCTGGTCTGGTGTTGCCAAATTTAGGGACTTTTTTTTATTCACTATCCACCACACTAAATTTTAACTCTGACGCTTGCCCAATCACTTTTAAGGTTGCTCTTCCATTATGTATATCAAATATTACTACTAAAAATTATTGGGGGTAGTTGAATGAAAGAACCACTAAATTTGTAACACAGTTTAGAGCGTTAGGATCGGTAAAGAGTTAATTTTGGAATCATGATTGGTCCGAAGTATCTGCAAAAGAAAATCAAATCAAAGGTCAATCTCTAAAGAGTAAGAATTTGCAAAATCAGGGTCATTTGTATCTGCCCTGTATATTTTATTGTTGTCACTTTATGAACAAAATACGAAAACTGCAATGTAAGATTCGCATTTTACATTTAAAATTATTATTATTATTATTATTATTGTCATTTCAACAGAGCTGTCAGAATTCTGACTAGGTGTGTTGGTGTGTGGGAAAAAGGCCGATTAACTGCACAAGGGTCCTAGGTCTGAGGGGGAGTGCCCTCCATGGAGGCCTTTCTAAAGAGCCCTAGCCCGTATTTACGCGAAGAGTTCTGACTAGGTAAAATAATTGAGTTAGGATTCTCTCTCTCTCTCTCTCTAAAAAAAAAAAAAAAAAAAAAGAAAAGAAATTTAAGTAGGTAATTAAACTTTTTTTTTGCATTTTGTATTTATTTATTTTTTATTTTTTCCTAAAATTATGAATATGCAAATCTGACAATTATAAAAACTAAGTAACTGCTAAAATGAGAGTTTAATGTATATATATATATATATATATATATATATATATGTATATATATTCTGCTGCTTGTTCAGAATCAAAATATTCGCAATATAAATCAGAAATGAAGATGGGATTTTTTTCAAAATTTATTTTAAATTTGATTTTATGTACTTAAAGAATGCTAAATAGAAGACGAGTTAACTGGAATAACCAAAATTATTTCATATATTATTGTTAGATATCTTAATATGCATCAGAACGTGCAACTGACAAAAAAAAAAAAAAAAAAAAAAAAAAAAAAAAAAATCTATAACTTCCAAACTGTTTAGTTGTCAGGCCCACCTTATCCATTGGGCTAAATGGGCTGCAGCCCAAGGGCGCCACATGCTTAAGGGTGCCTTTCACTTCTTGTTTTATAATATATATTCATAAAGATGACATTTTTCTGGTCTAACTCAAAATTAATAGATCAACCTTTTTTAAATTTTCTATATTTAAATTGTTCCAAGTATACTTAAATTGTATTCAACGTTTAAACAAACAAACAGACTAGCCTATTTCCACAAATTTGATTGACTGCATGTAGGTTCTAGGTCTGGGTGGAATTTCGTATGTGGGGGGACTTTTTGAGAGGTTCTAGGTGTATTTAGGTGAGTTTAGATGAAAATAACGAAATACTCCAAACGGCTAGGTCAACGAGGGCAATTTGTGATTGAACCCGGCATTTCTTGTCTGCCAGCTTCTGGCAATGGAAAAAGACAGGTAAAAATGGATTGAAACAGTGATAAAATGAATTGTTTTGAATTACAGTGATAAAATGAATTGCTTACAATGGAAGAAATATGTAAATAATTATACAAGAAAGTTATTTTGCTTATTAAAAGTATTTATATATGTATATATTTTTTTTTTAATTTTACTTGCACATTTATGCAAGATATACTGAAGAACAATTTTACAAATTAAATTTCTAAGAATTTTCATTTATCATTTCAAATGAAAAAAATTTATATTTAATCATAAATTAATATTTTAATAAATATCCTAATTTTAGATTTAAATAGCTATTAAATTTTAATTAGATTAGTTTTTATTAAATTAAAAAACTAAATTGCATTTAAAAATTGAGCTAAACTTAAAATTAGGATACTTTTGGTAAAGGCAAAGGGCGCCTGAACGTGTTAGCCCAGGGCACCCGAATGTATTAAGACGGCCCTGTTAGTTGTTATAAATTATCTCTAAAAAAGAGTCAAATTAAGCACGTGTCATTTGTTAGTTATATTAAAAACACTTTAAGAACACGTAAAATTAAATTTTATCTAAAAGATTTTAAAAATATTATCCGAAGCTTTTCGCTTTGAAATACCAACGCATTATCAGGGATTTTTATTACTCGTTTCTAATGAGCAGTTTTTAAATATTTTTCCTTTCACAGTCTTTTAATAACGTTAGCAGCAAAGTCAATTTGAAGTCCGGTGAAGGTTGGATCAAGGAGCTAAGAAAAGTAAGAGAAGCTGGAACTATTGAAAAATCACACGAGGCTATTGTAGGAGAAAAACCATAATGAACCAGCAGAAATAAACTATTAGGGGAAGGCGGGGTAATAAGAGACAAAAAATATTAATAAAATCTATACTATTAATCAATAGTTTTTGATTGGTGCCCTATCAAATAAAGAAAATCAGAAGCGACATTTTCGGCATATTTTGTTTTTGCTATCAAAAATGCGAAAATACTATTCAAATAAGGAAAAAAAGTATTCGATGTGTGCACAGAACATTTATTTAAATAACGCTATTGTCAAAACTGGTTTACCAAATTTTGTTCTGGCAATTTTGAGTTGAAGATGCATAACGTTCTAGAAAACCAGTTTGTGCTAATGAAGACAAAATAAAGTATTGATTTATGAAAAACTGCCAAATAACAACTCGTGAGATCACTAAGAAACCGATCAAAGTGGAGAATATATAATTCATTAAAATATTTATACAATATAAGAAAATCGTCTTTCATTTTCGAAGGAAAAAACGAAATTACTTTACGAACAACCCAATAAATAACTTGAAATAAATGTCTCGTATGAATTTCATTAAATGAACTGATCTTGATTTTTTAGGTGATTTTTTAACTTAAATTTTTTGTTAATTTTTCTATTTAAATTTTCATTAAATCCTTGTCTCTAACAACCCCACGCGGGGTAATAAGAGACCAGGATTGTAACTGTTCAGATATAACAATGTAAAATCCTGTGGTATAATAAAAGATATCTGGAAACAATTCTGAATCAGCCAATAGTTTTTAATTTTTATTATTTGCATCCATTCAAAAAATATGTTTTCTCGAAAATTTACTGTCATACATGTGTTTGTGAAATTCATTTCTTTTAATATTAGGTCCTAAATAATATAATATTGTACTTAATGATAGTTCTACATAATCAATATAACCTAGGGATTAACCCAAAACATCAATATAATTTTTTAAATCGGCAGAAAATATTTTACGCTTTTTCTAAAGTGTAGTCGAAAATAGGCAAAAAAATCGTATCTTTGAAGTGTATACAAGCGAACAAAATGTTATAAAAGATTTTTCTAGTAATTATAAATAACCTATTTATTATGTAATGAAGTATTAATGACTAAATACTAACTTATACACATTCTAAACATAAATTTACATAATCATAACAACTAAATATGGTCTAGCCTAATGAGTAAAACTGCTTTTTGATTTAAAGTGAAGAAAAAAGAAAAGTTCTCTTGGTAAACTTAGACTAGGCTTAACACTAGGTAAACTCTTCGTAAACTAGTCAGGCAGAATTAACAGGAACTACAATGGGGGAGACACAGGAATTAACAGTGGGGGTAATAAGAGACTCATGTCTCTTATTACCCCCACAAAAAATAAAAATGGGGTAATAAGAAACGTGTCTAGAACATGTAAATAAAGAATACTTTCAAGATTTTAAAAAATTGTACATCAAAAGTCATAGTCTTGGTCAAAAGGTTACACATTAATAAATCCCAAACATCTTACCTACAAAGAAAAATAAAGAAAAAGTCACGAACTTTTAGGGTAAGTTCAAAGTGAAGGGTTTTTTTCGTCATAGAAAACGAATTCAAAATGTGTTATAAACTTCTCAATAAGTGTATTGTAGTAAAGAATACACTTGATACTTAATATTACACATTTTTAAAGTTGTCTAACTATATTTTTTGGTGGATTTTTTGACTGTGTCTCTTATAACCCCTGTCTCTTATAACCCCTGTCTCTTATTACCCCGGCTTCCCCTACCTATTTTTTATAATATTGTGCCATAAAAAAGAAAAAAAAGTCTAGTTGTTAATAAAATATGTACGTGTCTTCATATATTCTTTAACAAATCTTCAGAATTACAAAGTGTTTTGAAATGATAACCCAATTTTCCACTTCTTTGGACTTAACAATTCTAGAGAACAAGAATAACGTACTTCATTTTAAAGAAAGAGAATCATTCGCAAACAGACAGGCACACCCATACGTTTCAAAGCAATTATTGCCCAAAGCAACTGAATAATGGATGGAATGTCGGATCAACAGTTGGAAAAGCCCCCATGCCCCATATAAGGTAAAGCTAGGAGAATTTGCGCACAATTCCACAAAATGATTTAAAAAGTCCAAATATAATTTTTTTACTAACATTTTGGTGCATAACTATGACAGGCATGGAACAAGGGCGCAGAATTCATAACACTTTCAATGAAACAAAATTTTCTACTTAAATCAACGATATTACACATATGTACAGAATTTCTTAAACAAATACCGGTATGAATTCTGCGCCCGTGTTTAATACCTGATATGAATTGATCCTTCTTCTATGCATTTCCATTGCTATTTTGTTGCTCTGTTGTAATTTAAAGTAACAGAAGTAATAACAACAAGAGAGCTATTTTGCGCAATCTCTCCTAATAGGGTAGGAGTGATGCACATGGGTAGGAGAGATTGCGCTTAATTATAAATAGAATTACATTATCAATAATAATAATTCACTTAAATGACATTGTTGTGAGGTATTTTTAAACAAATACTTCTGCATTGGGAGTGGATTTTTCAATTCAATAATTAAACAAGAAAGAAAAATCATGCAGTACGCATTGATTAGCAATATTTTCCAACTGTACGCAATTGTTGTATCGAAAAACTTTTGATATTCTTTGCCTACATTAACGCACAACAGACAGAAGGACTGATAAACATACAGATAGATTAATTGATTTTAAAATTACTCTTAGGCATTTTGGAAAGTGCTAAAAAGGCTTAACGCAAAAGAAAATGCAGCCGTTAGATTATAATTACAGCTTTTAAACTCTCTGAATATTTTACTGTAGCCCTGTAAATCTGAAAGTTAATCATATCATATTCTATACAAAACAATACTTTAGAATATTAATAATACATGTCAATGTTTTATGATTTTTATAGTAGAAAGTTTTTTAAATATAACTTTTAAAAAATTCTGTCCTAAAACGTAATACATTGGCTTTTTTTTTTTTATTGTTGTTGTTGTTGTCCCTGTAAGCAAACTAGTTGTACAGGACCTATTAATGACATTTTAAATAGGGAACATTCCATAGGGAACTTGAGTGTATCATTTTTAAAAATTTTCAAAATATTCACGGATGATAGGAGCCGGAGATGAACAGATAGAAAGGTAGACAATCGGACAGACAGATGCACAAATTGAAATCATAATCCCTCTAAAATTATAAGAAAGCGTTAAAATGCTCATGTAAACAAAAGTGCAATTCCAGAAACTTTTTATTAATAGCTCTTAATGTAACTGATTATTTTTGTGTGGCCCTGTAAAGCTAATGCTAACCATACTATATTACATAGAAGGCACACTCTTTTGTGCATACGAATAATATATTGCAATTGCATTAAGCTTTGTGAAAAATAAAATTATTAAAATTTGGCTTATAAAAATAACTCTCATACAACACAATGCTTTGGAGTATTTTCAAGTGCCCCTGTACACAAAAAAGATAGAAATGTACTCGATTTTACATAGGAAACATCCGATAGGGAATTGAATAACATATTAAAATTTCATTAAAGTTTCTATATATTAAAGGTATTAAAATATGGTTTATAGAAACTCCTCTCATAGAACACAATGCTTTCGAATACTTTTGGGTGTCCCTGTACACAAACCAGAAGAGGTATTCATTCCATTTTCAATAGGGAACATCCGATAGTGAACTTGAATAACGTATATCAGTTTCAAAAACTTCCATAAATATTTACGGGAGTTAGAGCGCGGGCTGACAGACAGACAGACGGACGGACAGACACACAAATTGATATCATATTCACACTTAAAAAAATGTTAGAAAGTGTTAAAAATGCTTAATGTAAACGAAATTAGAAAGCAAATTTTTAATAACAGCTCTTATTATAACACAATATTTTTTTGTCACCCTGTAAACCTAATGCTAATCATGCTATATTCTATGTTAAGCATTCTTTTGTGCATATAAATAACATATTTCAATTTCATAAAAATTTCGTGGAAAGTAAAGTTATTAAAATTTGACTTATAGAAATATCTCTCATAGAACGCAATGCTTTAGGATACTTTTGAGTGTCCTTGTATATAAAACAGTGTTGGTATTTAATCCATTTTATACAGGAAACATCCAATAGTAAACTTGAATAACATATTTCAATTTCATTAAGATATGTGTACAGTAAAGGTATGAAAATATGATTTATAGAAATACCTCTCATACAACACAATACTCTGAAATACTTTTGGGTGTCCCTGTATACAAACCAGTAAAGGTATAAACTCCATTTTCAAAAGGGAATATCCGATAGTGAACTTGAATAATATATATCAGTTTTAAGAATTTCTACAAATATTTACAGGAATTAGAGGGCGGATAGACAGACAGACGGACAGACAGACAGACAAACCGAAGTCATTAACACCTTTCAACCATGTTGGGAAGTGTTAAAAATGTTAGAAAGTGTTAAAAACGCTTAATGTAAACGAAAGTACACTTTTAGCAAATATTTATTACTAGCTCTTTATATAACTGAATATTTTTGTATCACGCTGTAAATCTAATGCTAATCATGCTATATTTATACAAAGCATTTTCTTTTGTGCTTATAAATAACACATTTCAATTTCATGAATTTTCGTGCAAAGTAAAGTTATTAAAATTTAGTTTATAGAAATATCTCTCATAAAACGCAATGCTTTGGAATACTTTTGTGTGTCCCTGTACTCAAATCAGTGGTGGTATTTACTCCATTTTATACAGGAAACATCCGAGAGTGAACTTGAATAACATATTTCAATTTCATTAAGATTTGTGTAATGTAAGGGTATGAAAATATGGTTTATAGAAATGCCTCTCATAGAACACAATGCTTTGAAATATTTTAGGGGATCCCTGTACACAGACCAGCAGAGGTATAAACTCCATTTTTCACAGGGAACATCCGATTCTGAACTTGTATAACATATTTCAATTTCATTAAGTTTTTTGTACAGTAAGGGTATGAAAATATGGTTTATAAAAATGCCTCTCATAGAACACAATGCTTTGAAATATTTTCGGGGGTCCCTGTACACAAACCAGTAGAGGTATAAACTCCATTTTCAATAGGGAACATCCGATAGTGAACTTGAATAACATATATCAGTTTCAAGAAATTCCATAAATATTTACGGAAGTTAGAGCGCGGACAGACAGACAGACAGACAAACAGACAGGCGGACGGACAGACAGACGGACAGACAGACAGACAGACAAACTGAAGTCATAAACACTTTTCAACCTTGTTGGAAAGTGTTAAAAAATCAGAAATATAAAAAGAACTACAAAAATTTATTTAAAGAAAAAAATATTAAAGAAACAGAAAAAAGAGCAAAA
Organism: Salticus scenicus; assembly: GCA_963930645.1. Taxonomy (NCBI): domain Eukaryota; kingdom Metazoa; phylum Arthropoda; class Arachnida; order Araneae; family Salticidae; genus Salticus; species Salticus scenicus. The sequence continues at coordinate 89,031,330 of OZ005657.1, read as the reverse complement.
TTAGATAAAGAACAAGACCAGAAAATAATATTAACCCTTATCGCTTGTATGTCCCTTCTGAGGAGACATTAAAGAATCGAGCCACGTCTTAAGGTGTTCCTCTGCAAATGAAATGTTATTTTTTTTTAAACGTGTAACTATAGGCTACCTTTCGGCTACCGGAAAATTTAACAGAAAGATTTATTTTACTTAATGATGAAGTAAAATAAAACAAATTATTACAATTTTTCGGTAGCCAAAAGGTAGTAAGTTTGAAACTATACGTGTGACATTTTAAAGGAACGCCAAAAGGCGTGTCTTACTGTTCAAAATAGGAAAATATGCCGAACGCTAACGCAAAGGGTTAAGTTACTAGTTAGGACGTTTAACTTAAAATTTACCTTTTCAGCTAGGATGGTTTATTGTTTGCTGACCGAATCTCTCGTTGTCCACAATTATTGCACATATTATTGTACATGTGAAGTTAATATGCAAAATCTGTAACAAGTGAACCTATTCCAGACGTTTTATCCGTCTCAAACAGGCATTTCCAAGCAAAAAAAAAAAAAAAAAAAAAGTTAGCACACCGTGCGTGTAATGACGTGGCTTGTCCCGCCCATTTTTAAGTGCAGAATACGCCCACCATTTACCATTTATTAAAATCTTTTTCCTCAAAATCTTCCGCCGAAAAATCCTTTACGTTTTAAAATCTTTTACGCTTTAAAATCCTTTACGTTTGAAAAACTTTTAGGCTTTAAAATCCTTTATGTTTATTTTATTTTATTGAAATTTAGTCGATTACATTTCTTGAAAAGAAGATTGACCAGAAAACCACCCCAATAGTGTAGCAATAGAAATCAATTAAATTACTTTCATTTGAGAGGGCATAATATAACGTGATTTTTGACACATAAACTGTTAGCTCTCGTAAACCCGTTCTCGAGAAATCTATATTTAAGTTTGGGTAAAAATGTAGTAGTTTGAAAAAAAGTGGGAGGAGTCCCGTGAAAACCTTTAAGAACCATTACTTTTATCAATTTTTAGATTCTATTTTAGCGAATTTTTAGACATTATATCTCGATTGAATATATCTCAAAGCTGAAACGGGACGCTGATTGTTCCATCAAAGAACACATTTGATTATGCTCTTTCGATTTCTGCTTGTTTTGGATGTTATTCATTATTTCAGAAAGGCGTGTGTTATCGATTCAGGCATGGTTGCACCGATTATTAGCGAACTTTCAGAATTTATAACTCGAAAATGAGCTGACAAGGGCTATTGCTTTATGCGTCAAAAAACATTATTATATACGCTCTTTCGATTAATGCTTGTTTGGATTTTTTTTTTTTTTTTTTTTTTTTTTTTTTTTAATTTTATGATTACACTATAAGATCGTTTCCGGTGAATGGGCTGATATTTTTTGCTTGTATTTAGTTTTGTCTCTTCGATTTAAGCAGTCGAAGGAACTTGAGTATCATACTTGAAAATGTTGCAAACTAAAAATATATACAATAAGCAAAACTAAATAGATATACGATAACATTTAAACATCTCATAGGCTAACAACATTCTAGATGTAAATCCCATCAGAGGTGTGGCTATTGTCGATTGTACCACTCCTGAATAATGTTCAATTTCAGATTCTGTAGATAGTCTCCATAGAAGTGGTGCACCGTCTCGAATAGTTTGAACTAGTCCCATGACTAATGGAGTTAGGTTTTGGTACAGTCCCAGGCATTGAAAAAAACTCATCATCATTGTCTTGTTATCTGCAATAAGCTGCGAAATCTCTGTTTGTATAGAATTTTAAAAGCGCAATCTCTCCTAAACAGCAAAAGCACAAACTCTCCCATTTTGGTAGGAGCGATTGCGCAGTGTTTTATTAAATAATTACTCACGTTTAGAGGAAATCGTGGCGCTTATACCGTTAGTATAGGCCAGTAGGTTGTGATAAATTGTTTAATTAAAAATATTTTGTACTACTATCATTGTATTGAAATTTTTAGGAAGGGTTATGAAAATTCAAGCATTCAATTTTGAGAACGAGAGAAAATAACCACGTTTTACCTTAAACTCTTGAAGCAATTAATATGCAATTCATGTCAGCACTTCCCTATTGATGTTGTATAAACACCTAATATTTCAACTCGCTCACTCTACTCTTTCCCTCGGATCCCCTATGTGCGCAATCTCTCCTACCGCGCAATCTCTCCTAGCCTTACCTTATTTGAACGGGAATTAAAAAAATAAAATAAAATGGGAATCTCACAGTCCCACCTTCTAATGACCCAATTGATGAGTCTATTAGAAGGTGGTTCATATCAGCAATCATGGTAAATATCAGTTATCGAACGGTTCTACGCTCAAAGCTGGTAGACAGAAAGAGACAGGTTCGATCCCAAGTCACGCTATCGACCTAACCATTCGAGGTATTACGTGGTTTTCTTCGAAACTCGCGTAAATACAGGCTAAGGTCCCTTAGAAAGACTCCCCAACACACACCGATGGCATTCCACTTGTAGTTCTAAGACTCTAATGTAGCCAATCGGCCTTAACCAACAAACCAAACCAAACCCATATTCTAATGTGAACCCTAACGCTTGATAACCATAATTGTATACTTCTCAATTACCACAGATAAGTAGCTACATCAATTACCCGTAAAATTCCAGAAAAGAAATTTTTATGAAAACGTTGTGTTCCATTATAAGGAGAACAAAATTTCTCTATAATTTCATTTAAATTTCCATGAATAAAATATGAGGCAATGAATAAGTAGACTTGACAGAGTTCTCATCAAAAGTAAAAACTGTATAAGAATTTCTCACCCTTACTCAGAAACAGAAACAAAGTGAGATTTCTGAAAAGAATGCGCGAACAGAAAATACTGAAAAATAAATAAATAAGTAAATAAATAAAACTGGATTAATTTAAATTTTTAATGATGTCTAATTTTACAGCTCGTTCGCATAATTTGAGCTTAATCGCTGCTTAACTATGTCGATTTTTTTTCACTGCCAATCACCGAAATAGGCAGCTACTGCATTGCAACTTGATGAAAGTTTATATATATATACAGTGCGTTGCATGAATATAAACGCACCTTTTCCTATAACCAGAAAGAGAATTTTTTTAATTTTTAAAAGAAGGAATTTGACTTACAGTTACTGCATATGACTAACAACTGAATAAGGTGCTTTGAGCACGTATGTTTAGGCTCATGCAAGCTTATGTAAATCAGTGTTTAAGCATTTTCTTATTTTTCACTCTTTTTCGTTTGTTGCGCACTCTATATTTTGCGTTTAAAATTTAACAGAGCGACCGGAATTAAATTAAAACACAGATAGTCGTGTTGCTAACGTTCTCTAAAAGCGGTTTTAATGCTTGAGGGCGAAATTTACGGAGTTTGTTCAGGATGGCAAGAGGGAAAACTTTGACAGTAGACGAGAGGATAAAAATCGACTTTATGCGTGGTAAAGGCTTTAGCAATCGTGAAATTGGGCGTCGAATCGGAAGAAGTGAATGTGTTGTGCGAAATTGTATAAAGAAAGGGGCGAATTATGGGAAAAAAGCGTATAAGAAGTGAACAGGAAAGCTCACCAGTTACGACAAACTTCGAATATGCAACGCTGCAAAGAATAAGAATATTTCCTGGGCGAAGATAAAGGCTCAATACAAGCTGGGTGTTCATCGGACAACCATATGGAGAACTATCAAATCTGCAATATTCATTAAATTTAAGAAAATGAAGGCGAAACCACCCCTCACTCAAAACCACAAAGATATGCGGTTGGAATGGGCAAGAAAATGGATTTTAGATCGACTAAATTGGGAAAAAGTCATCTTCTCAGATGAAAAAAAGTTTAATTTCGATGGCCTGGACAAATTTCATAACTACTGGCACGATTTGAGAACCGAAGAAATGTACTGTTCAAAACGTTATTCTGGAGGTGGGTCTGTCATGGTGTGGGCAGCCATAGGTTTTAAAGGGATTTTCGAATTAGAGTTCGTGGAGAACACTATGAACTCTGTAGATTATGTCCAGATGCTCACAAGGATCCTCCGCCGTCAAGCAGTCGAGAAAGCTGGAAGAAATTATATTTTTCAGCAAGGTTGTGCATCGGTACATACAACACATATCGCGAAAAAATGGTTCCGTGACAAAAAAATTAAAGTTCTGTATTAGCCCTCAAAAAGCCCCGATTTAAACATAATGGAGAACGTATGGGGTATTCTGGGCCGCCGTGTTTACGTAAACGGAAGGCAGTTGAACACGAAAGATGAACTAAAATTGGCCATTCTAGTAGCTTGGAAGACAATCAGCTTGGATGACCTCATACCACTATATTAGTTAATGCCAAGGCGTTTACTGGCTGTTCTAAAAGCCCATGGTGGCTTTACAAAGTATTAGATACAGTATTTGTTACTCAGTTATTTATTTTTTACATGTGCGTTTAAATTCATGCAACACGTATTTTTGTCATAAATTCAATAAAATTATTTTCTAAAAAATCATATTGGTCTTTCATTGTTTTGATTCGTATTTTCATTTGTTGAATCATACACATACAGTTTGCTTCAAGTGTCACCTATTCATATTTTTTTTATTGCACTTCTATACCATTCTAATTCTTAAAGCTAAGGTGCGTTTATATTCATGCAACGCACTGTATATATATATATATATATGTATATATATACCTTCAATACAAGATTATTTACCTAATTTTAGTATTTTTGGTGTTTCATTGTAGAAATATAATGAATTTTTGCAGCTGATAAGCAAAATACCTAATTTTCTTACCCAAGTTTTTTGAAAATTTTTAAAAATCATTCAACTTTTGTGAAGGGTATGTTTAAATTTGCTGATTTTAGTGAAAAGTAAATGGTTTTTAATTTCAAGATTGTTGATTTTGATGTTTGGACAAAAATTTTGATAAACTGGCCCCAAAAGAGTGCGAGAATTTCTCTCAGTGTTAAATTTTTTTATGGGAGAAACTAAAAAAAAAAAAAAAAAAAAAAAAAAAAACCAAGATACTCGCGATCGTGTGCTTTAGTGGGAACATTGCATATAATCTGTTTTGTACCTACGATTTTGCACATAGGCATTTATTTGCTTGTTTCTATAAGAATAAACACTTTGTTTGATTATTTAAGTATGCGCTAACCTGCTTAGTATATTTGGGAATAAAAACTTGATGTAATTTGTTATGGTGGGTAAACGACATGGAATTTTTAAACTTCTTTATTTAAAAGGTATTGGTCATAAATTTACTTACTATTTTTTTTTTTTTTTTTTTTTTTTGTAATTTGCTTGTATCATAAATATAATATTGTTGCTTTATCAAAACATCTTAAAGAAAAAAAAAAAAAAAAAAGATGCATTTAGTATTTTTAAGGATCATTTCTCAACATTTTACTATTAAATGTAATATTAAACTTCCTTTCCTCTCCAAACATTCAAACTGCTGAAGTTATTTACCAACATTTGGTAAAAAATAAAACTTCAAATGTCTTTTTTTTTTTTAATGATTTCTCTATAATTAAAAAAAAAAAAAAACATCAAATTTGTAATCAGTATAGAAAAAAAATTATTATTTTAATACGCATACTTACATGCACGCACACACACACACACTATGTATGTATATATATATTTCGGGATTATTGCTTGTGATTGAGACAATTTAAAACTTAAAATTTAATTCTAGTAATAAAAATTAAGATTACTTCAGGTTTTAACCCAAATTAATTTCATAACAACTTCAAAACATAAATAAAAAACACCTTCTCTTAAATAATAGAAATTAACAAAAATTGCTTGATTAAATTAAAAAAAAATAAAAATTAAACATCTTCTCTTAAATAAAACAACTTAAGAGTAATTGCTTGTTTAATCCTACATACAACCTTATCATAAACTTTTATTGTTTATCTTGCTTCATGATAGATGGCGCTAGTACACAGATGTATTAATGTTTGAAGTAATTAAATTCTTCTTCGTGAAAGAATTTAAGTTTATTGATTTAAAGAAAAATTAAAAATTAAATTAATATTTAACTAACTAAATTTAAACTTACAATTACAAAGCGAATTTAACTGTTAATGAAATTGTTCAAATGTAAAACTTTATCGATTAATCGAAAATTGTATGGAATTTATTTTTAATATCATTCTTATGATGGCAACATGTTGCACTCTGTGTCTGTGTTGGTGATGGCTTGACGGGTGGTAAAATCTTTGATTTTTTTTTCCTTTTTTTCTCTCTGGATTCCTTGCGGGTTTGGTTTGATATTTTATTTCATTCCTCTTTCAAAATGGTCTTGTTGCAAGATAGCAGGATGAGCTATATATTTTGCTAGAAATAGCTACACTAAGCGACAAAAAAAAAAAAAAAAAAAAAAAAAAGCCGCACTTGGATATTTTCCTTTTCGCCTTCTGCAACCGCCAAATTTATCGTTTAAAAAGCAAACTTTCGAACAGATTTTATTATGTTGTCCTCCACATACAATTTAGCTTTGAGTCCAGTGTTAAAAACAAAATGCAATTGCCAGGAAAATTGTAATTTTAGAAATTATTGCATAAAAGGTAAGAATAAGGCAGTTAACGATGTCACAAAAAGTATTAATTTTTGAATGAAAATCAAAAATATTTTAGTACGTGAGATGGCAAAATAATTAAATATTAACGAAATATTGGTAAAAGGGTTTTTAGCAAGACATAAATTTTTTTTACCTTTTAAACTGGAAACTTGGTTTTAGGCGGCAATGTTGCTCATCCAAGCGAGATGACCGTAAGTTAAAAAGCCATTGCTTATAAAATCGGTTTGTATTACATTTAGGGCCTTATTCACCAACTTCTTAACACTCGGATTAAACCTCGGATCAGTGGTAATCGCTCGATCATACAAAAATCGGTATTCTCCAACAAAAATCCGCGGCAGATCTGTAGAACAGAGGTTCACTGGTGTTTGTTTACATTTTGGCGATATTATCCGTGCGCCAACGAACCAAGGAAATGAATTTATCTTATGGCAAACTTACAAAACGTTTGTTTACGTTCGAAATGAAAGAAATATTAATGCAGACGACTATTTAACGTAATTAAATAAAATTATCGAAGAAATTTCATAAAATGGCGATGGTTAATTAACTTTTTAACTACAATATTTTAATAAATAAGCAAATACTTAACAAAATGCACGTTTTGTCATCGAAGTTTTAAGAGCAATTTAATTTCAACAACACAATAAATGAAAATTCAGAATAAAAATATAACTTTAAAAGTAATTAAAAAAGCATGAAAACTTACAATACATGCAACATGAATTTTATTTATTTATTTTTATTTTTTCCATTTTGAAATTTCTGTCGACTCCATAATACGTAAATCACATATCAAATATTTCACTTCGCGCTCAGTTAATTCGTAACATTCGAGGATTCTAAAACCGCATTCAAATGAATCGAAACACATCGGTATAAAAATTATGAGAATATACAAATAAAATAAAAAACATATTTTCAAGTTATCAAATGATACGCTTTCATTTCTCCAGACACATATCGTTTCGAATTTTTCATTAACACTTATATTTTCAGCGGAGGGAAAAATTCCCTAGTTTTCATAAACTTGACCAACAAGTGATTGAGTGGGTGAGTTTTACGTCGAACTAGTGCTACGTTGTGGACAATGAGTACGGCAACCAAATATCCCCATTTTCTACAGACAACGTTTACTTTATTCGCATTATTATAATTTTTTAAAAAAATTATAGAAAGTAAACTATTTAATATTCAAATTTTATTTTTAGTGCTTATTAATTAAAAATGAAAAAAAAAAAAAAAAAAAAAAAATACATGCATAATTAGTTAATTGTAGCAATTTAAAGCTTCTCTGTTTTAAAAGTTCACGGATCCGGCCACTGTTGTAGCGACGGAGGATGAATTGGGACATACCCCTAAGGTATATGAACCAACAAAGAAACATGGCTGTATAAAGCTATGAATCTGAAAACGCACGTAACTCGGCTCCGCGGCAATCACTATCGCGCATTTAAGACCAAAATTTCCCATAATGTAGCTCTAGTGCAACGTAAAATGCGCTCGAAACAAATGAACCAATCAAATATCGCCTAATTTTCCATAATGTAGCTCTAGTGCAACGTAAAATACGCTGAAAACAAATGAACCAATCAAATATCGCCTAATTTCCCATAATGTAGCTCTAGTGCAACGTAAAATACACTCAAAACAAATGAATCAATCAAATATAGCCTAATTTCCTGTAATGTAGCTCTAGTGCAACGTAAAATATACTCGAAACAAATGAACCAATTAAATATAGCCTAATTACCCATAATGTAGCTCTAGTGCAATGTAAAATACACTCAAATCAATAAAAAACAAATGAACCAATAAAATCTCTCCATACTGCGTCATAATAGAATTGTTAAGTTATGTTTACAAGGATAGGCAGTTTCTCGCTACGGAAGTTCGCCAAGCAGAAAGTGAACCTCTGTTCTACGGATCAACCAAATCTGCTGTTCACCGGCTACTTTAATTCTCGGATTTGCTGATCCGTGGTTTAATCCGAGTGTGAAGAAGTTGGTGAATACGGCCTTTAGAACATAAAAGAGATTCAGAAAAAGTGTTTAGTAGCATAATTTCTTTAACTACAGTACAGCAGCTATTAAACAAAGCAGATGTGAATGACACAAAATTTGAAAGAATTCCAATCTTAGTGAAGAGAATTAGGAAAACATGACCTCAGATGGCTAAAAAAAAAAAAAAAAAAAAAGTTAATTACTGGGCTGAACTGGTTCTCTTTGACGAGTCAAGTTTAACTTATATCAAGCTAAAGGAAACAAGCAGTCCTGACAACGAAAACATGACCGACTTAATGAAAATCGAACTTTTAAAACAGTGACACATTCTCCGTACTTTATGGTACGGGGGTGCACAACTTTTCAAACAGTCGGGCAAATTTTTATGCTCAAGGGATCAATTAACTCGAAATAAAACACAATCTTCATAAAAGTGGTGCCTGACCGACTATTTTGGATGTATCTTGGATATTTCCGCAAACAGCATTTCAAGATGATAATGCACCTTACTACGCGGCGTCTGTGGTAAGTTTATTCACTTCAGATGTCAAAATATCCTATCCATTCGCATGAGAACCAATAATTCTGAAAGTAATCATAACTTTTTTCACTTTAAGTTAAATCATACAAAGGATATAATAGAATTTCTTCTTTACCAGACATGGAAACAGTTCTAATCGCAATCCGCTCGAAAAAGTTTCGTCTATAAAAAGGCGGGGGAGAGGGGAGAGGATTCGAAATTTGCATCTTATATCTCTGCCAGAACTAGAAAAAATTATTTGTGATATTTAGCACATTGAAATTTCTGATATTTATATTAAAACACTGTATAAAACTATGTCATTGCGCATTAAAGCAGTAATTCCATATAAAGGTGGAATTAACACAATATATTTTATATTTTTAATAAAAAATTGCTTAGATCTAACAAATAAATAGTTTTATTGCATATATTAAAATATAATTTGTTTATTTCATATAATAAATCATAATAGAATACAAAGTGTATGGTTATTGCACTATGTTCAAAAAGAAAGTTTTATGCAGATTTTTAAAAAGTACATACTTCGTAGAGTGTAATAAAGTGAATTATTAAATCGAAAATGTACATAGGTATCATTTCATCCCTTTGGTATTATGCAAACAAGACAGTTTTATTTGTTTCAAACATTAATTTAAAAGTTATTACAAATAAAAAAGGTATAAGTCCTTTTTTCTGCAGTGCGTCTTTTTTTTTTTTTTTTTGCTTAGTGTATGTAGTTTTACGAAATCTTGCAGCTCATTCTGCTTTAAAGAAGTACATGTTTCGCTGATGAGATAATACTTCTACTTTTAAGCATTTATTAATCCAGTTCTTAATTCCTGTGGTCCTTTTTCAGACTTTTTAATTCAATTCTCCTTTCCTGTTACATTTTAAATAAATTTATTGAGAACTTCCATCAGTTTTTCTCTGTCAAAGTTTTATGGTCCTTTTTACTCATGTAGGCGTAAGTAATTTAAATTGTTTTTGTCTTTTAATTGGAACTAAAAATGAATCGTAAAGTGTCTGTACTAGCTTTTTTGCTGTGTTACAATCAGTTTTATTTTTGTGGTGTTGGTATTATCATGTATCGTTTAAAAGCAAAATTTTTATGAAATCTTATATATATATATATATATATATATATATATATATATATATATATATATATATGTATATATATATATATATATATATATATATATATATACATATACATATAATGCTTAATGTATGTGATAAAAATGAAAAGAATATATTAATTTTACCCGTAGCACATAATACTGACATCTTTCTCCAGAGTGAAAATATATAAGAAAGAGCAATGAACGAGTAACAATAGAATAGGAACAATAAATAAATAAATATAACGAAAACAAAAAAGTAATAAAAATTTTCTGATACTCAGTTCCTTCTATCGTGTACATATTTTTAAAATTTACACGATATTTGTTTGAGGTTTTCATATTATAAGTAGCCCAATATTACTGACTATTTATTATATTATACAAATGAAATTTCGTTAAAACCTGAGCATGCGTAGTTAAAAATTAGTAAAAACCCTCATATTTTATTAGATATTTAACATTTTTGAATACTGACTGCAATGTGCTGTGTCTAATAGAGTATTTCAATTTTTCAAAAAATGTTTTGCATTGAGTTTAATACAACGCGCATTATAGTTAAAAAAGTGTTTTTTTTTTTTCCAATTAAAATAATAATAATAATAAAATAAAAAATAAATAAAATATATTTCCATGAATATATGTGGTACCTTCCTAAGAAATTATACAGATATTATGAAAAAGCCTTATGATCACATGCTACAGCTAAAACACATTTAGAGAATTATTATTTTTTTTTTCAGGGTTATCCCAAACTTTTTTTTTTTTTTTTTTTTTAATTTATTCTTAACCGCCCTTTCCGCCCCTTTTGCTTTTTCCGAAAAACTTTCATTGAGTTATAAAACTCATGACACGTTCTTTACATTCCTGATGTTTGAAGAAGATTCGTCCTGTATTTTTTGAGATATTTGATAAAACGTCGAAAATTGACAGTATTCTGTGATCTATGAAAAATAAACTATGTATAAACTTTTTTCTTTTTGAAAATGTAATAAATTTTACCACATGCCACAATAGTCAATAATAGCCAAATTCTGGGACACACTGACTAAAACAGAGCTACAGAAGGGGGCCGCTACGGCTCTGTACATTAATTTGTGATTGATATATTTAAACCCACTTAAACCTCTAAATCTATTCACACCACGAAACGCATGCTGAAAAAGTTTTAAAGCATTTCTTCCTTTCCGCGATAGTCAGCGGATAAGATAGACCTTTATTGACGCATTAAGAAGAGAACTAGCGTGCAATTAGAATAAACAGATAAGTATTTCACTAACTTGAGAACGGTCGCCACATTTGTCAGGTTCGAGTGAATGGTTTGCCATAATCATAGGCGTGTTGTGCTAATGTATTTATGCCAAATTCTATGGCAACCTCCTTGAAAAAAGAGAAACAGTCATTTTCGCTTTCGTAGAGGGAAGTGAAAAAATAAGGTAAACTTTTTATTTATTACATTGATAAGTAGAAACTAGAGACCATGAAGAGAGAGAGAGAGATTCTACCTTCAAGGCAGAGAACAATGTTTTTACGGATTTAAAAACCATTAGATTAAAGTACAAAAAAATTAAATAAATAAATGCGGATTTTTTAAGTAAAATATTGAAAAAATAATATATATATATATTCTTGTGGCGATTTATACACACACATTTCGTGTTATTTCTTTCTTTGTTTTAATGTACAGACGTGAGACGTGTGAAAATTATTAGAATAATTGTGAATTTTTCTTTTTATTATTTTTGAAAAAATATTTCACATTTGTTGATATAATTGAAATTCCATACATTAAGAATAGTTTACAGGATAATTTAGTTATTTTTAGCACTTTCTAACAGTTTTAAGAAGTGTTTACCACTTTGGTTCGTCTGTCAGGCTGTCAGCATTTTCATGTGCATAAATATTTCTAAAAGCCCATAAAACACATTCTAAATACATTTACTTATCACTCACATCATAAATACAAATTCATAAATACTTTTCACCATCAGTGGAAAATATTGAAAATGAATAGCACAACCGAAAACACATCACCCTCAATATTAATTTAATTTAATTTCTATAGTAAACATCCTTTATTCCCTCGGAAAAATATAAATATATTCGCAATATAAAAATATTAAAATTTGCTTATAAAAAGTACGTCTATTAAATCATCAAATGTAATGTATCTAAATTTTTTGCGAGTCCCTGTATACAAATTAATTTACATATGACTTTTAATGGAAATCATCTTACGGTATATCTGAAAAACTGACTAACATATATGTTTTGTGAAAAGTCTAAAAATATTTATGGATATGAAAACGCGTCCAAACTGACATAGAAACCAAAGTGATAAACAGTTTTAAAATTTGTTAAAAATAACTAAATTATCCTTTAAACTATTCTTAAGGCATTGAGGGTAAATTATATATATATATATGTATGTACAGGGTGTCCAAAAAAGGTTGAAACGCTATTTATTTTTTTTTACCCGTTACAAATAAATGGGCAATGTAAATTGAAAAAATGTCCAAATTAAGGTAGGAAAGAAGACTACATTAAGAAAAAACCCCTTCCATTAATTTTTAAAAAGTTACATTTTGTAAAATTTTATACAGTCCCTCTACACAAATTTGTCAATTACAAAGTTTTTATTTTTCATTCAACAAGACTATTAGAAAAAACCGCATAACTATATCTTTAAAACCAACCGAATTATGACACAGAAAAAAAAAAAAAAAGTGACTTATGCCATTTTTCCGTATCATTTAAAAGGCTGGCTTTTCGGTGAAAATAGGGATCATTTACTAATTGATAACGGAAATGTTTAGATCAAAAACATAATGTGTCGAAAAATTCTCAAAAGCATTTACATTAAACCTTAGAATTTTAAAATGTATTTCGAATTTAGCATCTTGTTTAATAACGATTTTGAAACATTTTACATTTCTATTTTGATATATGGTCCCTATAATCAGAGTTCAGTTTTCAATTAAGTATAATTCATTCAGTTTTAAAGATACAAGTATGCGGTTTTTTGCAATGATGTAATTTGATTTTGCATTGAAAATAAAAACTTTCTAATTGTCCAAATTTGCCTAGAGGGGTCGTATAAAAATTAAAAAAATGTAATTTTTTGAAAATTAGCTGGAAAATATTTTTATTAACGTAGTTTATTTCCTATCTTATTTTGTATACTTTTGCAATTTACATTACCCTCTCATCTCTAAGAGGTAAAGAATTAAATCGCGTTTTTTTGGGACACCCTGTATATATGTTAAAATTTGAAATTTTCTTGAAGTTTTACACTGTTGAACATACACAAAAATTCAAATTTATTTATGATATAATTTCTTTCTTTTCCTTTCTTCCTTTTTTTTTTTTTTTGTGTGTGTGTGTGTGATTTACGTCAGCTCTAATTTGAAGACGCATTTTTTAGCTAAGACATAATTCCTTTCAACTAACTGAAATGACAACTTATTTTTAAATAAGTGGATTTATTACAATATATTCTGCATATATATGAAGAAAGTATAAGATTCGGAAAAAATTTCATTTTCCGGTTTTCGAAGAATTTACACATTTTGAGATTGCTTGAACATGATTGAATATTGATTAAATCTTTATTCATGTTAATTGGTAGATAGTGCCGTCATATAAAATGACATAGAAGAAAGTATTGGATTCGTGAATATTTTTGACTTCTGGTTTTCGATGAATTTACACGTTTTGTGATGTCTTAAACATGATTTGCTCATTTTTTTTTAAATGACTATTTGTCTCTGTGTGTATGATGTGTTAGGGAAATTGTGTAATGTCTCATGAACCAATGGGTGGAATTTAAGTACAACTGATAATTGGTTAGACCTCGATTTAAATTGGTGCTGATTAGCTGTTGGAATATATCACAGAATAGGTGATGCTACTATGTTGTGATTCACCCCATTTAAGTCAAGGCTATATCTCAACTTCAGTAGTGTATAAATGTACCAAACATGATATATGATATGGACATTATGTAAAACTTTTTTTTTTCCTTTTAAGATGGTAGACTGTTTTTTAATTTTCTTATTTTCTTTCTTGAAAAAAAAAAAAAAAAAAAAAATCTAGTTTTGTATTTATTTGCGTTTAAGAATCAATCTTAATTCTCAAATTAAATTGAATTTTCTCTACATGCAAATTTTTAAAATTGTATGCATGAAAATTCGAAATCTTGAAAGGATAAAGGTATTTAACTCTAAAAATACATTATTTCTACTCTCCATTTTCTTTAAACTGAATCAGAAAATTAAAAAAACAAATAAAAATTTATCTAATATTAAGCTCTGAAAGCGAGAAACATGTTTTTTTTTTTTTTTTTTTTTCTAATCTGCATTAATCTTACAGTATTCAGGAGTTTCTAAATTCCAATATAATTTCTTGATTTAGGTTTATTTTATTTTATTTCTTTTTTAAGATAAGAAATATAGATATAACATTTGTAATCTTTTTTATTAAAAGATGTGGAAATATAATGCATGCAGTTAAAATAATAATAATAATAATACATCTACAGAAAATTAAATTTAAATTTTGATGATGTCTAGTGTTGGGTTTAAGGCCAGTTAACTAAAGGAGGGTCCTAGGTTTAAGGGGTATATGCTCCTTGGGAAATCTTTCTAAGGGGTTCCTAGCTCATCTTTATGCAAGTTTCAGAGAAAAATAAGAAAACTTCAAATGGATAGGCCGACGAAAACGACTGGGAATTGAACTCTGAAATTTCTGCATACTAACTTCGAGATATTTGAATTTCGATATTTTATTGATAAGACCATTGAAGAATTTTTTGATTGTACTCATAAAAACTTAAAATTTTTATGCAGTTTTTTCCATAATGTTACACTGAAGATTAGCTATTTAAAAAAAAAAAAAAAAAAAAAAAAAAAAAATAGTTTGAATAATGAATATTAATAATGCTAAATTCCACACATCATACGATGGGTCAGGCCCCACCAGAGAAAATTTGCACAAGCCGCCACTAATAGCGGGTATTTCAGTTTCAGCTTCGCTTTGCAGAGTAAAGGAGAAAGAAAACTTAGATTAAGATTTGTTGATCAACATTTGGTATAGCTTAAAAAAAAAAAAATAATAATAATAATAATAATTAATTAACAGCCTTTCAAAATTGTAAATAAAAAAATTTGAAAAAATTTTCTTCATTTGGCACCCCCTTCACTATCGAGCGAGTGTCATGTGCGGCCGCTCACTCCCCACAGCCTTCGGTCCACCCCTGACTGAAACATGAATAGTATGAAAGGGACAAACAAATGCAAACAGCATATGTTGTGTTTGTTTGGGTTTTTGATAAAAGTTGGAGGAGATTCAGAGCCGGTGTACGAAGGTAGAGGCTAAATGCATTTTGGGCACTGAGAATTAAAGTGAAAATTACACAAAATAATTGGTTAGCACTTAATAGTAACTTTTAACTTCTACTGATTCAAAATGTAACAGAAATATATATACAGAAGGACTCATATTTAATAAGAATTTCTATAAAAGTAGAAATAAAATTTTATCATAATTTTGCATAGTTAAAAAAAAATATTGAAACTTTAGTAATATATATATATTTTTTCTTTTCAGGAAATTTTGAATATTCTTCAAGGATTGTGAAATACATTTATGAAGTTAATCCGAATACCATCGTACTTGTTTTTAGTAAGCATTTTAATCATCGGTGTTTTAATATTTTTTATATCAACTAGAAGAACTTTAAGTATACATGATTACTATGAATCCAAAGATAAAGATTTAAACATATTAGCACATCCAGAAAAATATCCCTTATATGACATTGTCAAAGAGAAGAATATACTAAATGGCACAAATGCATTTATTGAGAATTCTACCTGGATAGAATTCCTGCCAGAACTTTATATTCATTCAGCTTTTGCAGATGAGCCAGAGAAAATCTCAAATGACACTTTGATACGTATTATAGCTATAGGTCCAAGAGTTGATCTGTATAAACACAAATTACAATGCGTGTTTCAAAATAATGAAACACAATGGAAGAATGCTTTAGATAATTATGCAATAATACGTCATTGGTCATTCAGATATTTTGTATTCATTTGTAACAGTAAAAATAGCACAATTCCAGTAAAGGTAGGACTGGAAGACAAAAGTACTCAAAGAAAAAATGTATTAGTGAATGTCCAATATGAAACCAGAAAACCACATTTTAAACATGAACTTACAGTATGTATACTGCCAATCTTCGATAAGCCAACTAACATGGATCTGCTTGCAGAATTTTTAGCATATTACGATACTGTTGGAGCAAACTCTTTTACTTTCTATGATTTCAATATGACAAAAAATGAGAAACATTACATAGATATGGCAAGTCAGGCAGGCATTAACATAACAATCATTCCATGGACAATGCAAAATGCCACTATTCTTCCAAGGCAAAGAATTCTTGAAATAGCAAGTATCCAGCATTGCATCTTTAAAAATCAAGGAAAAAGTAAATATGTTCTTCCAACAAAAATTGATGAGTTTCTAGTGCCAAGACAGCATTTTAGTTTAACCGAATTGATGAATGAATTAAGTACAATATCTAAACACAAAGTTGGCAGCTTCAATTTTCATCTAAGTAATTTTTGTTCACAAAAATCTGTTTCTAAAAAATATAAAGATGATAATCTATTTACTTCTAGAGACTTAAGTAGAGAAGATAAAATATTGATTAATAAGAAAAGATCAAGATATATAGCAAGACCAGAAACAATAGAAGAAGGAGGCTTGAATTATGTACGAAAACATAAGAAGGGTTGGATTTCAGCCAATGTACCTTGGCAATTAGCATTAATTCACCACTACACAGCTTGTACCAAAAAGAAAACTGCACTAAAACTTATAGAGGATAGAACAGCAGAATCCTTTAAATATGAGATTTTGTTATCAAAACCTATGGCAGCTTACAGGGAATTTAAATCTATGACATCTTAAAATCTTAGATATTTTCAATTTTTTTCTTTTTCAATAAGGACATTAATGAAGTATGCAGTTTGTTTCAGTCTAAAATGTTTACAGAATATATTGTATATTTGGAAAGTAAATATGTAATTCTTAATAATAGTTTAATAACTTATAAATGTAGTAAGAAACGTTATGTTAATTTTATTAACATACAATGTGAATGTAATATAATTAATTAACATGATTTCAGAAATAATAACTTCTAATTACTAATAATGATATGAATAACAATAACAATAAAAGCAGTTTAATTTACTATTATTCATTTTATGTTTTTTCTGAATTCTACAATATAATTTTATTTTTGAAGTAAAAAATAAATTAATAAACTAAAAAATAAGGGGCTCTGCCAATCTATGCCTTAGGTTGTTTTAAAATCTAAGCTTAAGATCCTACTATTCCACTTGCAAAAAGATTACATGTATAATGATCATAAATGTAACTCATTTTATGAAAGCAGAATATTAATCTAATAAATTATTCATAAAAGATTTAACTATCAAAATGAACTAATTGATTCAATATGTAAATTAATCTTCAACCAGTCATAACAAGTCAAGTAATTTTCCTTTTAAACTTTTGGCAGTCTACATTCATATATAGTACAACCAAACACACAGTCAATAAAAATACTGGTACACAGCTTTTACTGTCGAATCCACCATTGGTTATCAAAAAGAAAAAAATTCTCCATAGGTCATGTATTCATGCAACAACAATTTTTATTTGTCTTAGCACATAATTAAAAAG
This sequence comes from Salticus scenicus, assembly GCA_963930645.1. Classification (NCBI taxonomy): domain Eukaryota; kingdom Metazoa; phylum Arthropoda; class Arachnida; order Araneae; family Salticidae; genus Salticus; species Salticus scenicus. The sequence continues at coordinate 89,013,340 of OZ005657.1, read as the reverse complement.
ATTGTTTCTAGTAGAATAGTTTTTTTTTTTTTTTTTTTTTTTTTTTATAAACATTCTAAAAAATCAAGATTTGAATATTAACACATTTTTAGCCCTATGAACTTATTGTTTACTAAACTTATTAATTTTACTTATTTTTCACATTGAGCAGGATAAAGCTATAGATAAAACAACTAATAAATTTCCATTTATCCTTTCTAAGCTGAATAAATAAAATGAAGAGGGCAAATCAGTACAATAATGTAAATAGCAAATGATGCTTTTTATCTGAAAGCATTAGGTCTTTAAACTTGCATCATATAAGGGAATGTTCAGTAATTTTCTTATTGCTTTGCCTACACATTTTTTCTTTTCTTTAAAAATCTAGACTATTTCAATTACCTTATTAACTTGCCAGTTTTCTTGTTCCTGTCCCCCCCCCCCCCATTAGATTTAATACTAATGTACCTCCATTAAATTGTGCACCTTTCTCATGCATCACATTTTGTGAGAACAGATGATTATAACTGAAGTAGAGTCCTACACAGGTTGAGTGAACTTGACCCACACCCAGTGGCGTAACAAGGGTGGGGCGGAGGGGGCGGTCCGCCCCGGGCGGCACGATTTTGGGGGCGGCATTTTGGTAATTTCCATTAAAAGTACACCTGAAAATTCAACTTCTACGCTATCTCAAACATATAACTTGAATTTGAAAAATATTTTCCTATGAAATTTCAGAAAGATTCTATAAAAATTTTTGATATACTTTTATAGAAAATACTTTTTATAAAAAATATTTTTATTATCTTATTATTTCACAAAACTTTGATTTGAATTTTTTTCCCCCTCAAAGTGTATTGCAGAGTTTGCTAGGGAAAACTTATTGAAAGAGGTATTAAGTGATCGATGTCCAGTAAAGTAAATCCGATACAACTGAAACTCCACAGAGCCGACTTTCATGAGGGAGAGGAGTAATTGTAATTCAGTCAGACGTTTACTTGCTCCTTGACTTGTTAATTATTAATTAAAAAAGGATAAACCTACCAGAAAACAAGAGATTTTTTTAAACTTTATAATCACAAATATAAGGTCTGTAAGTGATAATAAATATTCTTCTCTCACGTAGCCTTATAAAAATAAACTTTTTGATTGGAATAACAAAGCGATCAGATATACGTATGCGATGCATATTCATTGAACGTTTGTAATTTGCTTCTGGTTTTGGCCGTTTTCTACACAGATCTGTATTTTAATAATAATACATGGAACATTTTTTTATTTAAATTTAGTTTTTAAAGAATTGGTAATTTTTGCTAACATATAATTTTACAATCCTGGTTTAATAGATGCCTTTTCTTCATTGAGAATATTAATTTTTCCTGTGAGTAATACAAAGTATGCTAGTTAGTACTAAACAAAATAGAGCGCTGAAGAATGTCTCGCTCAGGGAGAGGCATTTTTCATGATTATCGAATGATTAAGGAACATTCTTTGTGATTTTCGAATAGGCAAACTGAGTTAATTTTCAGGGAGCACCTAAAGCTTAAAATATTTAACATTCGCAATATTTTCACATATATACCTTCTATATATGAGTTGACATTGCAGCTGAAAATATGCTATTAGAGGATGATTCAAAATGTAACTTTGTCTTGAAAATTGAAGCCTAAGCTGAAGTGTTCCTGACTTTCTGGCTCCGAGAATGTGGTTCTATCGGCTTAATATATCAATAATATTTTCACATATATACCACAAAATTATATGTATCCACAAAAAAACTTGACGAAATAATAAAATATATACATTTGCTGGTGTACCATTAAGTGGGTGGGAGGAGGGGAAGGTTCACGATCCCTGTTACCCTGAAATTACATTATCAATTGAAAGTTAAATTTTGAAAATTTATTCTTATTATTTGAAGGAGATTCTTCGCAAAATAAAAATTTAGGAAAACGTGTTTTTTTGTTGTTGTTGTTTTTTTTTTTTTTTTTTTTTTTTTTTTTTACAGGTTGTCGACAAACGAAAATTTTCACCGATTCTTCCACCAGTATATTTATATAATAATTTTTACTTAGTTGATCGTGCAAACGTACTATTAAATTTTCCGACAGAAAAATCCTGGTGGAAGAATCGGGGGAGAAACTTCGATTGTCGACACCCTATTTCAAAACTTTCCTAAATTTAAAACATTAGCATATTTAATATTTTTTGTTTTAAAATTCGAATATCTACACATGTTACGATTGCAGAAATAATAGATTTTATACATTTTGCTGTTAAAATCAAATTTAAGATAGCATGACAGAAATAATCTTAGCTCTGTCTCAATAAAAAAAAATAAATAAGTGTATGGTGCTCGCACAGAAGAAATTCAAACGCTATGAAGAATTAATAATTGAAAATTAGATGAAATCGGCCGGACATATTTATTTATTAAATTAAATCATCTTCGGGGATTTAACCATATTACAAACAAAGTATTTTACTAATATTATTCCTTTTTTGCTCTAAACATACACAATTTCTATTTATATGGACTAAAGGAATGCCATGGTACAACAGTAATGTCAATTTTTGAAATGAGAAAATTCACAAAATCTTTATCATTCAGTCCTTTGCATTTTCCTTTGCCGTACACATAAATAATCAATATTAGTGAGATGATATGAACATCATTTATTGGAACATCCATGTGCGTAGGCAACAGTAAAAAGACAAAACAGCAGGTGATGCACTGATTTATTTAACCAGAATTTGTTTTAATATAATAATCAATACAGACCGTTATGTTTGCAAAAAGAAAAGGTATAAGCAATGAAGAATTTGTTGATACCGCTTTATCTTACGAGGTTGAGCTAAGAAGATAAAAGGATTCAGTGACAGATAGACTGGTTGAAGAAATCGACCCCAGATTGTAAAGACAGTATGTTAACTCAAAAGAATACACTTTTCTAATTTCGTACAATTTGTCAGATAAAGACTATAATTGTTGATGCAGATGCTTTTGATGATGATATTAAAAGCAAGCAATTCAAAATTGTTTAATTGCTGATAATGCTGAAGATATAAAAGGGTCTTTTCAAGTTCTTCAGTATATCCAGCACTTAAGTTTTATTGATTCATTGTCGAATATTGTAATGCTTTTAAAAGTCTTCATAGTTCATGCAATTATAGTGTTGATTGGTTCAACAATCCTTTTCAGAATTAAAGCTCATCAAAATCTACCTATGGTCTGGATCTGGAATTAGCCGAAAAAGGTTGACTAATATATTTATATTACCTATAGAGCAATATTTTATACTTTATGGATAAAAATGATTTTGGTCTGTTGATTCAAGAGTTTACGAAGAGAAAGGCACGTAAATTCCAGTCGCAAATAGATTTACCATTTTGTTAGCAATCCTTCAAAATTTGGATCGTGGCAAATTCCCACTTGCAGTCGCCTGTGGTGCCTTCAATGTGAGCAAACATTTAGAAATTATTCATTCACCATACAAACAAACACTTATTGGCGCCCGTAACTCATTACATTAAACACCAGCTTTATATACTGCTAGAAAAAAAAAAAAAAAAAAAGTTGTATCAGTAAAATTATTTACTATAGATAAAAACAAAAGTAAAAGCTTCAAATGCTCTAAACAGTTCTGATCATGGCAAAAATCATCAAGCTATCCGTGACACCTAAAATTTCAAAATACGGAAAATTCCCATTCACAGAAACCTGCAGAACTTTTTACCTTAGTCAGATATATACAATCTGTTTGCTGCAAAGCGGCCGCCCATTTACTGGTGCACCCAACTAATATACTGAAAATTCTTGCCAATGCTTTGATGAAAATATTTTAAAATGTATTTCGTTAAAATGTCTGTAATACGTGACTGAGTGAGTTGCATTAAAAAATACTTTAAATATAATAGAAATTTCTGAAATTTGAAACATTTGTCGTATAGAAGTCTAGCAAAAAAGCATCAAATGTGAAAATTTCAAAGTTTGCACGAAACATTTAACACAGTTATAATTTTTCTTTTTATGTTGCATTCCCCACTATTCTTCGATATCCCCGATAGCCAAATTTTATTATTCTGCGATGTCTGGATGTTTACATACACTATAGTTGCACAGGCAGATGAACAAATGAAAAGTCATATTCATTTATTTGTATAAATACCTACATATATATACCTGCATTATCCAGTTTTTGGCATTTTTAAGTATTTTTAGACTTTTTAAGGGGCGGCAAAATAAACATCCGCCCTGGGCGGCACTTTGGCTAGTTACGCCACTGCCCACACCTGACCCAAACCCACAGTATCTGACCCACAATATGCAAAAAAGTATTATTCAATTGACATTATATAAGGAACTGAATTAAAATTCTATTTCAAGAAATACAATTATATTATTGAAGAGAATTAATTACACTGTGCTGCAAAAAAAAAAAAAAAAAAAAAAAAAAAAAAATCGACCCCTGATACCATTTTTGCTGATTCTTATGTAAAATGACTTCCTGAATCCAAATATGACTACCCTTTTGCCCAGTCACCCACCGTTTTTTTTGGGACACCACCCCCTCCTCCCCCAATTTTTATCACTGTTCGATAATTTAATGGCCATGAATTTGATTTGGAGAATGAAAAAGAATTAATTTAACACTTAAAAACAAAAATATATAATGTTTAATAAATAACATTAATAATAGATTAAAAAAATATAAGAAATGTATTACATAATTTCAGTGGCAAATCCTCCCCCCCCCCTAAATTTTCCTCTTGCCGCAAATGTTGATGTTTTAGAATTTTTCAACTCTGCAGCCCCTCAGAAGATATTTAACAGTTAAAATAATCCCCCCCCCAAAAAAAAAGATATATTTATAGCCATAAAATTACCAAAAAGTTATTAAAATAGGGGGGGGGCTTCCTTAAAAAATGGTGGGTGATAGGGCAAAATGGACATCATATTCGGATTCAGGAGGTCATTTTACATAAGAATTTGCCAAAATGGTGTTGGGGGCAATTTTCATGCCGAGCAGTGTTATTACATAAATCTTACAAGTATATAATTATATAAAAACTAGTGTATAGCTAAAATTACATTAAAAGTAAGTAGTTTAATTATAAAGAAAACTTCAGTGTATAATATATCAAAATTTCTTGTGTATTACACTTACTTTTAAGAAATCCACTATTTTAAATATTCACAGTATATATATATATATATATATATATATATATATATATATATAAACAAGGAAGCAAATATAGGTTGGAAAGCAAAAAAATTTCTGACATGTTTTAAACATCAAATATTAATATCTATGCATTTCTTTTTTATGAATTGAATTTATGTTGTGAGGCTTTAAACTGCTACAAAGGAAGAGATGTCATCCAATCTTTGCAATCAAAAGATTATAATCATGAAAAAGGAACATAAAAATTCTTCGTGAAAAAAAAAAAAAAAAAAATGTGGGTAGATCCATGGGTCAAAAGTTGATTCTAAATTGACTCACACCTGACCTGCAAAGCAGATAACCGCAGGTACCCAACCTAATGCAGGACTCAAAACTGAAGTAATAACAATGTGTCTGCAGAGTTGTCTTATACGATATAAGGAAAATTGTCAAATCTTGTGACCTAGGCCTGGGTGGGATGCCTTCTGAAGGGGAAGGATTTCTAAAGAGTCTTAGCCCATATTCACACAAGTTTCGGAAAAAACTCCACAGAAAACTGTAAATGACTAGGCAGTGACCGATCTAGAACTTAGTTTTTGGGAGGGGTTAAGATTTTTCAAGATGTTATTACAGACCATTGAAAGTTTTACAGTCCCACTATTAGTGTGCATTCCATTGATACATTAGGAGGCATTATGAAATTGTTGCAATAGTTCATTTATAATTATTATATGAAGAAGTTTTGAGATTTATCAAAAACATTTAAAATAATACATGCGTGTGTGCATGTAACACATTAACGGGAACTACAATTAAACACATAAAATATAAATAAAATGGGGGGCAAGGACCATTACTTTTTTAGAAAAGGACAATCCATTTTACTATACATGTAAAGCAATGATTCAACCATGAAATTTGCATATAGTTATAATTTATATTTTTAAACATGAGAAATGGCTTTTATAATTAAACAAGTTCGAGATTACAAAAAATTCAAAATTCTATGTAATGTTATTGAATGGGATGGGGATAACGATAACAAGTGCATGCTATGTACAATTATCGTTTGTGTGTGTGTATATATATATTAAAATTATTTAATTATGGGAATTAAAGTTTGTCTTTTTATAATAGTTGTAAAATTGCAAGTTTAAATTAAAATGCAATCAAGTTAATTCAATATATTTTACGAATTTGTAACACTAGCAATTATATGTCCTAATAATATGACTTTTTTTGTAATCTTTCTTTCAGTCTACTTATTCTGAATCTTCAAACATTTATCTTAAGATCTTGTTACTATTTTTTAAAGACATATTCTGACATTTAAAATTGAAGTTAGTCTTAACAAAAAAGTGACTTTAATAACACTGCTCAGCATGAAAATTGCCTCTGACACCATTGCAATGACAACTGTTTTGTCCAATCACTCACTGTTTTCTAGATACACCCCCTCCCTCATTTTTATCATTGTTTGGTAATTTTATACCCATCAGTTTGATTTGGAGAGGAATGATGATTATTTTAATCGTTAAATGTCTTCTGACCTGAGGGAGCTACAGAGGTAGAAAGTTCTAAAACACGAATTTTTGTAGCAAGGAGGAAATTTGAGGGGATTTGTGCCCAGAAAACAAAAGAAAATCAATAAAAATAATCAGTTTCTATTTCTTTTTTTTATTTTTAAATATTTCTCTTATTTTTTTTTTTTACATATTCCAGCTTCCAGTTTGCCATTTTCTTACCAAAACACCCCAAATAATAAAAAATTATACAGTGAATTTTTTTTCAAAATGTTGGTGAGTGGAGTAAAGTTTCAAAGTCCTCACAAGAAAGTTTGACTGATTCACTGTACGACATTTACTTTCAATAACTCCCATGTTAAATGTTTTGGGCAGTAAAACTCCTGCTTTGATATGTGTTAAAGTTCATTGCTCTTATCATTGTAGTTGTCAGTCATCATCTATCTTTAGTACATGTTTTGCAATAAGAGAGTGAACTTTATGGTATTCTCGACGGTGGTGATCTTGTGTGGTGAAAGCAAACCAATCTTAAATTAAAGAGCATGGTTGAAAACATAGGATAGAGTGTAAATTTGCTGCAACAACTACCCATGGACTGAAAAAACGACCCTTAAAATTTTAGCTGTTTCTGTCAACACCAACGAAACAAAGTAAGGGAGCAACACAGTGTGGCGCAGTTGTTAGAGTATCCAGTTTGAGTGAGGAAGGTTGTAAGATCGAACCCCAATGTGAGCTCACAGAGCTTTTTTTTAAATTATTAATGAAATAAAATAAAACATAAATAAATGAATAATTTAAGAAAAAATAATTATTAAATTTAATTAAGAAATTAAAAATAAATAAATATACTCTACATAAAGATACTATAAAAAAAAATGTATAGCGTAAAATTACCTCTTTATGAAGAAAAAAATCACTTTTAAATTTACAAATTTATTTTCAAGTTAATAATGACTATGATTAGAAATGAGAAAATATAAGCATTTTTCACAATTTCATTACAATCTTGTTTAAACAAATGTTGAAACAAACGTTCAAACATTGAAACAAATATCTTGAACATTTTAGAAACTATTATGTTTTTCTTTGATATAACTAGCTTTGTAAAATGCATATATAACTAAATTTTCAAATTTTGGAGATGTACACATACGCAAGAGCCAACAGAAAATAAGTAAAAGTTCTTTCCTTTTATGTATGAATAATAGCACAATTAAAAGCAGACAAAAAAAAAAAAAAAGCAATATAAATATTTTTCGTTGCACTATTCATTTGAAAAACATTTTTTCACTTGAAATAAAATGTTTTAATAATTTAATAGATTATTTATTTTTATGTATAAAAAATAACGAAATTAAAAGCAGATAATCAGCATTTCCTACTAGCGGCTTTGGTGTAAAATATTAATAATAATAAATTAAATTACACTTCCGGAAAGAGAAAAATGTGCAATAAAAAAAAATATTTTCCTTTAAATTATTCATTTATTTCAATTGCAGTCTTCGGGGTTCGATCTCACGACCTTCCTTACTCAAACTGAATACTCTAACCACTGCACTACGCCGTCCTGCTAACGGGTTTTGTTTCGTTGTCTTTAATAGAAACAGCTAAAACTTTTAGGGTCGTATCTCACCCCATGGGTGTTGTTGCAGCAAATTTGCACTCCACGCTATGTTTTCGATCATGTTCTTTAAGTTAAGCTTGGTTTGGTTTCAATAGGAATTTTACTGATTCATACTTCCCTTGTACGTTGAATAATTTGATCTAGTGTATAAAATACAGTGAGTCTCATAAATATAGATACAGGTGATATTTTAAAATAACAGTACAAAAATGAAGTAATAATCACAAAATAAGTAAATAAAATAAAATAAAGTATACAGAATAAGAATACAGTGAAACCCCGATCTATCATTCCCACATCTATTGTTTCCTGCATTGATCGTTTTATTTCTCTGGTCCCCGCACAAATTATATTTAAATAATGTTAATGAAACCCACATTCACCGTGCTTCAAAAAGTCGTTTTCCTGTATTCTTCGTTGTAAAAATTTTCTCCTAAGCGTCAAGCAGTTCCATATGACACATAAATTGTAATTACTTCTTTCATCCTAAAAAAACTCTTTTTCCTCATTTCCATGGAGGATCAAAATTGTGATGCCATGTCTCCGGACTATTTATTCATTTTCTAATTTCAGCATGGCAGGAAGTATTAAAACAGGAATAAACTACTACGTCAGAAACGCCAAAGAAAAAATATTGAGGTGCATACAGCTGTTTTGGTAGCCTAAAGCATACCGTCATCAGTGCAAAAAGAATTCTGAATCTTGAGAAGTGCTCGTAAATATAGGAGAGGGACCGGATTTAGTTCAACCAATAGGAATACGGAAGAGGTGGGGAGTGTGGCCAATAGGAATTAAGGAATGTGTAGCTGTGTAAACAGTAGAAAAATTAAGGAAATGTGGACTGAATGTAAAATTTCCAACAATCAGATAAATAGGGAACAGCGAAATCACAATTAACAAGGTTTTTAAAATTTTTATAAATATGAAAAGCTTCAAAGAAATCGAGTTCATGAATGGATTTAGGTCTGCAAATTATTTTAGCTAATTAAATTTAAAATTATGATTTTCCTCCCAGCAATGTTTAGAAATAGCCGATTTATTGGTTTCTTGTTTGCGGACGTAATTCATATGTTCTTTTAGACGAAATTTAAGACTGCGTTTAGTTTGGCCAATATATGATAAACCACACTGACAGGAAATACTATAAATGCCCCAAGAATTATGCATACCAATGGGATCTTTTAACTGAGAAAAGGTGAGTTTATTGGAAGGCGAAAATATTATTTTAAAATCATATTGTTTGAGAATTTTAGCTATGGTTTGACTCGTTTTAGAAAAATAGGGTAAAACAATACTGATATTAGATGTGACTGATTTAGTAGACGAAATACGAGGGAGTTGTAATTTTTGGATAGCTTTGTCTATAATGGAAGGGTCATAACCTCTGTCAATTGCGATGGCTTTCAGGTATTTAATTTCAGATTTCAATAAAATAGGATTTGAACAAATATTAAGGGCACGGTTTACAAAAGTATAGAAAGCAGCCATTTTTTGGTTAGGTGGGTGACATGAACGCGCATGGGGAGGAAGGGAGTCTCCCTTTCTCCCCATGTGCGGGAGGAAGGGAGGAAATAAATAGTCATCATAGTTTAGTTAAAAAAAAAAAAAAAAACTTTATTATTTTTTATTTAATAGTATACTTATAAAAATAAATGTAATAAATTATTTTGCACAACTTCAGTATCTTTAACTTACATTGCTATTTTTTAATACTTATTAAATGTTCAAAATAATGTTCATATTTGATTTCTCTTTATGTGAGTACAAACTAATTTTCATTTTAAAGTTACGAGTATCACATACACACACACACACACACACAAAAAAAAAAAAAAAAAAAGGAAGAAGAAAAAAGAAGTCAGCATACTCAATCATAGTTTTCAAAATTATTTTAATAGTTAAATTGCATAATGAATTACAATCACAGGTAAACAATAACACACAGTAAATTTTACAATCAATGCAAAATTAATCAATAATTAACTATATAATATAAAACAAAATCTTTTCAAATTGCACAAATTTTACAGATTATAAGATTCATGCTTTAAGACATTAATTATATTTATTGTGATTACAGAAGACTTTATGTAAGAATAAAATGATAGCTATTAAATGATAAAAATATATATTTTAATTTATTATTCACATAAAAGTTTGAATGTATGTTTTATGTTAACAGAATATATATTATTGTTATTATTATTGTTTCAGTAATCACAATAAGTAATTATAAAAGTTTTAACAATTAATTATTATGCTTGTGCTCATTGCAGACTTATGGATCTAAAAATAATATTTTTTAAAAAATTACACCATCCAAATAAATAGTCATCAACCGAAATTTCATATTGGAAAAAATAATTGGAATCATTATTTATTTATTTATTTTTTAAATACTGTCCACAGAATTGTAGAAAAAATCTGAAAAGAAGTCATTATATAACAAGGCTATGGAAGAAAGTTGAAATAAACCTAAAGTTTAGTTTTTACAGAAGTAAATCTACATCAATACCAATATCTGCTTATAAATTAACTAGTTTCTTTCTTTCTTTCTTTTTTTTTTCTGGAGCACAATGTCTATATTAATAACTCTATTCTAAACAAAATTTCAATGTTACATTCTATGAATAAATTGCTTTATAATATAATTAGACGAGTATACAACAATTATTATATAATGCAAACATGAATACTTGTTTAATTTGTAACATTTCTATGGAAATGAGAAAATTTAAATAAAGAAATATAATATGAAATATACATATGATTAAAAAAAAAAAAAAAAAAAAAAAAAAAAAAAAAAAAATTAACATGCCCTAATGACAGGCTAAAGATAAAAAAAATTTGATGACAAACATATCTTGAACATGTCACAAAATCACAGAGAAATAAAAATCTTCTTTACAGTAACAAATTCTGAAATTAATTTGGAGAAGAATGCCTAATATCACAGACTTTTTTATTTCAGACAACTGTGTGGTTTGTAATACTTAAAAAAGTAATGATTCGTGAGTTTTAAACATTCATCATTCCTTTATTGATTCCTAGAATCTTGTTTGGTTAAATATCAAATTACTTTTTATTGCATGAAAAAAATTACACTTTTGTTACTTAAGCAGCAGAGAAAAAGTGCATCTAATAATGCACATCCCTGAAAAGCATACACAGAACATTTACTATTTGTTATTTTTAAATATAATAAGGAATACACACTTATTAATAATATGGTCTGAAAGTGTGTATAAAAATTCTTTCTAAATCAAAATTTATGTTTTATGCTAAAATCAGAAATACAAATTTGCATTAAAAACTAATAAATCTCTTTGGCATTTACAAAATTATTAATTGGTTGAAGAACTACAAAAATAGTTAAACTAGTCCTTCTAATTTCTGTGCTTGGTAACAGCATCAATACATCAAGGAACACTGGTAAGATATGCAGCATGCTTTTGTCAACTAGGGAATGTACAAAGTGTAGTAGTTTGATTTTAAAGAACTACTAATAACTCCATGTTTAAAAGAATCAGAAGGTTTTTTTTAAAATTTATACTAACACAATCACAAAACAAAAAGATTTTTTATCAAATAGAACAACACTTTCGTTTTCCCCTTTTTTAACCTGTGACTCCTCTCAGTTCAGTTCATATTTATTCTTAGTAAAGTTGAAAGCGTTTTTTTAGTTCAGTTCAGTTCAAAACTGTAACTCTTGAGATCACTACACTACTCCCCCTCCAGTGGCAATGATAAAGAATCCATATATTTCCTGTTGAACTTCATGTGATGACCAGAGTGTGTAATTGTAGTTACTGGCAACTTGCGTTTTGGATGGTCACATGAAGGGCAAGCTTAGGTAAAGTAACAACTGGAGGTTTCATTTTGTCTGGAAAAGATGGAAATGGCAATGCTGAAGGTAGTGCCAGTGACTGTTCATGTGACATACACAATTTTTATGTATATTCCCTAAAGGTATACTGATTCAACGATGCATCCCAAAAAATGCACAGACAGATGTAGTGTGTGGAGTTACTGTTTCTTTACATGTATATATATGGACTACCCCAGTTTAAGCATACCCATTCCCTTATTTTTCTCACTGTTGCAGATCAAGGTAAAAAAGAAGTACATCTCTTTTGATGTAATGTATGATTTGTGTATCCATTCAAGTTGCTCTTTGCTCAATGGAGAAGCAGCTTGGTTTCTGAACGTTAAAGGCAGTGACAAGTTAAACCTGTACCAGGAATCGAAACAGCAATGGCAAGTTAAGCCTACATAGGGAATTGGAGTGGTGTCAGCAAATTAAGCCTCCACCATTTGTTAAAACTTAGAAAAACTATGTTTGCAATTATTCAAGTTTTGATACCTACATTTACTGCAAATTTATTAGGAAATATTTTGGCATCAGCATTTTGTAAATGATTTAGTAAATTTATTAATAATGTTAAAAAATATATTTTTTCTTTTAAGTTAAATGTAAGTTTTACATGTAAATAAAACAATAATTATTTTGTATATGCATTTTTTTTTTTTTTTTTTTTTAAATATGTATGCATACTGTATTCATTGAAATAATTTATGTCTGAATTTCATCATTATTTTATTACAGAATAATTATTTTTGTAATTTTATCATTTTTTTTTTTTTTTTTTTACTAAAACCGAATTTTTTTTCTAAAACTATTATAATTAATATTTATTTTAGATTCATTTTGCAAATATTATAGAAATATCTCAAAGAAGGAAATAAGGGAATAATAATAAAACTCATGAATTCTGGAGAAAAAAAAAAAAAAAAAAAAATTAGTGTAGAATTTCATCAAGAATGAGAAATTTAAAGATATTCAAAAATTTAATTGGAAATTTTCATTTTTCATCTTGTTATAAAATGTGTACATGTGTAATTGTAAAATAATTAATCTCCTCACTTTTTTTTTTTTTTTTTTTTTTAATAATAAACATATTTGTTTTTATAAGTGCATTATTTTAGTAAATCCAAAAATTTATTTCTTATTATGTTGGGTAACACTTTTTTATATACACATTTTCTGTTATATTTAATGAAATTGCACCAATTAGTTTTAATGTAATAAAAATAAAGCATATTTAAATGCCCATAACATTGATGTACTGCTACACCACAGTACAAGACAGAGCACAACTGTCCTTAGGGTGTGCCATAGGAGCCGTCACACACACACTTTTTAAAAGAATATTTGTTTATGTGTTGTTATTTATTTTGTTATAGTATTTTTATGAGTTTCTTTATAAAATTTAAAACTTTTTATCAATAACATGTTAGAGGCAATATAATTTGCACTTATATAATCACTTAAACAAGGTCAGAACAAATTACCCTTGGGCTACTAAATCTTTAGTTATTGTTGCTTAGGCAGCAACCTATTATCCTCAGCAGAAACACTCAGTATTACTCTCATTTCTATGGTGCAAACACATAATCGTTTTTCCTTTGCATTTTCAACTAGTCACATTAAGCGATCAACTGGTTTGTGACTCTTGAAAATTAGAACTGCAGCAAACTTAGTGACTGTGGTGCCCTAAATCCAAGTGACAAACACTACCATGCTAGTTGTGCCCAGATAACTTTATATTTCACGGATTTTAGAAAATATAAAATAACTCAAGAATAAAATTGAAAATTAGGCTTCATGCAAGATCAAATCTAGTATATATACACCTATACATAAATTCTGGTTGATCTAAATCACCCTTTCTATGTGGAAATGAGATGACATACACACAGGCTCCTTTAATACTAGTAATGATTAATCTAAAATGCATCATTTTAATTACAAGAAAATTACCTATTTCTTACATGGAGTTTTTGTGGTGATTATTTTTAACTTATTATTTTAATTGTATCATTTATACTTTTAAAAGAAATATTAATATAATTGAATAAATTATATAATTATTTTTTCTTGTATATGTTCAAGACAGATGCTATGTGTTATTATTTAAGGGAAAGAGGCTAAAAATTACTAATTCAAATTTTGGTTTTCGCTTACATCAAATTATTTTCAAGTTTGAATAATTTATTCATTATTTTTCCTGTACATGTTTGAGGGGGGAAAAGTTAATTTCTGCTTTTTATAATTTTTCATAGTTGAAAAGATTTTATAAATTCTATTAATCATCGGAAAGATGACATTTCTGATGACAAGGAAAGATGATCTGATCAGAAAGATGACATGTCATGATTCCTACGTAAATCTGAATCCTTATGATGTGCCTTATCTCCTTTTAAATTTTGACCCATAAATTCAGGGACACCCTGTACACATATGATTTTGCTAAGTTTGCAGAATTTTCCTCATTACTGGGGTCCAAAAGTTCCCCTCTCTGCCTGTATTGTGCTGTTATTTTAAAATTTCATGCATAACATCATTGTATAGAAACTTTGCTCTATCATACTTTCATATTTTGCCATTTAAAACTATAAATGCATGGTAGGTAATTAGAAGAGGGCTTGCAGAAAATTTCACACTGAACCTCATTTTCACTAGGGAAGACTGATGGTACATCACAATGTAAGAATTTTAACACCATAGAGTCAACACAGGAGAGATTAAATAATAAAGTAAATATAATTGTGTAATTATTCACATGGCAGTAACATTTGCCTTGAAAATACCTAGTGTGGAGAATTAAGCATGGATGAGATAACAGACACTCTTCTCCTATAATATTAAAGTTTTAACAATTAAAAAGTTAACAAGCTATTGTTAAAGCAAGTAAAAAGTACATATTATAGATAATAATTCCAAAATTATATAATTAATGATTTTTAGTTTGTTTACTTATTTAGCTTATTTTTTAAGTATGAAAGTTATATATAATAAATCTTCTAATGTACATTTACATTTTTAATATCAAGATGAAATAACCATTACTTTAGTTTAGTGTAAAAACTGTACAGTGAAAACAACATTGATTGTCTAAAGAAAGGACAAAAAATTAGACTATAAATGTTAGATATAATTAAAAACTTTAGCAACAATAAAAAAATAATCAATATCTAAAGAATGAAAACAAATATCATATATTAAAATAAATTAAATTTTCCAAATATGAATAAAAAATAGTAAATAATACAAACAATAAATAGAAGAAATTTAACTCAGTAAGAAATTTAATCATAATAAAAGCAGTCTTTAATATCACAACAACAACTATTTACAAATAAGGCATGATTGAGGTCTACTCACTCATTTGAATTAAAAAACATGAATGAATGTCAAGGATTTTAAAAAATCAGTCTTAAAAATGTATTTTCTATAAAAATTACAACATCAAGTGATAATTTACAACCATATTGCATTTAATATTTGATCAATACATAGAAAAGATAATTAGTTCAATAATCATTTAACTTAAAAATTCAACAGACATTAATATAAAAACAAAACATGGCATGGACAGGTCAGACAATGAATATTTATTCATTTACTCACATTTTATATTATTTTATATAAAGGCACCTATGTATATATTTTTATAGGAACAACACATATCTAACGTAAATCTCACACACCATCAATGAAGCATCATCAGGCATATTAGTTTTTCAATGAATGATAACTGATGAGGGATAGGAGACAGAAAGACTAACTGAAATACAAAGCATTCTTTAACAAACTTTTCCAAAAATACAAATTTTGAAAAGAAATTAAAATTTTTTACTGCAGTAAAATGCACCAAAATACTGTGTTGAAAGTTAATGAATAAAAACTATGTAAGCAAATACACAAACTGCAGAATCTCACAGAAATTGTTTTGGGTTGAAATAACTGCGCACAATTCTTTATCAGACAAAAAAAAAAAAAAAAAAAAAAAAAAAAAGGAGGGGGGGGGGGGAGGATTATAGCATGAGTGTTATGGCTTAGATACTGTACTTGTGCCTACTTTTTTGCTTGATGAAGTGTTGTTTAGAAAAAGTGAATGAAACTTTTTATAAATTACCTGCTTAGTTAACATTAAAAGATATACTAATAGAGGGAGAAAAAAACGCACAAGTATTAACACCCATTTCAACTGATGCACGAAGAAATATACTCTTTTTAATCCATGGAGTTTATCATAAAGCCATGATTACACTTTCATTAGAGATCATATATTTCTATTCATTAAAACGTAACTTCAAAAAATTTAGTAGTAATCATATCTTTATTGCAGATTTAATTTCCACCTGCAAAAAAGCACAGGGAAAAAAAAAAAAAAAAAAAAAAACTTTTTTTTTTTTTTTTTTTTTTTTTAATGAATTGGTTATCAAATAAAAATTAGCAGAAAATGAGCCAATCAATGCATCGGTATTTAAAAATTTATATATAATTCAAAGAACAATCTATGCAATTATTAAATTTTACTTTGATAATTTATAAAAAAAAAAAAAAACAACCTAAAACATAATGTGGAGGGATACTTTGGATTAAATTTACTTTATAGCAGTCTTTAATGATGTGTTTGGTTGGTCACTCAAAAGTCATTTTTTGTACACTAGCTAATTAGGCTGGGACGTTGATTATTGAGATTTTATTGCCATTAGAATCTACATGAACTATATAAAACTACAAACTTTTTAGCTTGCAGGTAAATAACTTTATTTTTGATAAAAATAAAATCCTTAATTCAATAGTTAAATTGCTTTCATTTAATTTTTAAATGTAGGCTTAATCTCAAAGCACAATTTAGGCTGTATGATATGTTTTTAAAACTGAGTCGCAAAAATTTATACTTCAAATAAATTTGCGTGGCAAATCAAATAACAGAATAAAAACAAAAAGCTGGTATTGAGAAAGTGGCAATACAAAAATATATAGAATCCCAAGAACAACAAATGTCTATCAGAAACATAGAATATCATAAACAAGAAACAATGGCATAGGCAATTTTATTATGCAAGCTTAAGAACAAGAGTTATGAATATTTTCATTTACCGTAATTTCGTGTATATAACCCGCGGGTAATCTATAAAAAACCCTGATTTTTTATGTTCTGTGGGCTATCAACTGGTGCGGGGTATCTATCGCAAACAAGGAGAAAATCAAACCATTTCTAGAGAAAATAGCTGAATGGGTAATAAAAACTTGGGACTTTATTACTATCAAAACGATAAAATCTGGATTCAAAAAGTCTGGATTAACACTTTTGTGACCGGCATACTTTTCACTTTTCTAAAACTGATTGCCGTTGAATATTGAAGTAAACTCAAGCTAGTTGCCACAAACTTTTTATATTTAAACGTGCATAAAAATTAAATATAATGTTTTAAAATGTTACTCTTGTAATTATCTGAAGTTTGAAATGAAGATTAGTCATATAATATTAGAATGAACCTATAATACTATCGAAGAATTAATACCGTAGTAATATTGTCGAAATAATACTAAAGAATTGTTTCCATAGAAATTCTTTAAATGACGTGAATTCATGCCATCGGTAACCAGGAACAGGATCTGAAAAGACATGAATTTACGTCAGTGGCAACTAGCTATAGAAGTTAAAACGACGTGAAATCACGTCAGCGGTTGCAATTGTGTTAACGTATAATGCCGATGAAACTGAGGACATTGAAAAGAACTTGATGAGGAGGATAATAAGGATGATGAAGACGAACTGTCCCTAACAATATTGCAACATTTTAATTCTGATGCAGAAGAAACCGAATTCGATGGATTTGAATGAATTTTTTTAAATAAATTCATTATAATCTATAATTTTCTTGTAAATTGAATAAAGGTATTAATCATTAGAAGTTACTCCAGTTTATAGCAATTTATATAGAGAGATAGATTAATGATAAGTTATGATTATTTGCTCTTTCATTATAGGTAAGTAAATTTATTCGTTTATTATTTATATTTAGTTGTATATTTGTTTATTATTTGTAACTTTTTCTACTTATTATTAAAGTAATAGCAATTAATATTGAAATTACAAACGGTGATTGCCGACCATGTGATTTTAGAAGTGTGGAGTATTTTCTAGTGCAGGGTATCTTTCGGTTATAATTATTTTTAGATAAATTTTTTATGCTGTGGGTTATCTTCTGCCGTGGGTTATATACGCGAAATTACAGTAATTTAAGTTTTCCATCTGTCCTGTTTCAGCACCAGTAAAATAGTACTATAGAGGTTGAATATATAGGTTCTCCAATTTAGAATGTTTATAATATAGACATTTTACTTAACCTTATTAAAGGTTTGTTTTCTATTTAGCTAATGTATTAAACAGTGTTGCCAATTTAGTAGAATTTCTGCTATATTTAGCTGATTTTTGACACGATCTACAGGAAAAAATAAAGGTTTAGCGGATTGGATTTTACATTGCACTGGCGCTACAGTATGGGTAATTGAATTTTTAGTGGATTTTCATGTGTACTTTTAGCGGGGAAAAAAAAAGTTTGTGTTGGCAACACTGGTATTAAATCACTTTAAGATTTATTAATACCAATTCTTCTCTTTTCTTTCCTTTTTTTTTAAATATATATATTCCTAGTATTATTGGTGGGATCTTTGTCATTTGGATACGTAGAATAACCTCCAGCAGATCATATTTTTAAGTTTCAGGAAAACTTTAAACAAAAACAGATCTTATGGCAAAATTGCTAAATATAGTGTTACATAAATAATAATAATAATAATAATTAATACTGAAAAATACAATAATTAATACTTTAAGCTATTTGCTTAGTTATCAAATAAGTAAAAACATTGTCAATATTTATAAAGCCAACAAATTTAAATCTACCACATCACATGCAATAAACAATCAGTTAGTAGAGTAAAAATTTGAATGAAATAAGAAAATATAGTTATTGCAGGCAAAAATAATTCAATGTAAAATTATGAGTAGACTGTTGACAAAATAATAGCAAAAGCCTAAGATTATATAAGCTCTTTACTCTCAGTTCTTTACACTAAATATATTTAATTTTATCTAAGAGTTGAGGACATTGAGGCTTTCTGAGCAAAGCATTTAAGAGCTTCATACATGATCAATTATGATTTGTCCTGACAACAAAAATATTTTAATTATTCGTTCTTGTATAAAACAGTCTTATTCACAGGGAATAAAAACAAATGCTTTTAAAATACAATCAACTTTAAAAGTTCTGGCTCATATATCACCTTTTTTATAGCATCATTCTTAAAGCCAAATAGAAAGGCCAAATTGCATTTTGCAAGCAATAACAAAAGATAAGAATCAAAAAACCATTCTAAATCATCAGTCTTAAAATTCTTTAACAAGATTTTTATCTGTACAAATGCACATACACGAACATTCATTTTATTCACACCTGAACATATACATATACAAAGAAAAAAAAATATACATAAGTCTGAGTAAGTACAGACAAAATCAATTAATATACAATGATCTTAAAAAAATACACATCTTAATTTCATAAAGAACAAGGTAATTTACATTATTTAGGAACACACAATAAGAAAATAATCATACTACATCAAAAACAATTTGATGCTCCAATGGACTATTTACATACTCTATTATCATCATTTGAATCATAAGTGATCACAATACTAGTATCACAAAAGGCAGATTCACAGAATTTGCACTGATAAAATTTATATACATGAAAATCACCTTTCAATGATGACAAAAATGACATAAAATCTATTATATCATTAAAATTTAAACAATTTTCCCTTTATTTCAATTAAGTGAATTTTGGCACTCAATTATTTACACTAATATTCTTTTATTACAAAAAAAAAAAAAAAAAAAAAAGGAGAGAGAGAGAGAAGAGTACATTATTTATGAAACTTTATTGTATAAATAAGAGTTTACATGTCTAAAACCTATTTAAATACTATTTTACATTGTGATAACGAAATAAAAATAACTCTCTCAAAATTAAAAGACAATAAAATTTATAGAAATTGTCACTGTCTAAAAGACTTCATCAAACTACAGAAATATCTATTTAAATAAAATCCAGCTCAAAATATTGATGATAAAATAATTTAAAATATTAAATGAAAAATATTCTTATTCTAACTGATTTATATATTTAAAAAAAGAAAAAAAAAAACTTTATTTTAAATAGATTTATCTTTATTCAGAAAGTTTTGATTTCTCCTGATTTGAATTGGTATTTATTATGCTAATTCTCAATTTTGATTATTATACGTAATATAGACAGATAAAACTAATTACTAATGTATATATAAAGCAATGTGTAGAAATCATAACCTCATTCAGAGAAGCAAATATTTTCTCTCAAATTAAGTTTTTTTTTTGTTTCATCCCTAACTGAAGAGTTTTTAATTTTGAGCTAAGAATATCCTCATGATGAACATGTTTATATAATAACAAAATAAATTACCATCATAAGAAGGCATAGGTATGTCTAATATAGAAAGAAAAAATAAAAAATCATAAATTAAAAATAATAATAAAAATGTACAAGTTGGTTGCCCATTTCGTCATTTAGTATGAGCAACTGGTATGTTGCTATTAAAAAATTATATAAATATGCTTCTAATGGATTTAAGCCATATATTTCTACAGTTTTAAAATGAAAACAGAGTTTAAAATTATCATTTAAAAGAAAAAAAATATATATGTTTCTTAGCAAAAGAAAAAAAAAAAAAAAAAAACCTGGAACAAGTTATCTGCACTAATTTATCTCACTGACTTGTCTTAGTTCTCATATATAATCACCTCTTAATTAATTTCATCAAAAAAGTACATAATGATATCTTCATGAAAATATATGATTTACTTAAAAAAAAAAATAATAATAATAATAAAAAAAAAAAAATCACATTATAATGTTAATGTTCATTTTGAATTGCATTTAAACATTGGTGAATTTCTACTAAACTGTATTACATCAGTAATAGTGCTACTCCCTGAAAGTAACTATGAAAAAAATATTTTTAACCATAAAATAATTTTAACTAAAAGCTATTTATTACATTTCATTACTTGTTTTATATGTATGATAGAATATTTTAAAATATTTATTAATAGCTATGTAAGTTTTACACACAACTCAGTGTTTCCTTCTAAACATTCAGTGGAAAATATTGTGATTTACCTTAAAATTTCTGACATTATATTTTCTGTCTCTCTTTCTTTTATTTTGTTTTCTGACAGGATTTCCATACAGATAAAATATAACAACTATGACTGTCAGCTATTTTTTGCATAAAATACAAATTACAAATCTAGGAATGTCATTTCAAGTGTGGTATTAAACGAAGTTTTAGCAATTCATAAAATATGTAAAATTTGCAGCTACAAAGAAAATAAATTAAAAATATTCAACAAGAAGAGTAATGTAGAGATATAATGTAAATTATGTTTATATTTTTTAACTGACATTTATTTTTGCTATGTTAAATTAATCTGCAGAGATTTAAACAATCTGCAACGCTCGCTGCCATGATTCACTGTTTCTGTTACTGGACACATTAGTAACTAGTATTATCTAGTTATAAATACATTTTATGAGCTAATTATTAAAGGTTAATTAGGCAGATAGTATTTTTAATCACACAAAAATAACTTATCAAGTAGGAAGAAAAAAAAAAATCCTCTATTACTAACATTAGTTTTCTGTTAAAAACTTATTTTGCAACTTCCCTGCAACTCAAAACATTGTAAAAAGAAATATTAGTAATATTCATGGTTATAATATGGTGGCTACACATGAACAAATAAATTACATTTCAAGTGAAAGGGAAAATAATAAAATGCTTAAAGCTATATATGGAATGTCATGTAAAATAGTAAAATGAAAAGAAAATAAATAAATAAATATGCAAAATAAAAAAAAAAATAATAATGGAGTACTGATAAAAATCTGGCAGAAATTATCAGTATTGTATAAATACCATCACACATTTAAAAAAATAAAGCACAAGTGTTTCATTATCATTAATATATGAAAAATTTCAATGAAAATATATCTGCATATTCCTAAGAAATTATGAAATATAATTGAAAACTGCCAATTTTGGAAAATTTAAATATATGAGTATTCAAAAATAAATTTAGACTTATTAATATTTTTAAAGCACATAATTCCTAATTTAAAAGAGGGTGGTGAAAAAGAAAACAAAAGGAATCATTTAAAAGATATATATATATATTTAATTAAACAATGGAAAAACTAAAAAAAAATTATACATTATTTATAATGAAATTTAGTAAAAAAGAAAGTCTAATGGATGAATCATCAAAAACTCAAACATTTTGAAGTTAAACTATACAAGCATTAAACAACAATAAATTTAACCCTAATAGCATTTTAGGAATACGTTATATTTAATAATTTTTTTAAAAATAGAAAATCATTAAAAATCCATACATTTGAAAATGAAACAAAATAAAATGGCAATCGATGATAAGAAATAATAAACAACCGGAATGTTACCTTCAAAAACACTATTTCAGAATTATTCTAATATAGTAAAAAAAAAAAAAAAAATCATCCAAAAAATACAAATAATAAAATGTGTTTAAAATATATCATGTATTAACATTCAGAAAAATGAAAAAGCACTGAGTATACCAAGGCACTGCTATATTATAACTGGACTTGCGCAGCTTTTGCTGCTTATATTACTTAATCATTTAATACCCAGATCATACACAAAGAAATACTATAAAGCATTGGAAAACAATAATCCAAATATTCCAGATCTCTAAACCAAAATAGAAAAACCCTGCACCAATCAATAACAATATTTGAGCAAGTTTGTTGATTATTTCTTTATTATTTAAAAAATTTTGTTTAATTATTTAAAAGCATCCTTCACTCCAATTGTCATCTAAACGCTTTCTATTTTGCATAGATGGTGTAGGTATACCAGATCTGAAAAAAAGCAGATACAGTAATAAATATAACAATAATGTATAATGTTAAATATAGACAGTTAAAAAAAAAAAAAAAAAAAAACACCATATTAGTTATTTACAATACAGTGTAATTCATAAAGAAGTATACACTTTCCAGATGCTGTAAAGCAGTAACAGTCACAGACACGCACCACCTCAGCGAACCGTAAGAAAGATGCAATCTTAAAATTTTTGCTGCCCCTGACGAAAGTGATGTAGGCAATAGCATGCATGTCATGTGACTAGTTAGTCAAAATTGCAGCATCTGCAGTGGAAAAGACTTTTTGTGTTCTTAAATTTAGCAAAACGGAATCTGCAACTGTTGGCCTTTTTGATCATGATTCAGAAAAGAAGCTCCAACTAGAAAATCAATCTAAAATGGCATAAAAAATTTAAAACTACTGCATGGTGCATACACATTTATGATAAAGAAAAGTAAGGACTTCCAGAAGATTTTTTAAGGATTACCTAGAATCCTTATTATTTATACATTATAAGTATTGGGAGGGCAGGGGAGCACAGTTAATAAACATTATAGTATAACACAACATAAAATAAAATTTCATAAGTTAAAATACAAATTCAAAAGTCTAGAGTGACTACACTCAACTTTCCAAACATTAAGTAACTAACGGGTGTATATATAAAGTAAGAGAAGTCATTAAGTAAACAAAAGAAAAAGCTATAATAGGAAGTTTGAGTATTTTTCTCCATATAATATGTTCTTTAATATAATGCTATTGGACTTCAAATAATTTTAGCCCATAGATTATAATGATAAAGAATTTTTCGTTGTGTTCCTGTAAAAATCTATAAGAGGTAAATTCATCAAAATTTATACAGTTCGTGTGACGGTAATTTATAAAAAAGTATATAAATTTTCAGTTCATTCGAATAAAATGTTTAGAGGCAAACACACTTTAAATAACCTGAGCCATAGGCTATGATGATAAAGAATTTTTCTTTGTGTCCCTGTAAAAATACTATAAGTGCTAGATATTTGATTTCAGAGTTGAGGGATTCAGGATCAGAACAAATGTTAAGAGCACAAATCTGGTAACAAGATAAGGGTTTTATAGATTCTGCTTTTAAAAGATCATAATTTGTAAAGACATTGCTGTACAAGTTTTAACAAATTTGTGGGGGGGGGGGGGAATGGTAAGACAGGTGAATCTGTTTGGTAAAATGCCAGAAATGGTTTGTTATGGCTGATTAAAAATCAATGATAAAAAAATAGTTCTTGTTTCTTCCCCGGCTGTTATGACAAACCTATGATATCATTAGTAGGGACAGGCACTCAATGCTAAGTTTCGAAACAATTCTCCAAAATAGGAGATTGAGACAGATCGAATCGATTGAGACAGACCTCAGAGACAGATCGAATGCACACCACAAAAAGTAAACAGGGAGAGAGTGGTTAGCTATAAGAGGCTCATCATTTGCTTGTTCAGAAAGGAAAGGGGGGGGGGTATCAATCGTTTGCCATTTAAAGAGGGAGAAAGTAAAAAACACTGTCAAGATTTGCGGGATACATGAGATTTCTGGTTACTTAAATGTCAGCAAGCACAGTTTTTACTATATTTTAAAACATTAATTACAAATAAAATAAGTACTAAATCACATTCAAAATATTTAGAAAGCTTAGTTGCAAAAATTCAGATGTGTTTATTTTATTTAGAGAAAGAGGAGAATTGTTGAATTTTTATATTAACTATGTGGAAAAATGTCATGTTCGCTGAAGCTCAGGCCAGTGATAGCAGAGCTACAAAACTTGGCAGATACATGCAGATGTGTGTTGAGTTTTTTTTTTTTTTTTTTTTTTTTTATCTGTTTTATTTTCTTAATTTTTATTCAAATTGTGTGTTTTTTCATTTCAACCATCTGCATCTCTCAGCAACAGTTACAATACCATTTATTTTTTATTATTTTGCATTATATCACGATTTAAAATAGCGTATATATAATCGTGATTTTAATACAGAAATACTGCTTCCTATTTTCTTTCTTTCTTTTTTTTTTTTAACTGATACGTTTTGAATGAAAAAACATTTTTTCAATCTGGTGATATCTTTTCCTAAGCAAAAGGTTTTTTTTTTCAATAAAACAACACATGATATTTTAATTTAATAGTTGACTTTTAAGAAACAATTGTTGATGTGGAGGCATAATACCTCCTTTGGTTCATTATTTTTAATTTGTTGTTACTATTGGAATCAAATGGTAATATAATAGAAATAAATTTATTAAGTTTTTAACTTTATTAAAATTTAACATTTAAGTTCATGTAAAAGAGCTGTCTGTGGTCCGAGAAGCACCTACATTAAAGTGCTTAGTTAAGGCACTGCCACAAGCTATGGGGTCCCGAATCCAACATAGTACAGTAAAGGAAGGCTTAGCCAAAGGCAACAGCGACTTGAAGCCAAGTTTTGAGTGATTTCAGTCGATTTTTCTTTCTTTTTAAGATCTTGTTTACAAAATGATATAAAAAATGTAGTGATTCAAGTTATTTGAAAATTCCTTTAAATATAGTGATCAGTGAAGCAACAACAAGAAAAGCCTCCTTTAATAATTTAATACAAATATCATTTAGATTTTACCCTGTTTTTATTAACTCGCTTTCTTGTTTGTTTGTCCAGTACAAATCTTGCAATCAATTTTTAACTAACTTTCCGACTAGCTAGACATTTGAAACTTTTAGAATAGCTCAGAACACGATGACAATGTATTCTAGTAATACTTTCATTGAATAAATAAATATTCAAAAATTTCTTATACTTGCTCTCTTTATTACGCATTTGATCATTTTCTTCCAAATTGATGGGATAATACAACAATAAAATTTTTAAAATAGTATTTGTTAATACATAGAATTGTCAAGTTTATATGATTGAAGAGAAATTTTAGAAACATGGTATATAAAAAGTTCTTTTTATCTTGTAATTATTTAGATATATGCTTTTAAGTTAAATGCAACATAATCAGTATATAAAATTACATTTATCAGCTTGAGAAATTGAAAATTTACACACTTAAATTAAAAAAGAATATATATATATATATATATATCGACTCAAAGAGTAGTGATATTTGCCTAATGGTTCAGAGCATGCCTAGATTCAAATATGCTACACCACTGATTTTCACATAATTTTTGAGTAGTCCTCAAATAAATATGTAAGAGCTTATTCTTTTACATAATTTTTTAGTGTATAATTTTTTTAACCCGTTAGTAGTCGCTAGTTGGTCGATTTGCCGCCCATCTTTTAGTGTTGACAGATTTTTTTTATTCAATAGCCACCAAAAATTTTTAGAAGTGGCATTTGATATATATAAA
Organism: Salticus scenicus; assembly: GCA_963930645.1. Lineage (NCBI taxonomy): Eukaryota > Metazoa > Arthropoda > Arachnida > Araneae > Salticidae > Salticus > Salticus scenicus. Next base: position 88,986,824 of record OZ005657.1, on the reverse strand, counting down.
AAGCGAATATAATCGAAGAAACGTCGGTCACATCACATCTTAAAATTATTGGTGGCAGTTAAATAAAAAGTGCGCAATCTGTAATTGGTGGCGCTGTCTATAGCGACTACTAACGGGTTAACTAATAAAAATATCACACATAAGTTTCCCCCCCACGCAGTGCATCTTTTCAGTAACACATGAAAAACAGATGATTTTTATGTTTTCTTGACTTTGTTGGTAAGCAGTTACGTATCTCATATTTATTGTCATTTTTTTTTTTTTTCTTTTTATTTCATTTATTTTTTTAAAAGAATTTTTAAATACTATAATTATAAAAAAAAAAAAAAAAAAGTAAGTACTTTTTATGGACCCTTAAAACATATATGAAAAGTAAGGAGTTTTTAAGGACTACTATCAAAAAGATATAAAGTGTAAGGAATTTCTAAGGACTTTTAAAGCACCTGTATGCACCATGTACTGGCTGTTTGTGCAAAAGTAAGTCTTGGACGACAGACTGTATTGCAAGAAGTTGCCAATAGAGTTTTCACTGACATTCCAAATGACCACCCAAAATTCCTACCTAACACATTGTGATTTCTTCCTGTGGAGGTATGTAAAGGACAAGGTATTCGCACCTCCCCTTCATGTTGATCTAGCGGACCTGAAACATCATATCACAGCCACTATCGATGGACTTGATTAAGATATTTTAACATGCATTTGGGCAGAAAAGAAATGGATTACTGGCTCAATGTGTATCATGTCACACATAGAACATCTATGACTGTCTCTAACAAAACTTAATATATTCCCATACAATTTGTTATATGTCACATATAATATCTTACATTGTTCTTAATTCATAGTGCATTGAAACTGTATCATCCTGCACTTTAACACGTTAATCGCCACGATAATATCAGAAAAATTTTCACATGGGCCATGGTAACTTTATTAGACAATTTAGTTAAAAATGCATCAGGCACATATGACTGACATGGCGATTAACGTGTTAATAATTACTCTGCGTATATCATATTCCTTTTAGGGTTATTTCCTAGTTAAAAATGCGTCAGACACATATGACTGACATGGCGATTAACGTGTTAATATATAAATGACACAAAATGTATCCGAACATAATTCTGCATTAATTGTTAAAGAAATGGCATAAACTGAGAGAGAGAGATAGAGAAAAGAAAGAAAATATAAAATTGATATTTAATTGATAACTACCTTATACTTTTTTTTACCCTACCAGAGAGTTGTTAAATCTGAAAAATATTATTTTAATTACCACCATTAAATTAATACTTATTACATTTTCATCATTTCTAGATGATCTTTTACTACTATTCATCCATCTTATAATACATAGAAGTTACCTTTCATACAAATAAAACACAACAAATCAGATTGTAGATATATTTATATTTTATATGACAATTGTCATACATGCCTGCAACCATCCTGTAAACAAATTTCACGTATAAATTTTAATCCAGATAATACTGAAACACTTATCACTTTATAAATTTGGTACACGTGTGTGCTATGGACAAAATTTTGCCATAATCTGATTTCTCTGTAAGATTATAGCAATTAGTTAAAGATTTGGTACAGAAAAATTCTATATAAAAATCACAAGAAATAAAAAAATACAACATATCAATCTTTTTAACATCCCTCCTCCCTCAAAAAAAAAAAAAAAAAAAAAAATATATATATATATAAAATAATCTATACATATAATAAAATAAGATGCGTGTGTGTCATTGTGTATGTATGTCCGGAGCATTTTAGGAAAACGGCTGATCGCAGAGCTACATAAATTTGCATGGAGGTTCGTAATAACCTCTCCTGATGAACCTCAAAGCCCGATTTTCGAATTTTTGATTGGTTTTCTTTTAATTAGAAGTTTTTTTTTTTAATTGAAATTGGATTTTGCCATAATGTTTCTTTATCACACTAAAAAACAAGGCGTTTCTATTTTAAAGTAAATGTGAGGTGCTGCTTACGTTGGTCAATGGCTCGTTTGTTAAAGCATCAAGTTGTTAATGTGATGGTCATGGTTTCGATACTCGGTGGAGGATGTGTTACTTATTTTGCAGATAATTCATTGATAAGATGTCAATTGTAAAAGAAAACATTTCATTGTCTACACAGTATACTAAAAAATTCTTATTAGATTTTTTAAAAGCTTTCTTTCAGTTTCTAAAATGCACAAAATAAAAAGTAAAAAAAAAAAATCACTGGAGCCTCAAAAATCATAAAATAAATATTTATTCTTGAAGAGACATGGCTATAAAAAAAATCAACGTGTCATCAATAAGTAAATTTTAAAGAAAAATACAGATGTTTCACTTTTGCAAGAGATGAAATATTTTAACTAATCAAAATATTATGAACAACATTCGAGATTATTTGTATATTAGTTAGATTTATGATTTTTTTTCTTTTAAATTAAAATATGAAAATAATTTCCTGCTTGAAAATTAGTCATTTAAATATTACTGTTAAATTTAATTGTTGCCAAAAAAGTTTTCCAGTTCATTGTTTAAAAAAAAAAAAAAAATAATAATACATTTTCAAACGAGTAATGAAATTTTGCTACTGAATAATGAAACTAAAATATTTAATAGATGTTGAGATACCATCATCTTTGAAATTGTAGTTTCTAAATACAGTGGTGGACATAATTATAAGACACCTATCTAATTTGACAAATACTGAATAAAAGATTCAGAGCTTTAAAATGTTTTATCAGATACGTCAAACACATAAATTTATTCTGTTATCATATATAATTATTTTATAATAATGATATTTTCATACAATTTAATGAAAAAAACTTAAAAACATAATGGACAAAATTATAAGACACCACACACCAACCATTTTTTCCAAATACAGTGGTCAACATAATTAGCAAACACTAATGGTCTAAAAGAAAATCCTCTAGCATGGTTATTCAATATTTGGTGGAGCCGCGATTGTTTTTTTTATAACATGAAAGGTGCAATTCGGCATCGAATCTATCAATTCTAACAAAATATCGCAAGACAGTTTTTCCCAAGCACATTTTATAGTATTCTTTAGGTCTTTGACACATATAAACTGCCTCCTATTTTGGTAAACCGCACAAGCTAAGATCCCCCACAAGTTTTCGATGGGATTTAAGTCTGGGGAGCGAGAAGGCCATGGGAGAACATTGATACTTTGCTCTGAAAGCCACTTTTTTGTTTTGTGTGATGCATGAATCAGCACGTTATTGTGCTGGAAAGTGCAGTTTTCACCACAAAGATGTTCACCGTATATGGCTAGTTGATCTTTAAGAAGATTCTTATACTTTTCGGAATTCATTCTTGAATGCACAAAAACAATATCCATTTTCCCTTGAGCCGAAGAACCAGCCCAAACTATTACTGAGCCTCCACCCATTTGGCAGCTCATTAGTACATGAGGAGACTTCCGTAAATCATGCCAATAATATTGAAACCCGTCAGGACCATCCAGGTTAAACTTTTTTTAATCAGAAAATAACACAGAGTACCATTTAGAGGTCCAGGCCATAGTTTGTTTAGCAAAGTTTAGACGCTCCATTTTGTGCCGGCTTAGAAGCGGTGGGTTTTTTCTTCAATTTTTTATATTTCACAGAGGAAGCATTATGCAACACCCTGTGAATGGTTGGTTCTCCTTGCACAATTCAGTTTCAAAGCATTTTTAATGCCTGTAGTGGTCATCTTATTCTGTGTAGCGAGCGAAAGCACATGGCGTCTGTCTCTCGAGGACAAGGAAGGAGTACGTCCAGATCTTTTAATCACCGATCCATTAATCCCTCTTTTCAAAACGTTTCTAATTGCACATCTAGAGCGTTTAATAACTTTTGAAATATTATTAACTAAAGCACCAGTTCTATTTAATCTCCAAACTTCGCAAATTTCACTTTCTTTTTATTATGTACCTCGTGGCATGTTTGTAATTTCGTGAAGTCGGTTATCGTCTGCTTTAGTTAACTGCTGACGTCATAACAGCGTGCAGAAAATTTGCATATTGCACATTATTTTAAAAAAAAAGCAGGTGTTTTAATTAAAATGTTAGGGTGTCTTATAATTTTGTCCATGGTATTTTTAATTTTTTTTTTTATTAAACTCTATAAAAATATCATTTCTGTAGAACAATTACGTGTGATAACAGAATAAATGTATGTTTTTGACGTATTTGATAAAACATGAAAAGCTTGCTCTGAACATACATGCTCTGAATCTTTTCTTTCACTATTTGTCAAATTAGATAGGTGTCTTATAATTATGTCCACCACTGTAATAACAAATCTACCTTTCGCCGATAAATACCCAAACTGAAGTACCCGTTGCCTTAGAGACCTTTCTACAGGCAGTGATAACCTGGACCCGATGCAGTGCGGACAGAAAAAGACCTACAATAGGCAGCAGGTACCTGAAGCAAGATTTAGGCAGATTTCAATGTAGGCAATTTTTTTTTTTTTTTTCTTTTTTTTTTTCTTTTTTAGTTTTTATTTATAGTGTGATATAAAAAATAAACCGTGATTCAATTCTTTTGAAAAATCAATTAAATATAGTGACCAGTGAAGCGGGCATAGCCTGCTAGTAAATAAATAAGTAAACATAAAATAAAATTATTAATTATTTACTATGCTTCTACTGTTACTTTTTAGGTGTCTAATTCTGTTTTTTTTTTTTTTTTTTTTTTTTAATATGTACACTACCTTTCCATAAATGACCAAGCACTTTTGATTTAAAACATATTGGCCAATATTTCAGTAAGTACTGGACAAACCATCTTGATACTTCAGAAGTGTACAGAAAATATCATATCTCATATATCTCAGTGAAAGTTTTGCCCCAAAAGCAAAAGAAGGAAGAGTAAAAAATTAAAGAAAATAAAAACCTTTAAAAAGTCTCACACAAACACATACATACAACAACAAACAAACAAATAATAATAATAAAAAAAAAAAAAACAGCCACTTTTTAAATTATAACACACAAGGTATTAAAAACCCAGTGCAAAGCCATTTTTAGGAAACTTGACATAAAATATTAGATGCAGCATACTGCAATCAGAATGCAAAGATACTGCATATCTAAAGAGATATGGACATTTTTATAAAATAATGTTTAACTATGCATGAACAAGCTTTAATGAAATTTTATTTGCATAATTTAATACCCCAAGTACTGAGCTACTTATATGAAAACTTCAAACATTTATTGTATAAATTCAAAAAGTTGCACATGATAGAATGCACTGAAAAATAAGAAAAGTGATAAGGGGTTCTTATCAATATTAACTTACAGTCAATAAACTCTATATCACCATTGATTGAATCAAAACAAATATATAAGTAAAACCATTTATAGTGTAGCGTTTTTTTTTTTTTTTTTTTTTTTTGAGAGAAACTGAATATCAGTTCATTCTATCTTGTACAACTTTTTGAATTTACACGATATATGATTGGTGTTTTCATATAAGGAGCTCAATACTATCGGCCATTAAATTATGTAAATGAAATTTCATTAAAGCTTACTATGGATAGTTAAAAAAATATTTAGTAAAATTGCTCATTGTTCATTAAATATTTAATATGTTTGTATTCTGATTGCAGTATGATGTCTAATATAGTACATCAAGTTTCCTGATAAAGGCTTTATACTAGGTTTAATACAATGAGTATTATAACTAAAAGTTTTTTTTTTTTTTTCTTTTTTTTTTTTTTTTTTTTTTTTTGGGGGGGGGGGGCAATTTTTTAAAGAAACTGTTATATCTCCATATATATATATTGTTTCAGTGATCTTGTATCCGTTACTTGGCTTCTACTATGCTTAATAGATCATCTTTATTATAAATATATATATATATATGGTAACCACATAAAATTTCATGCAGTTAATTAGAAAAGACTTCATAATCACATGCTACAGCTAAAACCCATGTCAAGCATTACTTTTTACAGTGTGATCCCAAATATTTTTATTTTTCTTTAATTTTTTACTTATCCCTCTTTTGTTTTCAGAACAAAGTTTTCACTGAAATATATGAGGTATGCGGCATCCAACCCGTTAAGCTTGGCTCGTCCAGGCAGGCAGGGGCTGTCCAAAGGTTTCAATGAGGTATAACATGTTCTGTACACCTTGAAGTTTCAAGATGATTTGACCAGTAATTTTTGAGATATTTGACAAAATGTCTGAAATCGAAAGTACCCAGTTATTTATGGAAAGGCAGTGCACCTATTTTAAAGAGTCTTACCAATTATTGAGAAGAAGAAAAAAAAATATAAATAAATAAAACCCCTACAATTTTGTAAATCAGTTTTATCATTTCATAATGAATTCCTAAAGTATAATATTTTTCTTCTTAACTCATTTGCATCATAAGCGCATATATGAGTGCATTTTGCCTGGCCATTATCACCAGAGTGCATATGTGCGCGTATTTCACTTAGGCTCTTATTACCAAAGCACATATTATACCCGAGCATATTGGATTCACAGTCAATGAAATGTGGCGATCGAAAGTAGTTTCATGATAAAATAACACGAAAAAGTGGAAAAAATGAACGATTGTGTTTCAGACAGCAGTGAAGAGGTAATTAGACCTACAAAATGCAGACGTTTTACTGCAGTTTCTTTTGATAGTAGTGATAGTGATTAAAGTGCGAGTGATTTTAAGTAGGAGAAAAAAAATGACAAGTGCAAAAATTTATATCTGTTGGTGGTGTAAATAAAAACATAACAAATTTTACTTGAGAGAACGTTTATGAACTGTTTTTGACAAAAGAAATTTCGAACATATTGTAACTGAAACTAATCAATTTGGTGAGAAAGATCCAAGTTTCAAACAAGTTTCTGTTGAGGAATTGCAAGTTTATTTTGCATTCATTATATTGATGTCTATGGTGCAAAAACCTACACTGCAAAGTTATTGGAGTACGGACAAGAGCACTGAAACGTCATACTTCAAAACAGTGATGCCCCGATATAGGTTCATGGCAATTTCAAGAAAATTGTACTTTGTTAATAATGAACGTCTGCAGCTTGATGCTCTCGTACATAAAATTAGACCAATAATGGGCATGACCAAGAAAAGATTCAAAGACATATTCATGCCAAGCCGAGATATTTCCTTGAATGAGTCTTTAATGAAATGTAGAAGCAGAATTCTTTACATTTAACAAAACAAAACAAAGAAAGCCCGATTCGGAATAAAATACTACAATCTATGTGATTTGAGAACAAAATATATACATAATTTTAGGCTTTATGTAGGAAAGGATAAGTATATAAAATTTTGGTGATAAGAACAAAGTTTCCATTCATCCGTGTGATGCAAATGGGTTAACATTTATTTTTTACCACTAATTGATAAAATGTTCTTTTTTCCAACTTTTAGGTTGATTTCTTTAGAAATCGACCTATTGCAATCACTTCGTCTATCTATCTATCTATCTATAATGAAAATTTTGTCATCACGGTAACTCCCGAAATAATACTCCAAATCGAACAAAATTTGGACAGTGAACTGATCTTATAAATATCTTGGAAGAGTTCGTTAACAAAGTTGCTCCGACTTTTTGTTTTCAAGTGGCAGCCACTTGAATATTTCTAAACCACATTGTAAAAAGCGTATTTAAAGCAAGATTTGCTTGAATTTATATGTAAATCTAGACTACATAAGGGTCTAAATGAACTTAATAAAGTGGCAGATATCTTAAGTGGGGCCATTTGAAATCAGGCTACCACTTGAAAATTTAAAATCCTGATAACTTCCGAAATAATATTCCAAATCGAACCAAATTTGGAGAGTGTTTTAACTTGTGTTATTATGAATATCTTGGATCAGTCCCTTGGATGAGTTCGTTAACCAAGTTGCTCCGACTTTCTGTTTTCAAGTGGCAGCCACTTGAATATTTCTAACCCACATTGTAAAAAGCATATTTAAAGCAAGATTTGCTTGAATTTTTTTGTAAATCTAGACTACATAAGGCTCTTAATGAACTTTATTAATGAAATTTATCTGCCATTTTTAATAAAGTGGCGGATATCTTAAGTCGGGCCACTTGAAATCAGGCTACCACTTGAAAATTTTTAATTGCGATAACTTCCAAAATAATACTCCAAATGGAACGAAATTTGGACAGCGTCTTAACTTGTGCTATGGATACCTTAGATGAGTTTCTTAACCAAGTTGCTCCACCATTTTGTTTTCTAGTGGAGACCACTTGATATTTTCAAACTCAAATTGTAAAAAGCGTATTCTGAATTTGTTTAAACTTTGATGTATACATAGACTATATAAGTGTCTCAATGAAGTTTATTAATGAACGTATCCACCATTTTTAATAAAGTGGCGGATATGTTAAGTTAAGCAGGGCCACTTGAAATCAGGCTACCACTTGAAAATTTAAAATCACGATAACTTCCGAAATAATACTCCAAATCGAACCAAATTTGGACAGTGTCTTAACTTCTGTTATGAATAACTTGGATGAGTTTCTTAACCAAGTTGCTCCACCATTTTGTTTTCAAGTGGAGACCACTTGGAAATTTCAATTTCAAATTGTAAAAAGCGTATTCCGAATTTGTTTGAATTTTGATGTATACATAGACTATATAAGTGTCTCAATGAAATTTATTAATGAACTATGGATTTTCTTGCGAAAAATCGCCAAAAAAGTGGTCAAGTGGAAAAGTCACCAAATTTGGTGCCAAATCCCTTACCTGCCATATTGGAGCTTTTTAATGAGTTTTTAAGGGGAAATTGGGCTATTTTAACGTTAAAACAAACTAGAAATGCAAAAAATTAACATTTAATCAACTTACTAAGCCTCTTTGAAAGAATTTCTACCAAAAAAAAAAAAAATTGAATAATTTTCAAATTTGCAACAATATCTTAGATTAATTAGTTCACAGAGCACCTTTCTCTGCCATTTTGATCCAAGTGGCAGCCAATTAATTTTTCAACATGATGACTTCTGAGATTCTGAATTAATTCCAACTATATTTGTACAGTAGTCTTATCTCACAAATGCATTTGATATATTTGTCAACTTGGCCAAAGCGCCGGCCACTTGAAAAGTTTAAATTCACATAAAAAGGTATTTATGAACCAATTTGCTTAAAACTCCATATGTAGATAGCCTACATCAATATTTCTACTAATTTGTTTATAATTTGTAGCTGCCATTTTGAAACAAAATGACAGCTGCTTGATAAGAAAAAAGAAATCAACCTACCCTTCTGAATAAGCCGGAAGGACTTGTTTTTTATTTAATGTGGATTGAAAAACTATAAGTGATATTGCTGCAACTTATTGTTAAAAATACTGATTTTGCAAAGTTAATGTCTTTTCTAGATGATTGTTGAAACATGCATTATTTTACTGCAAATGACCTAAATTTCCACTTTTTTATATCTGATTTCCACAATATGCAATATTCTTATAGCTGATTGCTGAAATGTAGGATCATTTTGCTATTGATTGCTAGCTAATTGCTCAAATGCATGACTTTGTCTGTGTTTGCTGAAATAGGCAATTATTTCACCACTAACTGAAAAAATTTGTACTTTGTTTCAAAGGTGTTTTCAAATCACATAATTATTTAGCCATGCTTCAGCAAAACCCCTAATTTTATATAATTTGAAAGATGAAATGAAATATGCTATTTTCAGAAACTAATTTTTTAATTTTAAATAGTCTGATTGAGAAAAGTCTGATTTTCTCATCCAAATTTTTTCTAGATAAATCTCTGCTTCTCGTTATGTTTTATTTTGTTATTCAAATATTAAGATACATAAAATTTATAACAATGTTATGTGAATATATATATATATATATATATGTATATTGTAACCCAGTGGCAGAAACACCGCAACACGGCGACATAGTCGCGGACACAGAAAAACGGCTTGTGAACAGTTTTTGTCTGTACCAATAAAAATTTGTCCGCAAGTTTCAGATAACAATTCACTTATAAAAATTTCTGTATCAAAACTAAAACTTTTATTATTTATAATGTGTCGCGTCAAACATTGCTATAAAATATTTAACTGAATGAGATGAATTGAATGAATACACACACAACAGTTTATACTATATTGTTCTGTAGTAAAATTGTATTTGTGTATTGTTGCGCGAGATCACCACTGATGACAACCCCCCCCCCCCAATCAGCTTTCAGGCTTTTTGAGTGTAAGCCATTTTCTCCCCTGATTACATGCAAATTTTGCAGACAGATTATGAAATTTTAAAAGCGTCGCAGACAGCTACAAAACTTTCTGCCACTGGGTATTGTAATAATGATGATCTATTAAGCATAGTAGAAGCCAAGCAACAGATACAAGATCACTGAAACACGAATGACCAATAAGATTTAAAAAAAAATTTATCAGTGGATGAAATACACTAATGTAAAGAAACCAGATTTATTTAATTAACAGCCTGCAAAACAAACGAATCAATAAAGTAACACAACAAATCTTAATTTAAAACCATAAACTTTATCAAAATTTATGAAAAAATAATTTAAGAAACTTAAGATAGGAAGGAAGGAGGCAGGCGGCGAGACTTGTGACTTGCCTGTGGGTTTAAACTAGTTTCATGCCAGCAACACTCACCCAGCCTGCCATGACCAGAATAAGAATCATATGGATTTAAAAAAGCAAAATTACAAAGCAGATGAATAACAATGAAACCACGAAGCAACAATGAAATTCACTAATTGATTACATTGTGTTTAATAGTATGATTAGAATTTTAAGAATAGTTGACAACTCAAAAAGGAAGAAACTGAAATTTTATGTTTATCTAATTAAAGAATACATACATATAAAATCAACATACATTTAAAAAAAGAAAAAAAAAAAAAAAAAAGCACAAGTATCAAATCTTGTATATCAGTTTCTAGGCAAAAATCAGCCACAGATTCAGTAAATTTAGAGTTTAAATTTTATTACAGTAAGAAAAACACAATTTTCCAGCAAAAGATGAAGAGAGAGATTGGAAAAAAAAAAAAAATAATAATAATAAATAAATAAATAAAATAATAATAATAAAATAAAACAGAAAAAATAAAACTAATTTGCTTATGCTTGTGGTTTAAAAGGAGCTGTATCACATAATTTGTAAGACATATTTTTTAATTATATTCAATAAAAGCTGTAACTTTTGTATTAAATCAAATTCACTATGTTTTAATATTTCTAAATTGATTTTTGAAGGGTATTTTTTGCTTAGAGAAGCAGTTAACCCTTTTCCAAGTTTTGTTTGCTTCTCCCCCCCCCCCCCAAATATAATATGAAATTAAAATAAACATTTACCGAACATTGGAACGGGATGCAGAATTTGCTCTAGAAGGTCTTGGAAGACCTGATTTTGGCTGACGTCTACGATCAGTATATTCAGCACTTCGAGGCACATTGGTGTTAGGCTCGGAATTAGGCGAGGATAGAAAACTGGACTTTCCTCGATGTGGCACTTGGATAGGTGATCGTCCTTGTCTTGATGGTGAAATAAAATTTTGCCTGTGATTCTACAAATACAGAAATTAAAATATTTTAACTATACCATCTTATAAAGAAGTAAGATACTTTCATGAAACAATATGAAAAACTTTGTACATAATGTTGATAGTTTTTATTATAATGAAAAAGATATGTTGAAAATAAATTACCTTGTGTAATGTTTCCAGACTAGTGTCAGATTTTCTACCAACAGATTGTCCCTTAGATTGGCTTGATTGTAACAATCTGCTTTCATTGTGTTCTTTGTATTTTGATTGTCTTACAATCATAGGATCACGGCTTAAATTTGGAAGACTGCAGCGGCTTAATTTTGCTACAAAAATGAAAATATTTATATATCATAGATAAATATTTACAACACTTGTTAATTTTTCAAAATATATAAACAAATAAATAAAAGCCAAATAATTTACAAAATGAGCTTAAATATATTGCTATTTTATAAACTATATACATAACTTACAAAATGAGTTTTTTAAATATATTGCTATTTTATAAACTACATATACTCAATATTATTCTTATTCACTTGTACTGTATGAGGCTTAAGCACCTTATCCATATGAATTCGATTTTCCTGCAAATTTGCTATTACATCTTTTTTTTATTTTTACAAACAAAACAATTATAAAGAATGTTTATATTTCTCTTGTTGAAAGCCTACTGCTTCAAAATAGTTATACGACACAGTACAATTACATAAATGATGTTTTGAGGATGCTGCATTGAAACATCTAGAAAAAGCAGATAGAATGAAATTCTTATTCATCTTATTTTCCGATTTGTTTATTTTGAGAATCAACATAAATAAGTTGACATTTCAACTGCCAATCAGAAGAAAAAGTTTTCCATGCTCACAGATTGTTTTCAGTCACTAGCCTGAAGCATTCCTAAGACCTTATTCCCGAGCTGTTATTGTAGACAAGACAAAAATTTTAAAAGGAATCGCATGTCCATCTGTTGAACAGCAAGTCTAAGAAGATGATTTCATTACACCATTTTTTATGCTTTTGTGTGTGCAAGATGTTAAGATTAAATTAAATGATGCAAAATTGAATTAAATTTGGTACTACAGTAGCTGCAATGTGTTCAAGCTAGTCACTATGTATTCTGCCGTCCTCAGGCAAAACTCAATATGCAGCCACTTTATACAGGATGATTCAAAACCCAAAATACAAACCTTTAGGACAGTTAGGGCACGTCCATGAAAATTGCAAAGTGCATAGATGACCACAAAAATCATTTTAACCCTTTAAAAACTAGATTTTTTGGTTAACTTTTAACAGTAAAACTCGCATATGGGCATGTCTTTTATATATTGTCTTTTTAATTAAATGTTTTTTAGATGTTAATGTTTACATGAAAAGAAGTGATACATCAATATCATGCACAATATAACATTTAGTTAAAATATAATTACAAAAGACACACCCATATTCAAGTTTTACTGTTAAAAATTAGACAAAAATATGCAATACTTAAAGAGTTAAAATGATGTTTGCAGCTATGAGTTCCGGTACAAACTTCAATCCTTATGATATGCCTCCCCCCCCCCCCCCAAAAAGAAAAAAACATTTTGCCCATTGGGTTTTGAATCACCCTGTATATAGAAACTTCAAATAGACAAATTTCCATAAATTGAATTTTTGAGCTTGTTATACATAACTTTGTATCTAGTAAATATAAAACTATTATCTAAACGTTTATTCTTTAATCCATTTTCTACATTTAAAAAAAAAAAAATATTTTAAAGAAATAAGGTGTCACATGCGTGTATATTAGGGTGTCCTTTAAATGAGGGGGAAATTTTGTTTTTGCTTTTTTTTCACTTTTGAAATCCAATATGCACTCTTTCTAATCTTTTTCTATTTGACTCAAAACACTTTTTAGCAAAATATCAGCTCTCTGGGATAATTTTAACATGTGCCAAATTGATGTGAAAATCCTAATATCAAAAACCAAAAGAAAAAGAAAATTCCCCCTCATTTAAAGGATAGCTTAATATACACACATGTGACAGCTTATTTCTTTGAAATACTTTTTTTTAAATACAGAAAATGGGTTAAAGAATAAACATTTAGATAATAGTTTTATATTTACTAGATACAAAGTAAAGTATAACAAGCTCAAAAGTTCAATCAAACATTACACTTAGTAGTTTCAAGTAAAATAAATGTTCACATATTTAATCCAATGTATCTATTACCTCTCTCAAATTTTTTTCCCTTTTTGTTCTAAGAAATTACTAAAATGTATTTTTTTTTATGTATGCATTTTTTTAATTGTATTTTTGTAATCTTACTTATTTTATATTTTTATCTATTTATTACTACTTTTTTATAGTTTTACTCTTCTAGTATTTTCTATTATGTAGTATAATTAAACTACTACCTTAGCTTTGACACCTATTAACTTCATTTAATAAGTTGTTGTTTTTCCTTCCTCTCTTTCTATTGAGTGTCCTTGTCCCATTTTCTCTTACCGTTGAACCTAACTTCTGGTTTTGTAAAAGTCATATTTCTTATTCCTTGATGAAGAAAGATATAGTCGTTAATAATACATTATGCTCTTTTTAAATTTTATAATGTTTTTATTAGCTTAATTCCTAAAATTATGATTTGCTCAGTATTCTGTTCATTAGAAAATTTATTAAATTTAATAATTAAGCATTCATACATTATTTATCTTTTGTTAATGGAATAAATGCAAAAGACATATGAAGTGGCCAATGAAAAAATATATTGTCAAACACAACATTACGCTGCATGAGCACTTTTCTATAAATTTGCAAATGTTTTGATACTTCTTTTAAGGTTTATATGAAAATCAAATTATATATAAATCACATGAAGTAAGATTCAGTTTAAGAAAAAATATAACAGATATACAATGATGTATGAATGATTGATGACATTACAACTTACCAGTGTTTTTACCAGAATTTTGCAACGAAATATTTGAACTATAAGGACTCTCAGATGATGAAGAGGAATGGTTAGAGTGAGGACGATGAGATGGACAAAGATAAGAATCACTTTCAAATAGGTCATGGTCAACTAAAATATATATATACATATATATAACAATCTAAATATTTGAATGGTAAGTATAAAGAAAATTTGATGATGCAGTCAACGATTAATTAAAACAGATGAATCTCTCTAGGATACATCAATTAAGGAAGGGAATAGACAAAAGAGCTAATTTAGCTAGTTTTTTCCATATTGCTCAGAAGTTTTTCAGACTTGTCCTTTACTGGGTCAGAAATAATAGCCTGTATCTACACTGTTGTACAAACAACCGTGTAAAGCAATAACCTGTTTTTTGTTTCCTTCTTTTACACATAAATTTTAAATTAAATGAATACTTGAACATAAAATTTGATAGATGGCATGTTCCTTATCAAATCATTAATCAAATTTTAAATAACTTTAACATAAGTAGTAATTTTTAAACTAATATCAATTCAATTTCCCCCAAGTTTTAGAAGAAAAAAAATTTAAACAATTTTAGAAATCAAAACTAAATAGGAAATGGGAAGATACACATATATCCATATATTAAATTTAAACCGTATTTTTCCTCTTGTATTCCTTTTACTTTATTTATTATTTATTATATGTGAATAATTCTTTTAAGAAAATCTGAAGAACTTCAAAGGTATTTCTTTAAATTTAAACATTATATTTTGTCATTAGAAAAATAAGAAAAGTGAAAGATTTTTTTTTTTTTTTTTATGTTTTACATATTGTTGCAACTAAAGTATTATGCAATAGACTTTTTTATAATTACATCATTTTGATCAGGCTTGTCCAACCAAAAACTTTTTGCGGGCCGCATTGGAAATTTATTTTACACAGGTGGGCTGCATTGTATAATAATTCTTATTCCAGTGAGCTCATGAGGATTTAACCCTTTAGCCAGTCATGTAGTAGTTTTTTCATGTATCTGTTTAATAGCTCATAAAATCCATACTAAGTGAAATAGGAATTTTAAAAGAATAATTTTTGAAATCTATAGAAATTCTATGATTTTATTTCCTAGGGTTTAAAAACAGAAAATGTGTATGTTAAATATATATATATATTTTAAATAACTGTAAAACAGTCAAAAACTTATGATTATACATTCATAACATAAGTGTTGCAACATCAGTGCATTCCCCCCATTTTCCCCTGTCTCTTCGCCATCTGTCGCGACAGTGGAAATGCTTTTTTATTTTTCATTCTTTTGTTTTCATTAGAATAAGAAGCACTTTCGTAAGTGCAGTGTAAAAAGATGTAGACTAGATATAAGAAAGGCCCTTTTCCTGTGTCTTAAAATTTATTATTATGATTTAGTTAAGATAAAGAAAAGGGAAAACAAAATATTAAGTACTGAGAGAATTATTAATATGTGAATGACAAATGAATCGAAATAATTTTGAAATTAATATTTTTGTAAGTATTTCTCAGCAGTGTTAATACATCATCATTATTTAATTAAATATGTCAAAAACCAAAGTTCCAGAAATATTATTTGGTGTCATCGATATCCAGTTCTAACTCTCCAGGTTTCAAGTCGGCCGAGAACAGAAGAAAGGATAAGTACCTTTTCGATAATTAGTTGATAAATAATAAAGAATATGATTCTAATTTAAAGATATTTATCACTAGTTATAATCTAATTTAAAAAGAACCCAAGAATATAAAGATTACATTAAATTAGTGGCGCCCGAACAGGGACGGCCTACTTAGATTACCTCCTCCAACATCGAAATAAATAAATATAAATGTTATTTGAATTGAATATTTGAAATTTTGTTCTTTTTGATGATATTATAAAGAAAAAGAAAAAGTTTTGGTTTCAAAGAAAGAGTTTTGGTTTCATTTACATTTGAAATAAATAATAAATGATATTTATATTGATGTTTTTGTTCTTGAAATTTGTTCCTTTGATAAAAATGAGATGAAAGAATATTTTAGTTTTGGTTTGTGCATGACTTTGTGTTTCGAATTATTGCATTATATTTTAACATGATGAATAACATAACTTTGAAATGTTTTCATTTAATTAACTACTTTGACAAGAAATTTTATTTGATAATTGATTGAATAATAATATTTTTAGAGATTTGTTATTTATAAATAGCATAATGAGTGTAATTCAAAAACAAAAAAGAAGTGTTCTTAGAGTGCAAACCACGAAGTTAATTAATAAAATCGAAGGCAGGTTATTAGAAATTGATGTTGGAGAAGAAGAGTTAGAACAATATTTAGAAGAATTAAATTTAAAACGCAGAGAACTTAATACATTAGATTATGAGATACAGAAAAATATCAAAGTAGAAGAGGTTGAAGAGGAAGTTTTAAAATGTGATGAATATAACTCTAATATTTTGATTTGGAAAACTAAAGTAAAAAGTAAAATGATTAAAATAAAAAATAGTAATTC
Source organism: Salticus scenicus (assembly GCA_963930645.1). Lineage (NCBI taxonomy): Eukaryota > Metazoa > Arthropoda > Arachnida > Araneae > Salticidae > Salticus > Salticus scenicus. Next base: position 88,969,848 of record OZ005657.1, on the reverse strand, counting down.
AAACATTTTATCGACTAGCCCCGTAATAGAAGGTAATAGAATACCAAAATTAGATCAAGGTTATATTAATCTTCCTCGATTAAATATTGATAAATTTAGCGGTGATCCAACAGATTTTTAAAGATTTCTTGATCAATTTGAAGCAGCAATCGATAGGAACCCAGTTTTATCAAATATTGACAAATTTAGTTATTTGAGATCCTATTAAATTGGTACAGCTGCTGATGCTATAAAAGGTTTCACGCTAACAAACAATAATTACTATGCGGCTATGGAAACATTAAAAGATCGATTTGGTAAAAAAACATTACTAATTAATTCCCACTTAACTAAATTATTAAATCTATCTCCTGTGAAAAAATCAAACGATATACTTGCACTAAGAAAATTACTGGACACATGTCAGACAGAGTTAAGAAACCTAGAATCACTAGGGATAAAAGAAGAAAATTACAGCACGTTATTTTGCCCAATTTTCATAAAACTTTTACCAGCAGACACAGTTTTAGAAAAAAAAAGGCGATGATGATCAGTGGAAAGTTTCAGAAATGATTGAAATTTTAAAAACTGAAGTTATTAGTCGCGAAAAAGCTACTGCACTAATTTCAAATGCCCAACACTCAGAACATATTTCCACCACATCAAATAAGAAAGAAAGTTATGAATCACCAAAAATAAACAAAATTCGTCCATCAACTGCAACTGGCCTTTACAATAATAATTCATTCAATAAACGACATTTCTGTAATTTTTGTAATAACGAAAAACATTTATTACAGAATTGCAAAGAATTCAAATCTAAACAATTCAATGAAAAAAAATTTTTTTTGATGAAACGTGGTCATTGTTTTGTTTGTTTCTCTAAAGGTCATGTGGCAAAAAACTGCCGCTGCTTTGTAAAATTCCGTATTTGTTCTTGCCGTCATTTCGATATAATGTGTCCAGAAAATAATTCCAAAAAACAAGTTACAAATGAAAATACCACCTTATCTAACAAAACTTGTAATCAAGAAGTGTTACTCCAAACTTTAACGCTAAGGTTAATCAATAAAGATAAAGAATACATTATCTGAGCATTAATTGATTTAGGATCTCAGAAATCTTACTTAAAGAAAGAAATAATAAAGAAAATTGGTTATACACCTACAGGGCAAGAAAAATTAAACCATAGTTTGTTTGGTGGTTTACAACAAACACATGATCATTTACAGTATCTTAAAGAAAATTGAAATATACATGGCTTTAAGAAGTACATGCCCCCTGAAGAGTTTATACTTCAAATATTAAGCATTTTTATCCAATTATTATTTCTGTGGTCCTTTATTTACTTTCTCTGTCATTAAGTTTAATGGTCTTCTTTTATTATTATTATTCATGTCAGCGTAAGTAATTTAAATTGTTTTTGTCTTTTATTGGTTCTTAATCTATATCACAACATTTTTGTGTCAGTCTTACCTATATGTTACAATCAGTTCTATTTTTGTTGTGTTGGTATAGTTTTGTATCTATTAAGTGCTAAATTTTAAGATTAAATTTTATTGCAATATCTATCATTTTATTACGATATCTATCATTTATATATATATATATATATATATAGGGGGGAGTTGCAGCTCTATACTAGCTGATATCTACTTACGTCTTTATGAAAAGAACAATAATTTAAACAGAGAAACATTATCTTGTAGATATAGATGACCTTGTATTGGTAAGGTTAAATGGTGAAAATACATATATTGACTTTCAGTACTACCCTAAGAATTTAAAGCTAGAACCCTCTTCCACAAATTGTAAAAATATAAATTATTTGGACGTAAACATAAAAATAGAGAATGATAATTTGGTAACTAGAATTTATGACAAAAAAAAAAAAAAAAAAAGACTTTCATTTTAAAACAATAAAGCTAATGCATTTTACATCTAATGTACATATTTCAGTTAAAAAGAATGTATTTAGAAATGGTTTAGTATGTATAGCTAGATTAAATTCAGACTTGGAAGAGATGTTTGAGGATATAGTGGATTGGTGTCGTCAGAGCATAGCGCAGGGTTTCCATAGAGGTTTAGTAAAAAGTATGACGTGCCAATTCGTGAATCAGTTTAAAAGGAGTACTGAGCTGAAAATGTTGTTGGAAAGAAAGGGTGGTTTAGAGAATTGGTTTCATGAGTTTTTCTCATTTGGTCTTGACAGGTGAGGGGAACGTTGCATGCGTAGAACTAGTTTAACCCTGCAGTGCATGTTGTAAGCGATGCCGCCTGTCTCCATATTAATTTTAATTTCGCTCTCTTTCATTTTTAGTTCTGGTCTATGTTAAAGATGTTTTTCGTACTCTATTTGGTTTTAGTTTGTTTATTAATTTCGTTAAGTTTTTGTTGACATGTTTTATTCTTAAATTTTATGTTTAAATATGATTTTGGAGTTGGTTTTGCTTTTCAATGGGATGCTTAAATATATATATATATTAGAAATTTTAATAGTTTTAAGAATTTTAGCAATGAGATTCTTTCTGTTCATGAGCGATTCTTTTTACCCGCTGAAGAGGGTAATTAATTTTAAGATCAGAAAAACTACCCAATTCAGTTTGCAAAAGATCGTTATCATTGCAGTAGTATTTTATTATTACTCAAAACAATAAATGTACAGGGGATCATAATTGATACTTTAATTACACAATCAAAATGTGATTTCATCTCACTTTTCTGATAAAAAGTTTATAGAAAAAATTATTATTTTAAAATTATTACTTTTATACAAAATTGCCTTAATATGAAATTTATAAGAATTAATGTTGTTTACTGATTATTTAATTACGCATTTTCTCATTTACATTTCAGTTTATGTCAGTCGATATAAACAAAGCTTTACTGTATTCATAACTGCCTACAATATAATCAATGAAATCATTTTATGCTAAACAAAAATTAAATCTTTTTTAAAACTATTTCCATATTATATCATCAACTTGCTTATGAAAATCCTACTTTTAGAGATTTATTCAACTTCTACGGTTCACAGAAGTGCATAAACATCAATTTTATATAACACAACCAAAATAATCAATAGGAAAAGCTTTTTAAATATATTACAAATTTGAAAACTTACCATCATCAGTACTGTGTGCACTGAAAACAGAAGTCTCAGATACATCTTGATCAGATACAGAACCTCTAGATGAAGAAATTCTTCGACAAGTTGAACTCACTAAAAGTGTAAAAAAGAAAAATAATAATAATAAAAACATTAAACTTTAATACTTATTTTAGACAGTTTTAAAAATACGAAATTGTTTATCTATGCAATCAATACTGAGTCTTTGGATCCTAGAAAATATGACCATGTAAGTAAAGTCACCATATATGCAGAAAAACTGCATTTTACTATGGCATTTTTCAAATTCAAACTTCCTATTTATTAGCACATGTCTGAATTCATTTTTATTCATAAATATCTAAAATTGCCACATGTTCTTGCACAGAAATTACAAAATCGAACATAATTTTCCACTTTTGATAAAAGCAAATGACATTTCTAAAGATGTTGTTAAAGTTGTAATGTGAATTAAATTTCCAGATGCAACACATAAGAAAACCAGAAATATCATTATCTTATAACCCAAGATATTATACAATTATTAAAAACACTTCATTTCTCATACCTGCTTAATTTCATGCTATTGTGCAATAACAACAGTTTACTTTTAAGATCATAACTTTAAAAATGATACTTTAATAACAACACTAAAGGCAACTGCTTATCATGTACTAGCTGCCTTCAGCGATCCTTGAAAAATCCAACTGTATGAAACTCCCATTTGGTGGCATCGGGACCTACAACAGCTTAGGGACATACAATGCAAATAGCTTTATTGAAAATTTTAACTATAGTAAATTCCTGCTCGATAGCGCCTGCAGTGCCATCTTCTCATTTCAATATCTGAAACAGCTGTTTCGCTCACCATGTTATGATTTTCAGAAATTCTGACCGTAGCAAAGTCCCGCTCGGTGGCGACTAAGGTACCCTTTTATGTTTCATATTTTGAATGAAACAGCCTGTTCACTCACATACCTGCCAACCTGCAAAAATTCCATGAAGTAAAACAGCGTGCAAGCAAAAGTATTTGCAGACCCCCCCCCCCTCCAAAAAAAAAAGGGATTCTTTCTGTTTTTGCATATAAGATTTAAATATATATATATTTTTAAATTTATACTAATTTACTTTTTAAATACATTAACATTTGGCAAAAAGTAATATGCAAAGTTTAGCTATCATTCATGATTATTTACTGTACTTGCACATTTAATATATTCATGCAGTGATGCAATTAGCCTGAATTTCACATTAGATTTATTTTAAAAATAGTTTTCAAACTGCTTAGAAGTATCAGATACAGTAATTATTTTTAAATATTTCAGATAGCTATTTTTAAATTTAATTAGTCATTATACTTACAAACTCAAAAAAAAAAAAAAAAGGAAAGAAAAGATAAATTCATTTATTAAAATACAATGTAAAACTACATTTGTTGAAAGATTTTTTTTTTTTTAACACTATCTCAGAATATAGTAAAATACAATTGATTACCTTCTTTGACGTAGTTATGTATTTTACTCTTTTCGCTAATATTAGCTGATTTTGCCTAATACAGACTTTTTTTCTTTCCAATGTGTTTAGTTATATCATATTTGCCGCCATGAGAAATTGTAAAACTGGATCAACAATAAACACAATACGCAAATTTTCACCCTGACTAGATGATCTTATACATCAAAACTCAGTGTTGTATAGCAATCTTTAAACAGTTGATAATGTAAGATTTCTTTACAGCCGTTATCAAAATTTTCAAAAGTGCGCGACAATTGTAAGCACAAACATAATAACAAAATGAACATCACCCACGTTTCCCGCGCTTCCGTTTCTGCGAGATAAGCAAGGGTTGAGGTGAACTGATCATGTCTGGTGAGGAGGAAAAAACATGCCACATCTCTGAAGCGATGATGTTGAAACGGAGCGTGCTTCAACCAATAAATGGGGATCATTGATAATTGTAGATGAAGCATCAACTCAGAATCAATCAATCGATCAAATACATTGCGATCTTTGTTTACTAAGCATTAGCAGCAAAAATCATACTTTTTAGTTTTTTTTTTTTTTTAAATCGATGAGTATTTTTTTTAAACTTTTTTTTATTAAATTTAATCAAATAAATAAACAAAAAAATAAAAAAAAAAAATCAGCAGAAAAATGTTGAAATGGTAAAAAAAAGAGTAAAAATAGCAATCAAGGCGTAAAAATATCAAAAAAGCGTAAATTTTGTGCTCGGGACGTAAAACTTGGCAGCTATGCGCCGACTGTGCAAAGGACCTCTGAAAATTCTGATTGTGGCAAATCCCCAACCTCATGGGACCTACAGTCTCCTGATCTACTCTAAATAAGTAATTTAATCAGAATTGGGGATATTGAATTATTAAAATATAAAAGTGCCATCTGGTGTCAGAGATTTGCAACATGTATTCGAAAATTCCAATTTAAATAACTTTTAAAATGATATATTACTTAAGAAATTACGTAAATTAGAAGCTGAGATACAAAAATAATATAAACATTGTTATAAAAAGATTTGTGTCTGACTTTTCCGTGTTTTTTTTTTCCAAAACTTGCATAATTACAGGCAAAATAGTCTTAAAAATCCTTAATACGAAATGTGAATGGAATATCAGAATTCGATAGCTTGTAAAATAAAAAAGAATAAAAGTGTTCCGGGTTTTCTGTGGTTTTCTCTGAAACTCCCGTACTGAATTTAATGGCTTATATCAGTTTAAATGTTTGCAATAAAATTACTTGGGTTTTGTATTTTTTTTTCCTCTGAAACTCCCATACAGAATTTAACGACTTATATCAGTTTAAAAGTCCGCAGTATTTCAAATGATGTATTATAATTAATTTAATCATAGTTAGAATTAGAGATATTGAAATTTTAAAATATTAAACTGCCGTCTGGCGGCAGAGATTTGCGATCTCCACTCTTAAATTTCAATTCAAATAAGTTTTAAAAGGATATATTACTTATGAAATTATGTTAATTAGAAGCTAAGATATAAAGATAATATAAATATTTTTATAAAAAGATTTATTTATGACTTATCCATGGTTTTCTCCGAGACTTGCATAATTTTGGGATATATGCTGTTAAAAATCCTTAGCACAAATTGTGAGTTGAAATCAGAATTCGAAATTCTGTAAAATATAGAAGAATAAAAATATTCTGGGTTTTCCACTGTTTTCTCCAAAAGTTTCGTATGGAATTTGAATGGCTTATATCACTTTAATAGTACGCAATAAAAGTACTTTAAAATATCTTATGAATATCGTTGACATATTTTAGACTGAAAATGGCTAATCTATCAAGGGTGATAAGCAATTTCTGTTGAAATTTGTCTAAAATTTAAGAAATTCCAGAAGTGCTTTTTTACAGCCCATTTCAGAAAAGAAAAATAGAAGAAAAAAAAAGCATTATTATTCTGTTAAAAGTAATTTTTGTCTCTTTACATAAAAAGCTGTAATAAAAATGAATTTGAATAAGTATAATCTATATATTTTCTTAATTTTTAAAGCTTAGACTGCAAACAGGTAAGCAGTAATGATGCAATGATTACCAATTTCTGTTTAAATCGATTTAAAATTGAAAAAAACTCAAAAACTGCTTTTTTATTTCCAGTACTTTGTCACGTTGTCCAAAAGCATTTATTCCAGACCGGAAGAATAGTCAGCCAACATGTCTGGCACTGAAGAATTGATAAATGAAATAATGAAGTGTTGCCACCTAAATTTCATACTTTAGTTAATTTTACAAAATCTAGTTATGTTGAAATGCTGTTTGCACACCTGGATTTAGAAAAAATTGTCCCTTTCATTTGGTATCAAGTTTTTTAAGATTGGACCGATATTTCTCATTTATTTGGGCATTTAACGCTACTTAAGCTCAAAATTGACTCATTTATTAATTCACATAGGCTGACATTTTAATTAATATCTCAGCAACTAATTAAAAATTTCAAATTCTGTTTTCACTATCCCCCTTGGGAAGGCTCCTGAGCATCAATATGTCAATTTTTGTACTTCTATGTTCAATAGGGACTAAACATATAGGAGGACAGACAGACAGACAAAACTTCCCTTTTAATATTAGAGATGATGATTGTAGGAATAAAAAAAATGGAAATACATGTACAAGACATTTACTAATCCTGCTCTCCTAATGGACTTTAATAAAATTTATTAAGTAGTTTACTGGAAAACAATCTTATTTTATCAAGAATGAAGCTACAATTAATGATGAGCCAGTGCCTCTAGCCCTCTTGTTGGATTGGGCGTCCAAATTAATCTTAAAACTTACATTAATGACATTTTATAGCAATAAATTTAAGTGAAGAAGTACAAGGGTTCTCACAAGGGAAGTATGAATCAGTAAAATTGCTACTGAAACCAAACCAAGCTTAAATTAAACAGCATGGTCGAAAACATAGGATACAGTACAAATTTGCTGCAACAACCCCCGTGGGGGCGAGATATGACCCCCTAATAATTTTAGTTATTTCTATAAAAACCAACAAACTATACATCGTTGTAAGAACAGATAATGTAGTGGTAGAGTGCTTGACTTCTGATACGGTGGTCCTGAGATTGAGTCCCCGCAAGGGCATTTTGTAATTTGTTTATTTTTTCAATTTTTTTTCTTTACGTTTTTAATTAAATTAAATTATTAATTTGAGAGAAAATATTTAATACATTAAGAAGATTTTTTTTTTTTTTGAGTATTCCAATTAATAACGTATTGACCATGAATTTATATATTTTTATTTAAATTTTATAAAAAAGGATTAATTTTATATAACTTACTATTAAATACTTTAAATAAAATCCTTTATAATAAGCTTAGCATATTAATTTCGGGGACTTCATGCCCATCTTTAGTGCCAAGTACGATAAAACGCCGTTCTTCCTGAGATCTTCAAATTTATGCTTTCGTGGACTGTGGACGTCATGTCTTCACTTCGCTTCCTTTGTTCGTTGCATTGTTTTCCTGCAGGAACTGCTGCCATACAGGTGGAATGAGGTACTGCTCTCGGTTGTTGACGGCAAGATTGTTAGTTACTATTTCGATGGCCTCCCGTTTTAGTGCGTAATTATGGGTGTTATAAGGGGCTATTTTATTAATATTAATAGAGTTAATTATTTTATTATTTTAATTGTTTTATTAATATTAATGGAGATTAACTCCATTAATATTAATAAAATAGCCCCTTTTAACACCCATAATTACGCACTAAAACGGGAGGCCATCAAAATAGTAACTAACAATCTTGCCGTCAATGACCGAGAGCACTACCTCATTCCACCTGTATGGCAGCAGTTCCTGCAGGAAAACAATGCAATGAACAAAGGAAGCGAAGCGAAGACATTGCGTCCACAGTCCACGAAAGCATAAATTTGAAGATCTCAGGAAGAACAGCATTTTATCGTACTTAGCACTAAAGATGGGCCCGGAATTAATATGCTAAGCTTGTTATAAAGGATTTTATTTAAGGTATTTAATAGTATGTTATATATATTTTTATTTTTTTATTTATAAAAAAGAAAGTCATGTTTAAAGCTACGGATATAGTTTCTAATTTATAACAATTATGATTAAAAGTAGAAAAATCATGGCACAATAAGTATTTTTCACAATTAAAACAAGAAATATAAAAAGATTGATCACAATTATTTCAATTACAATTTTGTTCACCTTCAATTATTGTTCATCACGAACATTTTGTTATATATTTGGCGTTTCGTCGAGATTATTAGATTTGTAAAATTCATATTTACCCAGATTTTGAATTTTTTGAGATGTAAACTAATTATAAATTAGTAAAATCATTTTGAGAAAATTTGTCATTATGTTCAATATTATTATTAGTTCTTCCAACACCACCAAATTTGACAGTTGTTTAATGAAATATTTGAAATAAGAGTTAAATGTGACGTCGAATAGTTAACAACAGCTGTTGCTTATTCAGAATTTTTCTTGCAAAAAATTGCATGAATAAATAATACAATTGAGAGCACACGATTAACTCTTGCTATTAATGTCGTTAAAAAAAAGTAATTAAAAATTTACATAAAACATAATCATTAACAAAATTTTATCTGAATGTAATCATTAACAAAACTTTATCTAAATGTAATATAAAAGTATTTTCCATTAAATTATTAATTTCTTTATACTTAATAAATAAATAAATTGGTTAAAAATTAAAAAATTACTAAATTGTCTAAGCTGAAAAAAAAAAAAAAAAAAAACTTGTTTTAATATAATTAATATTTTCTCTTAAAATAATGATTTAATTTAATTAAAAATGTAAAAAATAAATATTTCAGTTGAAATAAAAAATTAAAATACAAAACGCCCTTGCGGGGACTCGATCCCAGGACCTCCGTATCAGAAGTCAAGCACGCTACCACTGCACCATCCGTTCTCACCACGATGTGTGTTTTGTTGGCTTTTACAGAAATAACTAAAACTATTAGGGGGTCATATCTCACCCCCATGGGGGTTGTTGCAGCAAATTTGTACTGTACCCAATGTTTTCGACCATGCTCTTTAATTTACGCTTGGTTTGGTTTCGATAGCAATTTTACTAATTCATACTTCCCTTGTCAGTATAGGAGGGTTTCCAATTAGAGAGCCTCAGTGAGTCTTTCGCCATAGGCATCGAGAGTTGTTGGTCCACCACTGGAATAAACACAGGGTTGCAATGTAAATCAGGTGAAAATATTCCCTGACTTTTCCCAGTCTTCTTTAAAAGTAAAACAGATGATACATGCAGCATTAGAATCTAACGTGTTTACGAGACAATTGAACATATCTAGAATATATTCATTTTATTAACATAGTAGAGTTGGGAAAAACCATATAATTGGCTTTTTCTTCTTCATTATATAGCACTAACATTTAAAAAAGATTTGATTATAAAAAAGTTTCCTTGTTCTTGCAATAAATCTTCAAATTCCCTGAGTTTTCCCTGTTTTTAAATAGTTTTTCAAATTCCCTGAGTTTTCCAGGTACCATAGCAACCCTGAAACAGACTTTATTAATTTACAAAAACTGTTATATATAATAGTTATTAAACAATGGTTATTCAAATTATTCTACTTGATTAAATATTCATTCAAAATAAAATATTGCATCATAATAAGAAAATTAAAGACATCCAGAATATCTACCATCTATTCAACATCCCCATCAACATTAAAAAATATGCAGCAAATTTTTTTTAGAAATAATATTCTATTCTAATAACATAACATAGAAATACAAATAACTGCTTTAAAATGATTACTCCACAGAAAATAAAATGGGATATTATACAATTAATTACACATCTTGAAGTTGATACATTAACCTCTGAGGACATGCTAGGGTATTTCAAAGCCTCAAAATTAGAGAAGAAACATTGGCATAAATTTGATGCACATCTTCATGACTAAATTCAGAATGTGCATCCTGGCAGGTTAAGAAGCTCTATTCCTTAATAATATAACTAATAAATAAATAAATAAATAAATAAATACTTACATGAGCTTCGTTTCGTTAAACTCATTGGAGAATTCATCCTTAAACCTAAAATAAAAGTAAATAAATAATTAAATTTTAGATGCAGTTATCTTAAAATAATTAAATAATATATATTATTTCAAAGATTCATTACTTCAACTTTTGAAATATAGTAAAAATTATGACTTACTAAACAAATTCAAAGCCACAAACTAATTACACTAAAATATAACAAAATCATAACATAAGGCTAGGGGTTTATATGTACCACAAGCTGCATCAACACTGAACAGTGAAATATTAGGGAATAAAATGATACTTTTAAAAAATTAAAAAACAAGTTTTTATAGAAATGTGAACTAAAAAGCACAAAATATCTATCTTAGCATTAAAATGCAGGTAAGAGAAAACCGTGTGAGTGACACACCATAATATTTACATACACTTAAATCTTTAAATAATTTAGAATTAAACAAAAAACATTTTTAAAAAATCTCCGCTGACTGCGCTTGAACGTTAGACCTTTAGGTTCGTAGCCCGGAGCTTTACCTCACAGGTACAGCGTTCACGTAGGGAAAGTCTTTTTTTACAATATAGATTTTTTGTTTGCTCCCAGAGCAATTACAAACATACATACAGGTGAAGCTAATAAAAGCGTGTTAAAAAAAAATGACAGCTAACAATCATTTTTATTTATTTCACTACATGGATTTTTTTTATATACTGAGTTGCTTTTAACAGGCTTCTACTGTACAGAATACTAAACAATTAATTTGGAGCATGTATTAATAATTTTATTTGAAAAGTAAATAATTATGTTAGTAAAATTTAATTGTGAAATATTACAGTAGAATCTTCATCAACCAGGATAACTGGGAAATTATTACACAGGGTGGATAGCACAACAATGTAGTGATGCCACTTATGTGTTATAGCATGTAAATTACACAAGAAATCTAAGGTAGAAAATGAAAAGAAAAATAATGTAGTATGTCCAGGGGATGTGTAATTTTCCTTCTTAAAAATTTTTTCAGACTGAAAAAAAAGGCAAATTTTGAAATATATTTCTTGTTTAAAACTGATTATTTTCCTTATATTTTTAAAGCATCCTGCTCTGAAGAAGGGAAAAAAAAAAAAAAAAAAAATTCTTTAAAACTCCATACTACAATAAAGAAAAATAACCAATTCTATACAATAAACACAACTGAGCATTCAACACGAAATCAAAAACAAAGCTCTGAGATGTGAAAACGAAGTTCCGATACGAAAAGATTATCAGAAAAAAGTGTATGATACACTGAATTGCATCACCACGTAACGAATTGCCAATCAGTGCCCTATATCAAAACTTAGCTTAGCTGAAATCTGAAATTTGGAAAATGGTCGCAAAACCACATTCTTTCAAAAATTCAACATTTCTATCCTATTCCAATAAAATAAACACACACAAGTGATCACCACAAAATTAAGAACAAAGCTCTGAAGCTAAGGACGTACCCAGGATTTTATTTCGGGAGGGGTCCAAAATCAAAGTTTCGTTAAGGCACGTAGGGTGCTAGGCCATGGCTTTTTTAGGGCCCCCTTACATACTATTTTAAATACGTTTAAAACTGAGCATCCTTTTGCCCCTCTTGTAAAGAGCCTCTTGTTCACTGTAATTGAAACCTTCACCATTACTTATGTAAAGTTTAAGCTTTTCATAGAATTTGAGTTTAAGCTCATTTTTTTGAATATCAAAATTTAAAATTCCAGTTTATACTGAATCCACACAAAAAAGTGTTTTTCGTATATTTAAAACATCATTCGATTGCTTTATAACCTGAATAGTAACTTCAGCGAATTTTGGGTATTTTTATCTATAAATAAATGCTGAAAGTATCAGAAAATTTCTCTTTACCGGGAAGAGGGTTAGTTGTGGTTATTGGGTTAAGGCCGACTGACTACACTAGGATCCTAGGTCTATGGATAGAATTTCCATTGTAGGGGTTCTTTCTAAGATATCCTAACCCGTGTTTACACGAGTTTCTGAGAAAACCACAGAAAAATCCAAACAGCTGTGTCGACGAGCACGATCTGTGATCGAACCTGGCACATCCCATATACCAGCTTTGAGCACAGAAACGCTCGGCCACTGGTAGGGCACCGGGAAGAGGGAAAATATTGTTTGAGAACATACTTAATTGAAGTACATACATTTACAATAGATCTGCAGCAATTGTCAGCCCATGTTATCCTACGGGAAAATTTATTTCCACAATGACTCATTACCTAACGCATTTTTTAAAATTCTGTTTCTACATTCAGAAAATTCACAATCGTTAAATAAGTACTCATTTTTGTAAAATTTTTAATTTTTAATTAAAATATGTGAATTTTAACTGAATGTATTTTTCTCATTTTTTTGTCACAATATAAAATACTAAAAATTTAAAAAAATCAATTTTTGGAAAATAAGTTCTAAAGTAATGTTTATGAATTTTCTGAATGTGAAAATGAAATTTTAAAAAATATATTAGGTTTTTATAGAATTTTTTTTTTCATAAAACATGGGAAGGGCCACAGCTGTCAGCGAGGTTAGGTATTGTTTGCTATTAAGTAGAACATATGTTAAAGTAAAAATACTAATTAAATACATTTCTATAAATGCTCATTTATTTACATTTTATGAAATTACTTACATATTAATAAAAAATACAGAATCAAATTGAGACTTTGTTGTCTCAAGGCCATCTTGTTGAATGCATTATAAAAATTTCATGTTAAATTATGATGTTTTGAGAGTAATACTAAGCAAAAATAATCTTTCATGTGTAGTTTTGTTTATAGTAAATGTATTTACTCTAAAAGATGTCACTGCGTTCATAGTAGATACATGTAAACTGTCTATTAATTTTATTCAACTGCTAAAGATGTACAATAGGCGCAATTGTGTATCAGAAAAAAAAAAAGGCAATTTCAATCAAAAATCAGCTTATCTTTAACACTGTTTGTGTTTTTCCCCCTGTTTATAGACCACATATAGGCCACAAAAAATATCATTAGGGATATTTGATAAACCTTAAAATTTTGAAAAAGTAACCAAAGTAGCCAAGAAATATTTTCTGGATAGATGTTACATATGTTTCTAATGTGGGTTCCCATTGCCCCCCCCCCCCATGAAAAACTAATTCGATCAAATGATATGATTAAAGAATATATTTTCTTTTCAAAGTTATGGATGATATAAAACAATTTAGAACATCAGAAGAGTATATTTATTAAAGTAACTTTTCTTAAATTTTATTTTGGGAGGGGTCTGGACCCCATGGACCCCCCCCCTAGGTATGTCCTTGTCTAAAGCACAAAAATGAAGTTCCAATTAAAAAAGATTACCAGTAAAAAATGTCAATACACCAAATCACATCACCCTGCTGCATTCTAAGTTCATTGAAACAAACAGACAAATGAACGTGATTACAAGAACATGACATTATCACTGTATTAAGATTCAAGAAACTTTATTATTGGGGAAAAAAAGTGACAAGTTTTGCAGCATTAAGCAAAAAATAAAATGTTTTTGTTAATGTCAGAATGTTATCATTATTATTATAGTAGTTTCTTTTTCAAGGGTTTTTTAAAATGTTTCTGGTGCTCCTACATAATAACTTTAAAACAATCTCAAAAAGGGCTGGTTAAAAATTCATAAAAAACTGTTTTTCAATTACAATAAGATGAATTTAATTTATGCCTTTAATATGTAAATTTAAATTTATTTATACGGCAGAACTGCATAAAATAAAAAAAACTTTCTGCACACAAATTCTGCACTAAAAATTTTCTGCAAGCTAGGAAAAGCTGGAAAGCACCATTCGGCGCTGCGCTAGGTCAGAATTGTAAACATCTCCAAAAGTTGTTTGCATTATATCTTTTATGCCGAAGTGGTCAGTGCAATGTCTGGAGATTGGAAATAGTAAACTTCCTAAACAGCGTACAGCGGTCAATGAGGACTTTATAGAAAGCGAGAAAAATAAAATATTAAATTTTGAGAGTTATCCGTGGGCTCTGATTATCTATGAGTTGCTGTGCGACTCAATTCCGTGAATAATCGGGAGTTTACTAAATATACAGACAGGTTGGTTATCTCTCTCTCTTCACCACCTAAAAATGTTTTACCCTCTTAAAAAAAAAAAAAAAAAAAAACTAACTTTCCACAAGATAGGAAAATTTTCCGTGCAAACTTTCTGCAAGATTGGAAATTTTTATGAGCACAGCGTGCGCGCGTGCGTCTATATTCTACAGCCCTGTTATACGGGGACCCATTTCTTTTTAAAAAGAACCCAGATTTTTTAAATTTATGGGTCCAAGGGACCCTGGATTTTGAAAGACTAGTGGCATCACTGTCAAAGGTTTATTTCTACAAATTTTGTCGAAATTTCCTGACCGCTAGCCATGAAACATGAAATACTGAACAGAAAATTTTAACTATATTGAAAATGGTAATGGTCACCTTCTATTTTGATCCAAAAGAAAACAAACAAAAATTGATAATAACTTTTATAAAAGATTGATGTTTAACAAAACAATACACATTATGTGTATCATGTAATTTTAACATTAATAATTACACTGACAATTGCCTCTGACACTATTTCAGCATATTCTTATATAAAATGACCTCCTGAATTTGAATATGGCGCCCATTTTGTCATATCACCCACTGTTTTTTAGGAACGGCCTCCTATTTTTATCATTTTTTGGTGATTTTATGGCTATAAATTTGATTTTTAGGAGGGGGAGGATTATTTTAACCATTAAATATCTTCTGAGGGGCTACAGAGTTGGAAAATTCTAAAACACAGACATTTGCGACAAGGGAAAAGTTTCTGGGGGGGATTTGTTACTGAAATTATGTATTACATAGCATATATATTTTTTAATCTGTTATTAATGTTATTTTTTAAATTTTATATATTTTTGTTTTTAGGTGTTAAATTAATTCTTTTATATTCTTCAAATCAAATTCAGGGTCATAAAATTATCGAACAGGGAAAAAAATTGAGGGAGGGGGGGGTGATGTTTCTAGAAAACGGTGGGTGACTGGGCAAAACGAGAGTCACATTCGGATTCAGGAGGTCATTTTACATAAGAATCAGCAAGAATGATATCGGATCTCGAATTTTTTTTTTTTGCAGAGCAGTGATATTGAAGCCTGGCTAAATCACTTTTTATTTTTGTTAAAATTAATTCAGCCTTTATGCCAAAAACATATAGTATTTTATAAACTTATGAGTATGAGCAATAAATTATTACATTTTTCAAACAGTTATTTGTTAATTTACCAAAATTATATAAAACTTATAATAAATTTATATAAAATAAAGAAAACAACATTACAGAACTTTTTTTTTTTTTTTTTTTTTTTTAATAGTAAAATATAAGGTAATAAAAATATAGAAAAGGAAAGGAAAATAAATGGCCTAAAAGTTCAATACATACTTTCTTCTTGCATACGAGCTACTTCTTGCACATCATTGGCATCTTCTAACACATGGCAAATTGATATGGAATCTGAACTAACATTACTTCCTCGTCTGTTTGGGGTCTCTGAAGAGTGCATTCTCTCAAAATTTCTTCCATTGTTTATTAAATCTAGCTTTTCAAGAAAATCAAGAGCTTCTTTCTTTTTTGATTTTGTAAAAGTCCGAGTATCAATGGAACCATTATCAAAATGTTTAGCTACAAAATTTAAAGTTTCATATATAATCGGTATTTACCAACACAAACATACTCACAATATACACATATATAATACAGTGCTGCTTTTATCTTTGACTCTCCCACCACTATATTTATTTAACAATTTTCAACTTAAATGATCATGGAATCATGTTATAGAAGATTACAATATAAATAGAGTGGTGGAAAAGTCAAGAAAAAAGGCAAACTCATACCATGTATGTATACAGTTCTAGCAATAAAATGAGATTATACTTGTAATAAGAAAAAAATGGTAACAATAAAAACATTATAGCAATGTATCATAATCTTATATTAGTTCTCTGTTCAGCCTTTAATGATATGACATTTATAGAAGAGAGAGAGAGCCTTAATATTTTCCAAAACTTATGTTTGTATGTGCTGTGCTTTATTTTATATGTTTACTGATAAATTTTGAAAATTCTTATTCTAGTTTTCAAAGTCGTATATCAAATATTACAAAAATCAGCAAGACGCTCAAAGCATTTTTTATATGAAAATTTTAGTTAAATTCATGATTCTTCTTCAGAAACAATTCAGAACTATATTCTAATATTTACTTTTCTGCTTTTGACAATTCATTTAATACATGGCTACAATATCATGCTTAGCAAAAAATACAAACTGTATTCATTTATGGTTAACAGCATACAATAATACACACCTAAACTCGCTGAAAACCAAACCTATGTTATTTATTCTATGGGAAAATTTGTTTCTGTAATTATACATTACCTATATATAATATATATATATATTTAATTCTGTTTTCACATTCAGAAAATTCCTAACTATTAAATTAGTAAAAGTTTTCTAAAAATTGATCTTTCACATTTTATTTTCTAGCTAAAAATGTACTTAGTTAATTTTTTGCTTTTTTTTAACTTAAAAAAAAAAAAAATAATAATAATAATAAAATAAAATAAATAAACAAGTATTAATTTAATGGTTGTGAATTTTCAGAATGCGAAAACAAAATAAATAAATAAAGTTAAACAATGAGTAATTTATAGCAAATTTCTCCATAGAATAACATGGGCATTAACTGTCGGTGATGATAGGTATTATATGCTCATAATTCTAACAATCCCTAACCATTATGTAAAAATGAGAGAGAAAAACTACTAGTATATAATTGGGGAAGGTAGACAGAAGAAAAAGTTTATGTGCCTAGTTATATTACAGATATAGGCATTTTTCATAAGTAGAAAAAAATAAAAGTAAAAATTGTACAGAAGAAAAATAACAATTCAGGAACTTTGTTTTTTGACAAATGATGCAGTGATGAGTTCCAGTATGTCAGACCGGCCAACCTAACACAGAGGATTGTTAGTACCTGCCCTTTTTTTCACACCAGTCCTTTTTTAGAGAAATTTTCTTCTTAATTCATTGTAAATACGTTTGAAGAGAATTATTCTAAAGATTACAAAGTGTGGAAAAAGGGGGTGTTACTAACAATCCTCTGGTTTAGGTTGGCAGCTCTGCAGTATGTAATATTAATGAGTTCCCATGTGTTCGATCTAATATGTAAAAGTTCACTAAAATAAAAGTAGTATGGGAGCTGAGTTCCTGTCTGTTCCCAGCTCTGGTCATTAGCTCAGTCAAATAAAAGAAGACTATAAAAACTGACTATAAAGAATTTTGCAATTAATTTGTTGTTCATTTCTCTACAATTATTAAACATATATTTTATAAAAATTAATTTACTTTAAAAAATGGTTCACTTGCATAATAGTACTGTTAATTTATTAACAGTAAATCTTTTTAAATAAATATATATATAGTGAATTTGAGAAACTTTGATCATAGTTTTAATTCCTTAAATACTGATCTTAGATACATTTTGTAACTAGTTAAGTTGTAATTTTTTTTTTTTTTTTTTTTTTTTTAAGGGTGGTGGTGGTTATTTTTATAAAATTAAAAATTTCAAGAAATTTAATTCAAAGAATTAAAAAATTTTAATTTTTACATGATACTATAGAAATTATTTCTAATTAGTGAAATGTGCCACATACATTAATAAACTTAGTACAAAATTTTACCATTGTATCATAAGAAGTCCCAGAGATATGCCATGATCAAAAATCTGAATAAACCACTTGTTTAATCTTTTGACATAAGTTCTCAAATGGATAGAAACACACCATTTCAAGGATAATAAGTAAGTTGTAAGTGAAGACAATGTCTGAATATCTCTCTTGGACATTTTTAATACAAGGATTAAACTTCGTACATAATCAATAATAAGAAGCACATTTTACTCATTGGAAGAGTTTTTGTATGGAGATCATGCAAAAATTAAAATTTTTTAATTAAATCCACTATTATAACCTTTGTATGTTTGTAATAATCTGACAAGGGAACTCTTCCAAGCGGTAATCACCGATTTTCTTTAAAAAATTACAGAAAATAGTTTACACTATACTTAATTCACTTGTGAAAAAATTAGCTGCTGAATCGCAACAGGAAAGCTGTAAAAAATTATTAAACTTTACGTTTTGAACGCCAAATACGAAAAAAGTCATCGCCAAATCACATTAACCTTCCTTCAGTGATGCCAAGGGACTTCAGTATAGGAGGGTTATGTTTTCTATCGCTCTAGGGTGACTGAAGCAAGGAATCCATCCCCTCCGCGGAGGATCTAAATTATGATGGCATGTCTCCAGAATACCCCTTTGAGTGAATACAAGACCATCTCCAATTTCCCACTGCGTAGCTATAGTGCGACGTTAAAACCCACTCAACACTCAATATATTTTCTGAAATCTAGAAGTTTCAATTTAGAAAAAGTGACATTGGGTTACATACAAACGGAACGCTTGCAATTTCGATGACGTAAATTTTGCAAGTTTTTTTGCAAATACAGTCGGCAGCAAAAGTAACAGAGTACTAGCGAAAATTCCTACGTAAAAAAAGTAAACTTAATGCAGATTTGTTAAATAAATCCTTGTCGAATCCTGTTCGTAGTCAGTCTAAGAACACAATTTGACAAGGATTTATTTAAAAAAACAGTGTTAAGTGTGCTTTTTTTTTTCACATAGGAATTTTTGCTAGTGCTCGGATACTTTTGCTGCCGACTGCAGTCATACATTTGGAACGCCTGCAAACGGCTTTGCAACTGGAAGTGTTTCATTTGTATGTACCCCATTATGTTTTGTGTTAGATATAATATTTTCCATTATTTTATGTAATGTTTCAATATTGTATTTATTTAAAATAATGCAATTTCAGAGTTACTTTTACATTACTCCAGCTTATATATAATCTGGAGTAATTTAATGTCTTAAGCACTCGGCATGTGCATTTATATAATTTGCAGACGATTTAAAAACTAATCTGATTTATAGATTGGTTGGCTGGGTTTTACGTCGCACAAGTACTGCGGAATGGGCAATTGGCGACCAATATGAATTATAATATTTGATTGAACATTTGATTGTTAGAATAGTTGATTGAAATTAATACTCAAATAAATAAATCAAAATTAAAATATTTAAGATATTTGAGGTTGAGTAGTTTTTAAGTTTTAATTCGCACTACAGATATGCAATGGTGACAGTCTAGGGTACATTCCTAAAGATGGTCCGTAGACGTGTTTACAACTTTGATCCTTTACGGAGGGGATTATTTAAAATTGGAAAAACACGTGCATAACCTTTATGGCTTCTTACATTTCTGGTAATTTATTTTGTAAAAATATGCATTAGAATTTCATAAGGTTGGTTGGGTTTTACGTCGCACTAGTGCTGCGCAGTGATTTTTTTCATAGGTAATTTTCTTAGAATTATTAACTGCGAAATCTTGTTGTTTTAAATATAATTGTTATGCTGAATGCAGACCCTCCGTGGCCGAGTGAGTATATCACCCTCGCTAATCGCCTTCACGTGTAAAAGAATGGGTTCGATTCCCCAGCCGACCCAGGGTGTTTTTTCAATTTTTTGTATTTTAATCCGGTTATGAGAGGCATACTATTGTAACAATCTCAGCTATCGTAGATCACAAGTCGGATCGTACAGTCGGCAGCAAAAGTATCCGAACACTAGCAATAATCCCCGTCAGAAAAAAGCACTCTTAATACTGCTTTGTTAAGTAAATCCTTGTTGAATCATGTTCTTAGACTGACTAAGAACATGATTCGACAAGGGTTTATTTAACAAGGCAGTATTAAGTGTACTTTTTTTTTTTTTTTTTTTTTTAGACAGGAATTATTGCTAGTGCTCGGTTACTTTTGCTACCGAGTGTTCGATCCGACTTGTGATCTAAGATAGCTGCGATTGTTACAATAGTATACCTCCTTATGTTATACCTGTCCTCATCTCGACGAAATTTACAGGAGGGGATGTCGAGTCAAACACACAAATCGTATGTATACATTAAAAATAAATAACATACGCAGAATGCAACCATTTATCACCTGCCGATGTACCGGACCCTCCTCAGGAGTGCATCGCAATCCGTCGCCAATTGCCCATAGTGCAGTACTAGTGCGACGTTAAACTCAACCAACAAACAGGACGAAATTTAGGGTAGAATCATAGATCGTCTCCAATTGCTCATTGCGTAGCTCTAATGAGATATTGGATCCACAGAACTCATATTCTGTGGAGTTGCTTGTTCGTCGAAGGTTCGTACTGCCCAATAAAATGATCGGACTAAGGGGTACATACAAATGAAACATTTCCGGTTGCAAAGCCGTTTGCAAGTGTTCCAAACGTATGACTACAGTTGGCAGCAAAAGTTACCGACCACTAGCAAAAATTCCTATATAAAAAAAGCACACTTAACACTGTTTTGTTAAATAAATCCTTGTCGAATCATGTTCTTAGACTGAATAAGAACAGAATTCGACAAGGATTTATTTAACAAAACTGTATTAAGTGTACTTTTTTTACATAGGAATTCCTGCTAATGCTCGGATACTTTTACTGTCGACTGAATTTGCAAAAAATTTGCAAAATTTACGTCATCGAAGTTGCAAGCGTTCCGTTTGCATGTAACCCTTATAAGAAAAATGTGTTCGGATACGAAATGCTTTCATTTTAGTTAAAAAAAAAACAGCTTTGTGTTTTAATATAAAATGTTTTGTTTTATTTAAATTTATAAAAAAGTTTTGATCATATATTTTTTTAATGTCGTTATTAAAAACTTGATGTAAATATTCTTGCAATTGTTATTGACACAGCTTATTTAACTGAAATATTAAATGTTATTTAGAATTTCGACTAAATAAGTCTCAATCTGGTAAATTATCTGGTTTTTGTTAATCTATTCTGAATTCTCATGTGCTCGACAGCGTAGGGAGTTCGTTTGACTATCAAAAAGAAATAAGAACATCTACATCTATTAAGTCTTCATTGCAATGAAATTTCGACGAATGCAGTCGCCAAACAGGCGCTTTTTTCGAAATATTGCAAACATGCTTCCATTTTTAATAATTTTTTATAGCTTATCTATTGCAACTCAGCAGCTAATATTTTAGGAAGATGCTATTCATGATTAAATCTTATGCCAGAATTTTTTTCAAGAAAATCAGTGATTACCGCTTCAAAGAGTTTCCTTGTGAGTGCAATTTTTACACTTTCTAACTTAAATGTTTTATTTATTTTTTAATCAATTTTTGGAAAGACTAACTTATTGGTTGTGAATTTTTTGAATTTGAAAATAGAATTAAAAAGATATATATTAGTTAATGAGTAATTCCTATTACAAAATTTCCCATAGAATAACATGATGTTTGGATGTCAGTGACAATAGGTGATGTGCCACTTCAATTTCTAATTTGATGAAAATGTTTAGAAAATGTGAGCAATATCTTTATGTAGTAAATAAAACTGTACAAGCATAAAGTCACAAACTATGATATGTCATGAGAAGGTTTTGCATAAATTACTCTACATTTAAAAAAAAAGAAAAAGAAAAAAAGAGCTTTTTACTTATAGTTAGCTGCCCACCTAGTGTTGACTCTAGGCCGATTTAGCAGGGCGCAGCGCCCGTCGGCCCATTACTAACACATTTTTGCGCCCCGCGGCCCTTACTAACTTATTTCTAGCGCCCGGCGGCCGTTACTAACTCATTTTTAGCGCCCGGCGGCCCTTATTTGTATTTTTCACAGGGTTCCCAACTGCTCCGGTTTCTGCGAAGTTTCTCCGAAAAAATTAAAAAACTCCGAGTTATTTTTTTATGCTCCGCAAATTCAGCCTTGACCACCTAGCTAAATATATTTTATTGAATACATAAAACTGAATAGTGGCAGACACTGGAAAAAAAAAAAAAAAAAAAACTATTCTTTTTTCTTTTCTTTTTTGCCTTGCACACATATCGCGATCCAATCCTTATCAACTTTTGATTTTGCATTTCCAACAGTTGCCGCATAAACAGAATTCTTTTAATTTTATTTTTTATCTATTATTATTTATCTATTTTCAACTCCTTTTGAAAAAAAAAATAATAATAATAATAACAAAAAAAATAACAAAACTAACTTTTGCAATCTAGCTGAAGAACCAGATGCTTCACCGTACAATACTCATAAATAAATAGTAAAGAAAAAAAAAAAAACATTCTAGTGCTAGGCATTGCGTAATCGAAATATTGCTGACTCAGAACGGGAATAAGTATTTGTTTACATTAGCTGAGAGTGTGCTTAATTAAAACCGCAAGCTGGAAGGGGGGGAAGAAAGAAACGGAATGCCATGATTCAAATTCATGATTAAATCTTCATGGGTTATCTTAATGCTTAATAAGTCGCTTAAAAATAATACTTTCTAAAGAAAAAAATTGTTTATTTTAATTATTTATTGATAAAAATAATGGATTCAAAGCTACTGAACTTTAAGTACGATTGACAACGCAAGGAATCTAAGACCAGGAAGAGCTATCTTCCGTGGGAGACTTTCTAAAGTGTCTTAGGCCGTAATCACGCGAGTTTTGGAGAAAACAGTATTTAGTCAGACTTTAACGGAGGAATTGTCCTCTGCAATAGGAAACTTTCGTAAGTGTTTTAATATACAAGTTTCTGAGAAAATCATGGAAAATTTCAAACTTTATCGTACCAAGTATCTAGCGTTGGAGAAAGAAAAAGAATATTTTCTGTGCTTTTTGTTGGGGTAACTGAATACGCGATAACTTAGTTTTTATAGTGCGTGGGTGATTCTAAGAAATTTTCATATCTGAAAATGGGACTTTCACAAAACTCGTCGGATTTAAAATGGATTTGTCAAGAAAATTGCGTATTTTATAAATCAGCCGCAAAAAATGACATTTCAGTAATCAAATTAAAAAAAAAAAAAAAAAAAGCTGATTTATGACTAAATAATTACACATTTTTAGAAAAATAACATCTATTTTAGCAATTAGTTTACGATTACATAATTTTAAAAATTAGCTGTAAAATAATTCCGTATTTTTACAAAAAGCCACAAAAGTATACGTATAATGCAAATCATGTTTGAAAAAAGCAAGAAATTCATCGATTAGCATCAAAAGCCTTTTTCAGCGATTAATTGCGATTAAACATAAATTTTGTTAATTAGCGGCGAAATGATTGCGTGTTTCCGTTATCGGCTACTAATGTATCGCGATTTACTGAAATCAACTAGAGGAAAAAAAAAAAAAAAAACTTTATTGGCTAGCAGTCAAATGATAGCATATAAAACGTAATTTTTTTTTATTATTAGTGGGTAAGCTATACCGTATTTGCGAAATCTACTTCAAAATTATTCCCGATTTCCGAGATTCCGCTTAAAAAAAAAAAAATAAATAAATAAAATAAAATAAAAAATGCAAATTTCATTGATTAGTGGCAAAATAGTTGAGTATTTAAGATTCAGCTTTCAGAAGAACGCATTTTTCATAGATTAGTAGCTAAATAATAGCGTGTTTCGACAATCGGCCGCATAATAATCGCGTATTTCAGAAATCTGCTTTGAAAAAAAAATGCGCAATTTTTTACCTATTAGGAGAAAAAAATAATTTAGTTCCGAGTAAACGTAATTTTTGACAATTAGCTGTGAAATAATCCGGTGTTTTTTAATTCATCTGTAAATTTTCACATATTTCTGGATTAGGTTTTGAAAAAAGTGCGTATTTCATCGATTAACAGCAAAGTTTGGTATTTGGGGGATGTAGCTTTAAAAAGGGCTCAAATTTCATCGATTAGCAGCCAGATAATTGTATATTTCGTTAATAATTAACACCATTTTCGATATAATTAACCGCAGAAATATCGCGAATTTTAGGAATCATCCTTGAAAGAAGAGTGAATTTTATCAATTAGATTCAAAATTATAGTATATTATTAGCAATTATTTGCTATTAAAAGTAGATTTTGTAAATTTGCAGGGGAATAATTAAAAATTTCGGCAATCGGTCGTAAAAATATCGCGAATTCTGTCAAATACGGGAAAAATAGCATATTTATTTAATTAACGGTAAAAACGTAATTCTACCTCCCCCCCCCCTCTCCTCTACGAGAAACTCTCGATTTTTGAGGTATATTTAGCAATAATCTTAAGAAAGAAAGAAAAAAAAAGTTTCAGAAAAGTTCATGGCTGTTAGTTTGTACTAAAATTGAATTTAATGTTGTACAATTTCAATTATTTTATTGTAGATTCAGTTTTATTACATTTTCTAATATCCAAACTATTAAAATTGTCCATTATTTTGACTTTATTATTACTCCAAAAATTTAAGATTTTGTTTAAAAAAATTCAATTTTTGTATCTGTTTAAAGTATAGCATTGAAATTATTTTCACATCAATTGTCTTGTTCTTGTAATTAAACAAGTTTCTTTTGAATAGGCATGCACTAAATGTTTGATTATTACTGAATAATGAATATTCAGTATACGAAATAGCAACTAAAAATTCGGGGCTACATTTTGTAAGTGATATATTTCATTCAAAAATGTAAAAAATTTTCAAAATTGTTTCTCATAAAAATCTGATTTTGTCTTGGTGCATTCTATGATATAATATTATTTGTACAAGCTTTTTTTTTATATCTGATTTTTCTTTTCTTTTAAAATTTCATTATTTTGTTTATTTATTTATACCTTTGATACATTGCCGCTATAAAAAAAATTAGTAAGTTTTTTTTTTTTTTTTGGGGGGGGGGGGGGGGGTACATTTTGTAAGTGATATATTATGAAGATGTTATAGTGCCCTTTTTGAATTATTGAGAATATTATAGTGCCCCTTTTGAGGGTATTAAAGTGCCCTTTTATCGAGTTCCCCCCAGCGGCCCTTTTGTTCTAGAGTCAACACTACCACCAGATACTTAGACACATTTTTTATACTTTTAAAACATGCTCTGCAATAAAGTTGATTATATATATATATCTATTATTTAAACTAAAACAAATCTATGCCTAAAAATTACTTAATATATTATAAATATATATATATATATATATATATAAATTCTTTTTTTTTTTTTTGGGGGGGGGGGGGACAAAGAAGGAAAACAAATTTACACAATTATATATTTGCAATAGTGAATAATTAAAGATAATTAATTTTATTTTATTTATTTATTTTTTATTTTTATTTTTTTTTTTTTTTTGGGGGGGGGGGGTTACTATATGTTGATGGGTGGAAGATTTAACTATAATTTATTTTTACTAAAATCAATAAAGCAAGAGGGGAGGGGGGATAGTGATTTGACTTA
Organism: Salticus scenicus; assembly: GCA_963930645.1. Taxonomy (NCBI): domain Eukaryota; kingdom Metazoa; phylum Arthropoda; class Arachnida; order Araneae; family Salticidae; genus Salticus; species Salticus scenicus. The sequence continues at coordinate 88,943,847 of OZ005657.1, read as the reverse complement.
ATATAATTGAAATATTTTGGTGAATTGAAAGTGTTATTTTTTATTAGTATTTTAAAAGAGTTAATAAAACACACATGCATACACACACTCGTGTGTGTGTGTGTGTATATACATATATATATGACAGAAATTAAAATTATATATTTTATAATTTAAACATATCACAAAACAGTGGAAACAAATCTTTCTAGGGAAAGAAGAGGAGGATTTATAGTAAAAAAATTTAAGAAGTGAATCTGATGAACGATTTTTATTCTTGCACTAAATAGTATATAAAAAGTGTACTAAAAATTACAAAGAGACTACATGTTTCAATCCTTCTCAGACTGTTACCATCAAAATTCGAATTAAAGATGTTATAAATTAGAGAAATATTTTAGGAACTAAAAACTTTTACTTTATTCAGATTGCAGATCAAATTATCATCTGTCTTGGTGAAATTTTATGTTATAATCTGTCTTGATGAAATTTTATAACATCTTTAATGTTAATTTTGATACATGTCTGAAAAGGATTGCATAGGTGCCAAGTTTTATAATTTATTTCGGAATGTTGTTAGCCCCACCCTTTTTTCCCACTGTAATCTTTTTAAACTAATTTTCTGCATATTTAATCACAGTTATATATTGAAGAAAAATTTTCTACAAATGTTACAGTGTGAAGAAAAGACGGGACTAACAACACTCCGGAATAAATTAAAAAAATTGGCAGCTATAGGATTAAAACATGTAATTCTCTTTGTAATTTTTAATACACTTTTTAACAATTTTGAATTTTTATTAAATTATGTTTCCTTTTTCCTTTACTTAGATTTTTCATAGGAATTAGATAATCTGCGGTATTCAAGACAGATATTCAATTAATATCAATTTGTAAAAAGAAATGTATAACTTAAAGCAATATATAAAAACGCCTGCAATACATATTAGGAATGAACTTTATGTACATTTAAAAATTCTCAAGACTATTTACAGATAAACGGAAAAGCATGAAAGTATAATATACAAAATTCAGCTTATCTAAAACTTTTTACAGAAACTTATTTTCCTTTTTCTGTTTCACTTTCAATTTTTTTTTAAATTTATGGTGAACATTCAGGAAGCAATGCTTTGGTTGTAGACAATGACATTGAACATGGCAGAATTGAAAAATCAAAATTATAAAAAAAACTAAAAACAGATTTTGTGTGTCCTTGTAAGTAGAAAGCATATGATTTCCAGTAACAACCATGCTGTAGCAAAAATTAAAAATATGCCAGTTTCATTTTTGATATAATTTAATACATGTCAGACAACTGGATACTTTTGGACAGAATATGTTAAATTCTTTGATGCTTCTCGGTAAAAGAACTACTATAAGTGCTAAACATACATCATTTTCCATAACTGATCATACCTTACCAAAGCAGCAATAGAAAACATATCAGTTTTATCTGCTTTAAACAATTTAACATTACTAAGCCAAATTTTAAATAATTTTAGCATATGAATTCCACATTGTATTTCAGCAAAAGAACTATAATTCCTACTTTTATCAAAATCTAAATAGTTCTTGTGATGATGACCGATAACAGAAGCATCTCATTTGACCATAACTAAATGTACAGTTTCAATGTGAGTATATTTAAAGTAATTTTAGTCCATAGGCCAAAATGTGGAAATATATATATATATATATATATATTGTGCGTGTGTGCATCTGTAAGTAAAACTAACAAGTCCTACACTTATGAAAATCTAAATAGTTTGTGAGACGGTGACCTATATTATGCCTACCAAACTTGAATTCAATTGAATAAAACATTTAGACATTATCTATCGTGTTCACTTACACACTGCCATGTAAAAATGACTTTAGGAGGCCTCAAAATGTATAGATACATGAAAATCTCACAGCCTGATATTTTCATGATTACGATACTTTCTACTTACATTTCCAGAAAATGAAAATAGATTTAAATGAATACTATTTGATAATTTGTTTAAAATGCTATAAAATTTTTTTAAATAAATAAACAAATAAAAATTCGTAAGACATTTAGTATTAAAAGCTGTTCAAACATAAGCTCTTAATATATTTTAGACTATTAAAATATTTTTGTACAGAAGAATGAAAAATTTTAAACTAAGAAATCAAAACATACTTGAAAGTGGAGTCTTAAACAATTCTTGAGTTCTACGCAAATTAGTAACAACATTATTTCCCTTCAGGTGATGATTTACTTTGTTACAAGGAGAAACTAAAAAACAAAATTTAACAATCACAATAAAATATTTATAATTGCAATGAAAGTAAGAGATTTAAAAATAATTATAAATGTATTTTAATAATAATAATAATAATAATAGGCATACAATTAGGGTTGATGCTGGCAATAAAAATTCAGTGGTTCAAAAATATAAAATGGTAGACAAACATATATAAAATGCTTTCTTTTGGGATAACAAAGGTTTTATGCAAAAACAGCACAAAATTTTAAATTTAAGGCAAAAGCTGTCCATATGTTTGTGTTGTATTAATACTCATTCCTGCAAAAAGTTTAGTTTCAGTATCGATTTTAACATAAATTATGCAAGAAAGGTTTTTAATTAATTTACAATAAACTGCACCAAAAAACTGGTGTGAAAAGATGAAGAAAACGAACAAACACGATAAACTGCAAAGCAAAAATACAACATTTTTTTCAGGTTGAAATAGTTAAGCATGTGTCTTCAGCACATAAACAGAAAGTACAAGTACAGAGAAAAAGCAAGAACGTAAAGGCAGACTCAAAGTCACAATGATACAAAACTCTGTAGACAGAAAAAAAAAAACTTGAAGTTGACTGACAAACAATTAACAATGTTAATCAAACAGATAATGAAAATTTGAATAATAGCTTGTTTTAAACATATGGATTTCATTTTTGAAAAAAATATGTTTTTTTTTTTTTTTTTTTTTTTAATCAACATTTTGTAAGTATGAAAACATTTTTGGAATTAAACTTGTTATCTGCAAGTATGATTTCAGTGACATATGCTGATGAATTGATGACAATAGTCATTAAGTCAGCATACTGGCATGAACCCCACATATAAAAGAGAAATGTGAAATATAAAGCAATATGGAACAATGAGCATGATTAAAAACAGATAAAATTAAAGCAAAAAAATAGAAAACATAAAACAAAAAGCTTTTTTTTTTTTTTTTTTTTTTTTTTTTTTTTTTTCTTAATGCCTTGAATTTTTTTTTTTTTTTTTTTTTTAATTAAACACAAGCATCTACTGTAAAATAAGAAATAAACATAGAACAGCTCTTGAAAGTGTTTGTATCAGTTTCAGGTACAATCTTTACAAAACTATAATTTCTTGAAATCTTTTATAAGTTTAAAGAAAATTGCTTAAAATACATTAACAATAAGCATGCAAAAATGTATGTATCAATATGTATTATTTATTATTATTATTTGTAATTTCCTCCTCTAAAATTATATTATATAAAATACAAAGGTTTAAGGCCTGACAACTTTTGAATGTGAGAAATTATAATGTAATTATTAGTGTAATTAATAGTAGCCATAATTCGTACAGAAGAGGGGTTTATAGGTGAGTTTTCAGAACATGAATTCTGGGTAACTGAATGCATGTCACATAAATACAAATTGAAAAATGTACATATGTAAGGTTACACATAAAATATTTGCACATACTAAACAACTGATACTATAACAATCAGTTTATATAGTTTTTTCACTAATTTTTAGATACTTTCTTCTATGTTTATATAAAAAGAAAGTAATGGTTTTGTGAAAATTTTTGATATTTGTTTTTTGATGGTTTTACCTGTTTTGGAATTTCCTGAACATGATTTGACCATTTTTAGAAAACTTCTGTTTGTGTAAGCATCAAATTAATTATTTTCTTTTTGTGACCTACATGTTAAACTAATACATGGACATTTGTCTAACAAATGCACAATTTGCTCTATTTTATAATTACTTTCTCTTACCCATATATATATAGTAGAGAAAGTATTGTTTTTGCATCAAATTTTCAAAATTGAGTTTTTGTTATATTTCCACATTTTGAGGTTCCCTGAATACAAAAATCCTGTTTTTAGCAGTTGATCTCAGTGTGTGTGTGTCTCTCTCTGTCTTTTATCAGCATATCTCATGGACAAATAGTAGCAGGAAAATCAAACTCAAGATTCTAAATCTATAATATATAGTGATACTATTATTATTTTCATTAAGATCAAGCAAATGGTTTATGCACAGGGACATACAAGAGAATTCAAATACACTACATCTATGAGGGGAGGAATTTCTGATAAGTAAGAGGACTACACATCTATAGGCTGCCCTAAACAAAATGGAATGAACATATTTTTTATATGCATAAAAGCATGTTTTGTAGAATTCTAGAATGAAAATTTTTCATCATGTCTTTATATTGCCACACAAAACATTTGGATAGATTGTGGCTAAAATTGGTGGAAGTTTATTTCATTTTAAGTTTATTTTATACAAAACTAAATTTAAGTAAATTATGTAATGTGCATAAAGTTTATAGACAATATACAGAGCTACCCAAAATTAGGCTAAATGTTCTTTTATATTGAATATAACTGATGGAGGTGCTTTGCTACATTTTATTATGTCGATAAACACTGTTCAGGAAGGAAAATAAATTATTCATATCCATACTATAAACAAACATTTTTTCGTTTTTCTATATAAGCCTGGTTCTTTGTATAATATCACGTTTTGAGGTGCCCTGAACATGAAAGTCCAATTTTTAGTGGTTTATATGTATGTATATCTGTTATCAGTATAACTTAAAAACAAATAACTTCAGAAAACTCAAATTTGGTATTTTGAAGTTTGTATTAGGTTGCCACCTTAAAAGTTTGATCAAGATTGACAAGTTTGAAAGCAAACAAATAACAGATTTTATTTTATTTTTAAATAAATGTTGGCACAATAATTGAAGGGGCAGGGGATTGAGAGAGGGTGGTAGCCCCCTTGTCACACAGGATAATATCGTCAAATAAAACTTTATTATTTTACCTTACTTATCTTATAACTTAATCTGCAATCTACTTTTATAGTATTGAAATGCAGGGTAAGAGAAAATTGTGTGAGTGACAGACACACCAATTTATTTAATTATTTGTTAAAATAAAAATGTTTGCTATTCCAGCTTTATTTAAAAAAAAAACAAGCCTACAAGCAATTTAGATTAAGTTAGAATCATAATGATAACCAAAACTAAAACTTTCAAATAGAAAAGAAAAACTAATACATCAGCTTTATAATAAATATTTAGTACAGCATAGTAATATAATTTAATACAGATTTGTTGTAAATAATGTTTTATATTAAAAGTATCTTCAGATAAATTATTTATTCCCCCCCCCCCTTCACAAATACTGTGAATGTTTGTGTAAATGTAATATATACACACAAATACAGGGTATTTGAAAAGTCTTAACTTTAGTTTTAATTCCTTTTATATTCCTTTTATAATGATCTTCGACATGCATAAAAAATTATAAAGATATATAAGAAAATTACATACTTTTATGAAATCTCTCAATACAGGGGATTCAATTTTAAGAATTACAAAATTTACATTTTTATACAGTCCTCATATTGAAAAAAAAAAAAAAAAAAAAAGCCTTACAGTTAGTAAAATGTGCTCCATATCATAATAAGGTGACATAGGGAATCATTATATCATAATAAAACCTAAAGATAGTTTTTTTTTCCTTTCTTGTTATACTGTATTTACGTGTGTATAGCGCACATGTGTGTATAATGCACACCCTGTACTTTACAATAAAAAAATGGCAATATTTTCTATCTCGTGTATAATGCGCACCATAAATTTGACATACAATGGATTTTCCCGATTGTGAACCAACTGTTATGGGATCAAATGAATCAACTCCCAAAACTTGATGTTTCAATGCCATTCTTCAACAGATGTCCTTCACTTCTTTTCTGTAATACTTAATCCTAAGAACTAAAGACACCTAACATAATTGATTATCTCATAGTTGTCAACATTTTAATTTATTCTGGTGCATTTTTAGCCCACCTTTATTTCACACCACATTATTTTTGGAGTATTTTTCCCCAATATATAACTATGATAAAATAAGAAAAATTTACTCTTTAACAGTAGTAGTGGCAATGAGAATTGCTAATTACTGTCATTTTATAGCTTTCTTGTATAAAAGAACTTCAATGAGTGAAATAAAGATGCAATACATACTTCTTGTAAGTAAGATTTTTTTCTTCTTTGAACGCATGTTTTGATTTATACATACTATGTTGAGTGATTACATGCAGCAATAAAAAAAATATTTCGTATACAATGCGCACCTGGAGTTTTTGTCTTAAATTTTCAAAAAAAAAAAAAAAAAAAAAAAAAAAAAAATATCTGTTATACACGCTTAAATACAGTATTTCAGATATTTTTCATAATACAATGCTAAAATTTTGTACATCACTTTATTAGTGCATGGGATATTTCCCTCATTGGGAACTCTTTTGTTTGGGAGCCATACAAAAATTGACCCTTTGCACTCGTGGCCTTTTTCGCTCGGGTGAACCAGTAACTCGAGACAATTTTCTGCATATTTGATGAATTTCTTATCATTAACATAAAATGATTTCACATACAAGTTAACATTTAAAATTTTTATATTTTAATATTTTATATATCTTCATACTTCAAAGAAGGACATTTGTTAAATATTAAGCCTTTTTGGACCAAGTGTGTTACACTTTCGCGACCACTGACTATTCATTCACATCATTTGAAAATCTATAACTCTGCCAGTTGGCATTTCTTTTGCAATTTGTGTGTTATTTTATTTCTTAAGAACATACGGAACATTTATATTTGTACAAGTAATGTACTATTGATACAAGTTTTCTGATTAAAAAGAGCATAATTAAAAAGACAAAAATACTGGTCACGAAAATATTAATACACGTTTTCGCAGTGCTCATACTGAAATGGCTAAAATATGGCAGTTGTTTTATATGCAAGTATTGTTGAATACACACATGAGTTGATATTGCTCAAACCAAACCTAAATAAACAAACATCATAATAGCTCGAATTATTGTTTCAAATAGAATGGTGTTTCTTGGTCACCTCTCGAGTTACCACATCAAATCAAATGGTGACTGAGAGTCACCTCTCGAGCATAAAGAGTTAAAATTTTGTAATTCTTAAAACCTGAATCTATTAGAATTTTTAGATTATATAATTTACCACAGTTTTTTTTTAATGCAACTTCATAATATTATAAATGTTTAAAAGTAATAAAGAAATATAGCCAAGGTCAATATTTTTAGAAAAACACATGATAGATACATACAAAAAATCAGCTTGGCAAACACACACAAACTTCAAGAGAAATTACTTTTAAAGAAATTTTATGTAAGAGAGAGAGAACCATTTGATTTTATTAAAAAGAATTAAAAATATTTCATAGATACTTTTGAACAAAAGAGATTAAAAAATAAAAAAAAAGGTTAAGCTGTGAAATCCTACTTTTACATACATTATATATATATTCTAATATATTTGTTGTTAATTTGTATGATTTTCTGTATGTTTCCAATTGTTTAAATTAATTATATAAATAAATATGTATTGGTAAAAGAAAAAAAAAAAAATGTTGCATATGTATGGAAAGAACAGGGATTTCAGATTCATTAATTTTTAATTTATGACTCATAAATGGCCAAAAGTGTACAAAATACATTTTGTCCAAAACTCTATTTCTAGTAAAAAAAAAAAAAAAAAAAAAAAAAAAAAAAAAAGAGAAAGAAAAAAAGAAAAAACTAACAATCTTACCATGGTATTAACGAAGTGTGATGTCAAATTCTCCCTTTCCCTGCCGAATTTTTACAGATTTGTAGAAAATGTTTGAGTTGTACTTCATTTTTAACACTCAATATAAAGTTATACATAAGTACTCATACTAAAGTTTGTATCCCCCTCTAAAAAAAATTTCTGGCTATAGCCTTGGTATTTACAAGTTGAGTGCCATTCAAGTCATCAATAGCTGATACTGAACTTTCCGTTTACGCTACATCAACCACTGGTGGCTGACAGTGTAAAATATGATATAAAGCCGCGTCAATCACTGGTGGCTGACAATTGCAAAATATGATATAAAACTAAAAAAATTACATTATTTTAAGTAATTACTGAAAATTATTAAAAAATTACTTGTTTATTAACGCATTTTAATGGATTTTATTGAAACACAGTAAACATAATCAGGGTGGCTACAGAAATTCAGAAAAAAAGTTCCCTGATTTTTCCATGATTTTCATGACTAATTTTGACAAATTTCCATGATTTACGATACCTATTATATACTTTCCATAATTTTGTGTATATCACAATCTTGTGTAACATGCTCGTTAAACCACTGCAATTCAAAAAATAATACTGATGGGCAAAAACATCTCAATCTTTTTTCTTTTTTTCTTTGTTCACATATAAAAAGGAAAATAAAATGAAAAATTCAAAATTTTGGAGAAATTAACAAAATTATAAAAATATGATTAATTTTAATTACACAACATATTAACATCAAGACATAAAATTATACCTCAAGTTGTTGCACTAAAAATAACTATTTATTTATTTATTTTTAATGTTAACCTGGTGAGATTTAACTAGAAAGCAGCCAATCCTGTGCAATCATGGTTAAAATAACACCTGTCTGGCGCTTTTTCAATCATGCTTGCTGGGCAAAAATGAAAAATTCCATGATTTTAAAGTGTTTTTACAAATTTCCCTGATTTTCCCATGATTTCCCTGTTTTCCTGATTGTTGCCACCCTGATAATGCACTTCTAAGCAGCACACATAGCCTGACGGGGATTTCCTTAAGAATTCGCTTGGTGCTCAACATGTTAACAGAAACAGTTGAATATTCTATTGTGAAATTTTTTATTTGCATCTATTAAGTGCACTTTATTCATTTTTGTCAGTTTACTTAGTATTTATTCTAGACCTAATGGGTAAAAAAAATGTAAAAAATAAATAACTACAAGAAAAAGATAATTTTACGTACGAATTTCCAGTTCATTTAACTTTGTTACTAAGGCCTTTTTCGCAAGTTGAAGTTGCTTATCTTCAGGATTATCAACATCCTTCCTTAACCATTTATAAGAATTTTCTCTTTTGTCATTCATTCCAGATCTTGGTGAAGTATATAACCTAAAAAGGAAAGATCAACTGAAATTATTCAGGAAAAAAAAAAAAAAAAAGACAAATCAAAATGCGTACACAAATCACAAAATTTAAGATTGAGCAAGAGATGAGCAGGGTGTGGGGGTGGACAAATGACAAACAAACATTACAATATATAATCTGTTTGTAAGATTTGTATCAAGATAAATTTGCAATCAAGTATCTTATAACTTTTCTATCTTCATGCAAATTTACAGTTGTTTTTTGTGAGCTAAAATATACTTTTTTTTAAAGCATAAAATTTTAAGTGCTGTTATTAAAACTAAAAAGCAACATAGTGCGTACATCTTCCCAAGAGAGAAAAAAAATATATAAATAAATAAACTTATAGAAATTCATGACAATTATGGCTTTAATGACGCATTTCCATATGTGTTTGATACTGCCAAATTCAATGTTTACCCATTCCTTCTCGTCTCCCTGACCCTTCTCTTTTCTCTTTCTCTTACAATTTCCTCTTGCCATTTCACTAAATCCTATGTAACTCTATGGTGAAATTTGTTTATAGAATTATTCATTACCTAATGTATTTTGAAAATTCTGTTTTCACATCAGAAAATTCACAATGAGGAATTTGCACGTTTTCTAATTTTATCATTAAATGATAGAACATGAAAAAATAGGAAGGTTAGTGGATATGTTTTTTTCATTTTGAACCTCAGTTATTAATTTCTGATCTAGTTTAAATAATGCACTATTTACTGTATCCTGAAAATGAAGCAATGACTTCACACTTTCTGAAGATGAAACGAAATCCTCTCCTCACTCGTAAGCCGGAATGTGAAAAACAGTGTAACGCTGATTTTGTGTGGTGTGTTTTAGCTTGTCCTTTTAAAATATTCTTTTTATTATGACTGAGATTATACAATCTTATTAGAAATACTGCATCGTGCTAATAATCTGACCAAATATAATATCAATTTTATAAGGGGGGGGGGAATGTCTTTTAGCTATGGAGAAAGATGATAAAACTAAATCCACAAATATTTTGAAAATAAATAAATAAATAAAAATAAATAAACTCTTTGGTGTTTCGAAGACAATTTTTTGGTAAAGCAACACTCTTTTCTGTCTAAATATTACTACTTGAAAACATTTAATAACTAACTTCACGTACAGCTATTTAAAAATAAATAATTAATTAAAAATGCCTTAAAGTGCTTATTTATGCATTTCAAATATACTGAAATTAAAGTATTTTCATACTTATATGATGTTGTACAGCCATATGATATCTACAAAGGTTTATAAACAATAAAATTGTTTTTCTGTTTATTATTAAATAGGTAAAATGTGGAATCATCTAAGGAATGACGTGCAATGTCACTGCTTTGAATTAACAATTTATAAGGCTTTATTGAGTACTCTGTGCAAATGATTAAAATTATATATATATATATATATATATATATATATATATATATACCATACATATATATATATAAAATAACAAAAAGAAGTATAATAGAAAATAAACAAATGATTAAATTGCCACAAACAACCCACAAAAGTGTAAAAGTTTACTAGTTAACTAAAATAATTTGACTTTTAATATTTTAAATTAGATATGAAAAAAAGGATAATATTAACCTTAAAATAATTCCGATGAGAATATAAACCACATATACATTATTTAAAGCAACCTTTAAAAGATTGTAAACAAGAGTTTTCAACTTCAGCTATCAATAACACACAGACACATATATATATATATGCGTGTGTGTGTTATTGTTAGCATGGCTTGAGTTTAGTTTTATTTGAATATTTTAATGGTAACATACGTACTATCTATAATTAGTGCAATAGAACATTTTACTTACGATCACTCAAACATGATTAATTAAAAATTATACATAAGTATGTATATATTAATATTTTTTTTTTTTTTTTTAAACGTAGTAAAAGCCATGCAATAGATTTAAGACTCTTGAAACCACATAGACCAATAAGGAATAAAATTTCATCAAATTAAATTTACCTGTGAAAACTTTTTGTTAATTATTGAAACAATTTTACTTTTTGATTTTTGAAACAATAAATTTTACTTAGTGATTTTTTTTTATCTAATTTAATTTAACATCAAACTTACCTTAATAATACTCCTAGATAGTTAGTTGCTATTTAAATAATGTTGCCTATACTTTAAAACGACATGGAAAAAAAAAAAAAAAAAATCAAACAAGCAATGAGAGAATTAGCAAATAAAACACTTTTTTTTTTGACAAATTATTTTTCTATTAAGAATGAATATTTTCTCTATGATGAAAGTATTATTTTGGGACTGAATTTTTGAAACTGGGTTTTTTCTATAATTTCACATTTTGAGGTCACCTGAATTTGAAAATCAGGTTTTTAGCGGTGGGTTTCTGAACAGTGGCGACGCGTGAATAACGTTTTTGGTCATCTGTATGTGAGTGGCTCGAAACAGTGCATTGTAATGGAATATGTATTTATCTTACTGGTTGATTCACCTTTTTTATAGAGCAACGTAGTTATGACGGCATTCTAACAGTCAATCAGATGAATGAACTTTCCATGATAATAGACTGTTTCTAACCGCACATATGGAGATGACCGAAACGTCACTAACGCGACGCCTCTGTTTCTGAACCTGTAATCAGTTAAACTCAAAAACATGTATTAGCAGGAAGCTTAAATTCATTTTTCTAAGTTTATATCACATGATGATAGCCATTCTTGAAACTTTTCATTGAGAATGGACAAATGATCTATGGTACAGGAATATACAGAGAAATTCAAATATATATGTATGTATTCATGTAAGGGCAGAATTTATCTTTGATATATTTTACCAATTAAACTACATTAATGTACACTATAATTTTCTATACTAAAGATAATGAAAGTAATATGCATATATATATATATATGTATATATTAAAATATGTTTTCTATATAGACTATTTTATGAAAAGAATTCATCATTCGTTTAAAAGAACAAACAAAGGAATTTGGATACATTAAGCGCTATGGTTGGAAATAGCGTGAAAGAAATTTTGTTTTCTTTTTCTTTTTTTTATTACTGTGCAAAATTGAAATACACTGTGTGATGCATCTTTGGTTTTAAAAAAATATACAGTGTCAACAATTATTAGTTGAATGCATTCTTTTAATGAAAATGTCTTCTAAACTGTGGAATAAGAGAAGGTACTGTGAGTGTCAAATTAAATTATTGTTAATAACTTAACGATTTTTTTTTTTTTTTTTTTAAGGAAATAGTTATTTTAAAAGAATACATATGTATTTTTTTTTTTCTTAATAAGAGATTTACTATAATAGAATGAATCTACTTACAGTACTAACGTAAAATTATTTTCACAATTTTAAAGCTTATTGCACCAGCATGGATTGCGCTTAGTTTTGTTTTCATATTTTAATGGTAGCGTACGTACTATCTATAAATCGTGCAATAGAACATCTCACTTACAATCACTCAAACATGAATAATTTAAAATAATTTTCCTTTCTCCAATTCAGGTTGGTTGGTGGATTAAGGCCGATTGACTCCTTATGTGTCCTAGGCCTATAGGGGGAATGCCCTCCGTGGGGGTCTTTCTAAGGGGTCCTAGCCCGTATTTACGCGAGTTTCGGAGGAAACCACGGAAAACTCCGAACGGCTAGGTCGATGAGCGCGACCAGGGATCGAACCCGGCACCTCCCATCTACCAGCTTTGAGCGCAGAACCGCTCGGCCGCTGGTGGGCTCTCCAATTCAGGACTGATTTAAATTAAATGACCTTGATTAAAATCTAAATAATTCCAGTATCCAGAATATGATAAAAAAAATATAAAGTTTTTTATGTTAATTAAATTTCCGTTTAAGAGGTGATTTGCAGATTAATACTCAGAAAATTTTGAAAAAAATGGAAAAATTCAACACTTTTAATGGAATATTTTTCAGAAGTATGACGGAAAATTAATGTAAAATTGGAGAAAAATTAATTTAGTTTTATTAGAAAAACAACTTTCTATAACTGTTTTGTCATTCCCCTTTGATAAACATTTTTATTACTTTTTGAAAAATATAGTAACATTTTAGCAATCAAAACAGATTAGGTATTAAATGAAAAAGCTGAACTATTATTTCTTTTTCAAATGATAAACAAAGTCACAGAATACAGAATTATCATAAAGATCGAAGTTAAACATTAAGAAAAGACTTTTTTTTAGATATCAGTCAGTCGACAAATCGTCGCTGTTAACAAAATAACACTGACATACCATGTGCAGTACAACAGATCTCCGGTAGCAATACTAGATTTCCTTTTGGAGAGTGGAGAGTCATAAAGTGTGATGTCACGCCGAAATGCATACCTTTTTGGAGTAAGGTGATTTACACTCAATTTTAAAATTAATTTACAAAAGACTGATACATTATTTTGGATTTTTAAAAACATTTTTGGAAACTGTGGGTCTAGATCTATCAGAAAAATCTAAATTTGGTTAATTTCCCCATGTGTGCAAATTCTTCATTGTTAAATTAGTAATCGTTTTCTAAAAATCAATTTTTTTAAATTTTCAGTTTAAAAATGAACTATGTGGATTTTTATCATTCTTTGGCTGCAAAATGAAATATAAAAATTTAAACGATAAATTTTTGGAAAACAAGTACTAATTAGACGAATATAAGTTTGTCAAAAATGTGAAAAAAGAATTTAAAAAATAAATAAATAATAGGTAGTAATTCTATAAACAAACTTCCCCAAAGAGTTACACAGAATTTTGTGACTAGAGACGGGGAAATTGTTGGAGGGAGAGAAGAGCTGTATAAGGCTCCGTTCTCCTCCTTATATTTTTCTCATCTGTGGTGGCCATATCTCATTTAACTCTACGGGGAAATTTGTTTATAGAATTACTCATTATCTTATGTGTGATATATATTCCGTTTTCACATAAGAAAAATTCACAACTGTTAAATTAGTACTCGTTTTTCAAAAATTGATTTTTAAAATTTTTGGCATTTCATTTTGCAGCTAAAAAATGAGAAAAATACATTGAGTGAATATTCACATTTTTCAAATCAAAATCAAAATTTAAAAAAATCAATTTTTAGAAAACAAGTACTAATTGGACAGTTGCGAATGTTGAGGCTGTGAAAACGGAATTTAAAAATATCAGTTAGGGATTGTGTAATTATATAATCAATTTTGATCATAGAATAACACGGGTTTTGGCTGACCTTGACAATCTGTCATGCATCCTCTTAACCCTTTCAGTCGCAGGGTTCCCGCTGATGGAACACCTAATTTTAATTCTCAAGTGCAAAAACTCATCCCGGAATTTTTTTTAGCAAAAATTTACATTTATAACATAGCAGAAAAGGCCCTTTTTTTAACTTGAAAATTTAAAATTTCTTCTATTTTAATTATGTTCGCAAATTCCGGTGGCAGTATAATTTAAATGATCCAAATTACCTTGCGCCGCAAAGGGTTAAAATACTCCGGAATAAATTGAAATGTTGGGATCTATGCAACTTTTACGAGTTTTTGTTGTCGATAATGTTTACTTATAAAGTGATTTATTTATTAAATTAAATATTATTTGAATTCAATAAGGTTTACTTACGGATGTTTCAAACCGAAAATTTCTCGAAAAGGAACAATGCTAATTTTTTATTTTTTGAATATTTATGATCAGCTATGTGTCTAAAAGCCATTTTTAAAATTAGTTTAGTAATTTTTAAAATAAATTTAGTAGTGAACCTTAAAAGGGTTAACCGGCATCAGTATCTGTTATTTTGTTTCGGCCTAGCTATGTAGATGTTTGTTGAGGAAGTGTTTTATATCATAATTTAATGTGTTTATTGTACAAGGGAACTTATTGGTTCTTATTTTAGAAAAATTTGTTTTTTCAATTTGTTTTTATAAGTTTATATATTTCTAATATAGTGTATTTTTCAAGTTTGCCTTTTCTTTATTTACAAAAGGATATGAAATAACTATATTCATAAAACAATAACCATAATCTAATAACTATATTAACAGAAATGTTTATGAAACTGTCCAGGAACACACTAAAATATTACTCATTTTAAAACTTTAAAGTTAAAAACTGGTAACATTACTAAAAGTTACTCTACTCATTTAAAAGATCTTCAAAAACTATTCTTGTTGCCTGATACCGTTCGTTTAATTAATACTAACACAAATAACTGGAAGTAAATCAAGCTGGCCTTGACCCAAACTAACTGAAACCTTTTGTAACCTCACCAAGACAATAACAACATGGCAGAAATACGCAAAATTCATCCGAGATAAAAATGCGCTAATAATAATAATAATAATAATAAACGGAGAAGGAACAAAAGAAAAGTGCTTGAAAGGAAAAGAAAAAGATTGAGGTTTCAAAAACTATATAAAATTGCAAAAGAGGATTATTATCTCTGCAATCACCCTTGAAAATTGATCAGAGAGAATTAAAAAAAAAAAAAGGGGGGGGGGGTTTGCGTAAACATTAAGATCAAATTTCAATCAAATGATTCTTATTATTAATAATCAAAAGCTTTTCTTCATATAATAAAATATTCCATTGTTTCCAAGTTTATTTACAAAATTCACTGCGGCAAACTTTGTTTTCTCAATTTCAGTAAATAAAATTATTATTATTTATTTTTAGGGTAAAACAATGATTAGGATTTTTGTGCCGTTGAGAAATCTGTTAATTTAAATGGCAACGATATTATAATGACCAAAAGAAAGTGAAAATGTCAGCAAAATTATATTTTATCCTCCACTCTTTTTTCTCCTTCTCCTTTATGCATAATTACGTCAGTAATACATGACATTTTCGTGTCGGGGACAAGGGAGGAAAAGAGCCAGAAGCCAACATGTAAATAATAGCAGTTGTACGGGATTGGGGAGTAAAGCTGATTGTCTGCTCTAGGGTCCTAGACCTGAGGGGAGTGCCCTCCGCGGGGAGTCTTTCTAAGGAGTCCTAGCCCGTATTTATACAAGTTTCTGAGAAAACCACGAAAAACTCTGAATGGGTAGGCTGGCGAGCGCGTCTTGAGATCGAACCCGGTACCTCACGTCTACCAGCTTTGAGTGGAGAACCGCTCGGCCGCAGGTGTGCCAGCAGTTGTACGGAGCTGATTGCAAATAGAATATATGCACCGCCCCCCCCCCCCTCCAAAAAAGAAAAAAAAAAAAAAAAACTAACTAATTATCAACCTTGGCTGGCATTTTCGTGGCGGGGACAGGGGAGGGAAAGAGCCCAAAGTCAACATATGTAAATAATAGCAGTTGTACGAAGTTCATAAAAAATAGCAACTATGTCAAAAAAAAAAAAAAAAAAAAAAAAAAACACTAATAATTTGGCCAACACTGTATGGCTATCAAATTTTAATAGTTCTACCTTTATTATTATTATTTTACATTGATAAAGAAAACTCACACTTTCAAGATTTATATCGTGGATTAAAAAACAAAAAGCATAATATTTTTGTTAGTATGTATACTTAATACAAATCTAAATAAAAACCATATATAACTTCGAACTTTCTGCCGAAAATCTATAGATTTTCAATTTTGTGATCAGTTTTCCTTCTGTAGAGAAGCGATTTAATATGCTTAATTGAGACAATTATATTTATTAAAAAAGCAGTTAGGAAAAAAAAAAAAAATCTATCAGACAACTAAAATGTTCGTTATTCAAAACGTAATGAATCCCTTCAGATGAGAATAAAAACTGTGATGGCATGTCTCCGGATCACCCTTAGGGATGAGTCCCAGACAATGTTTCCAGATTTTGCGACTTTTTTATTCAGTATTCACCAATAATTTTGAGAAGTGATATTTGATATACATAATAGATCATTAATCTTCGAAACGATTAGGCAACCGTTACATTTAAAATTTAGTGGTGTATTTTGAATAAAATAGTTGCAAAATCTGGCAACACTGGTCCCAGACCGTCGCCAAATACCCAATGCGTAGCTATAGCGTGATGTTAAAACCCACTCAACAACTCAAAACGTAATGAATACGATACTGAAAATGGATAACAGATGCAGGCGAAAAGAAAGGGGAAAATAATAATAATAAAAACTTAATAACAGGACCATTATCTCACAGCCATCAATGATGAAGAGATTAAGAGAGGAAGTGGGTGGGGGGTCGAGGTTCTTGATTCGTCAAATGTAAAAACAAAAAACGAGCAGCGAAAATAATGACACAAGAGTACTGTTTGGAAATATATAAAACCAGATTCCTAACAAACATTTTCCCCTTTTCCTCTTATTATTAAGTTCTTGTTATTAACTAACTCACCTGGAACGAGTGAATTTAGAAATTCTCATTCCTCTAAACTAAATATTTATTTTTTCTTTCATGCGGATTATAAAATCTCAAATTAAGTCTCTAAATTTATCAAAATTACACATTCGTAAATAATATTTTAACATTTTTCATAGAATAATACGCCATTTAAAAAAAGGAAAGTTGTTTCTTACAAAATGTATCTGTGGCGTAATTTCGTTTTAGGTATTATATCATGTTTTCTTTCTAATAGTACCATTTTTAATGAAAGCGTTTACACATTTTCCCAGATTCTTCATATTCATAACAAAAATCATACCCGTAACTTGTCTTATTACACATTAATAAAACATCCAGGAAGGAAATGCGTATGAGTGAAATTTGATAAGAAAACATGAAATCATTTCAGATATGAAGCGGAAGAGAAATTTTGTATTTTGGATCATTTTCAGAAATGTCTTCTCTTCATTTTTTCCTTTTTTTTTTTTTTTTTTTCAAATAACGTATAAAATTTAATCATTTTTTCGATTAAAACTGACGGATGATTTGCTGAAACGTTTATAAATAAGATATCTACTACAGCATTTATTTCACTTTTATATTTTTCTATCCAGGACACTGGAAATTTTGTTTATAAACAAGAGATACGGTTATGGAACGCATGCATTTCGTATATTATGGATCGTAAAATAATTTCATAAAATAAATAAATATATAAAATAAAGACTAAAACAACATGGTGATGGTGAACGACATGCTGTTTGATTTCTTATGATCTTGCTACGCGTAACGACATGCTGTTTGATTTCTTATGATCTTGCTACGCGTAAGTAGTTGGTGTTTTTAAGAAGCGCAACGTTATTTGAACCCCGCTTTTTCTATTTCTTTCTGAAATAAACACCGTTAATATTTAAAGCATGGTATCAGACAATAAAACGAAATTATTTTCTTGTAATCTCAAAAGTTTTTGATAGCGGTGTGGTATTAGGGTTAAGGCCAACTGACTACGCGAGAGTCTTCGACGGCGAGTTTTGGATAAAATCACGGAAAACTCCAAACGGTTAGGTCGAGAAGTACGACCTGGAATCGAACCTGACACTTTCCGTCAACCAACTTTGAGCGCAAAACCGTTCGGCCACTGGAGAGGGCCACTCAAAACTTTTGAAATAATTGTAATTTATTATATTTGCCATACTTCTCATCAATTAAAAATCAAAGATACTTCGGTTTTAAGAACCTGCAATTAGCAAGGGCCTAAGCATGTGGAACTCTTATTGAAGATCCTGTGAGAAGGAACTGAAATAATTTTTAAATTATTTTCCCAGAAAACGTCTCGCTGCAATTTTTTGATTATATAGGATAGGGTGTCGACAATCGAAATTTTTCCTTGATTCTTCCACCAGTATATTTATAATAATTTTTTACTTAATTAATCGTGCAAACTAACTACTAAAAATTCCGAAAGAAAAATACCGCTGGAAGAATCAGAGAAAAAATGTCAACTGTCGAAACCCTGTTTGAGACAGCTTTAAGAATATACACAATAATTACGGGGTTTTAAGGGAATGTTATAGACGGGTAGTTATCCAACTTATAAACATTCTTTTTGAATGCATAGCTCAGTAAAACTGCCAAAAAGTCCGTCTAATGAATGGTCTTTCTTTACGACTGTTGTTTTGTATAAACTAGGGATGTGCCGGATCGTCAAAAATTGTGA
The DNA here is from genome assembly GCA_963930645.1 of Salticus scenicus. Classification (NCBI taxonomy): domain Eukaryota; kingdom Metazoa; phylum Arthropoda; class Arachnida; order Araneae; family Salticidae; genus Salticus; species Salticus scenicus. The sequence goes on along the minus strand of OZ005657.1, from coordinate 88,924,587 downwards.
TCCGCGGATACGGATGTGAATACGGATATCACATTTTCTGCATCCGCGGATACGAATACGGATCCTTCAGAATCAAGATCCGCGGATACAGATCTTTAAAAATATATTATTTTTACATATGTAGCAATTTGTTTTTATATTTTTGTTCGTGTCTCGTAACAAGACATGACGCAACGAAATTAGGTTGAATTTCGGGTGGAATATTGCGTCGGATAGAGTTGGGGCTAGTTCTTAAAAATAATTTCTACATCTTAATGTTGAAATTTTAATTTTTATAATTTATCTTTATTTCTTTTTTCTTAAAATTAATAGTTTCATAGATAATGCATGATCGATCTTATAAAAATGAGAGTTTCAGTTCTTATATCAAGATTTTAATCTTACAGCTCAATTTTTACTCTCTCTTACCCATAAGGTAGAGAAAGTATTGTTTTTGGGTCAAATTTTCGAACGCGAGTTTTTGTTATATTTGCATGTTCTGAGGTCCCCTGAATACGAAAACCATGTTTTTAGAAAATGGTCTGTGTGTATGTCTGTTATCAGCAAATCTCAAAAACAAATTATGGCAGAAAGTTCAAACTTGGTATTCTAAATGTGTATCATATAAGGAAGCTACAGTAAGCTTTTCGTTAAGATCAAGCAAATGGTTCGTGTACAGGGGCAATCAAGAGAATTCTAATACATTACGTCTATGGGGGAAATTGCAGGCCCAGTGGCAGAAAGTTTTGTAGCTGTCTGCGACAGGCTCTTAAAATTTCATAATCTGTATGCAAAATTTGCATGTAATCAGGGGAGAAAATGGCTTACACTCAAAAAGCCTGAAAGCTGATGAGGGGGGGGGGGGTTGACATCAGAGGTGATCTCGTGCAACAATACACAAATACAATTTTACTACAGAACAATGTAGTATAAACAATTGGGTGTGTATTCATTCAATTCATCTCATTTAATTAAATATTTTACAGCAATGTTTGACACAACACAATATAAATAATTAAAAATAATAAAAGCTTTAGTTTTGATACAGAAAATTTTATAAGTGAATTGTTATCCGAAAGTTGCGGGCAAATTTTTTTATCGGTGCAGACAAAAGCTGTCCACAAGCCGTTTTTCTGTGTCCGCGACTATGTCGCCGTGTCGCGGTGTTTCTGCCACTGGGATTGCAGGTAAGTAGAGTTTAACAGCTGTAGACTGCACTGAAGCAAATGGAACGAATATATATTTTTTGTAATGGAGATAGTCAACTGGGATTTTTTTTTTTGTTGTTGTTTGTATGTAGGAGACTCCCCCCCTGGGGGGGAAGTCCCCCCTCGAGGGGAGTAAATTTTCATGATGGGTATCTTTCAAAAGAGCTCGCCAATACCTTTAAACTGAATGGTTGAAGCATCGATCTGCGATAATTTAAAACAAAGTTATCGATTTTTTTTACTTTTTCGAATTTTTTTTTTTTTTTTTTAAATAAATAAATATTGAGAATAAAATGGACTTTTTTTGGGATATTTGGTGTTATACTACTTCTCTAATATGGAAATCGTCTGCATTATCATAAAAGATAATTTTTTTAAATAATAATTTTAATAAATTATTTTTTTAAAACAGAATTATTTTTTAATAACCGAATTAAATTCTATATAAATGTAGGTGCATTAATGAAACGGGGGGTTGAGGGGGGCGGTCACCCTCCTCACACAAAACTAATTATCATATAAAACTCTCCCTAAGCCTAATTTGAATTGTTTAACATAGGTTTACATAACATCGTTATTACCTTTACATCTTAATCTCCAACCTGTATTTATAGTATTAAATTTCAGGGTAAGAGAAAGTCGTGTGAGTGACACACCAGATTATTTTAAATGATTTCCATACCTTTTATCTGTCTTTTTAATATTCATTTCCTACAATAGACATTTTCAAAATAAAAATTTAGTTTATGCTCCATTTTTTGTTTTCGTAAACATTTTTACTTCTCCTGTATAGGGTACGTGCTCCAGTGATTGGCATGCTCCAGTAATTGACATCTATCCCGAAATAATTAATAAATAAGAAAAATAATAAAATCTTATATTTTACATATAAGAATTTAAAAATTTTATGTCAAACACTGGAACATAGGGGGCAATCACTGATAAAATGAAAACCTGGCAGTGTCAATTACTGGAACATTGAGTGGGTGTCAAATAAAAAAAATAATTGTTATCAAATGTATATATTTTAACATATATGTGGTTCTGAATGTCTTTCATACCATATGTACTAACTTAAGATTTCTAAAAAATATTTTCTGATGACTAGAACATTAAAAACATCAGAGAATGCTCTAAAAGTGCCAATCACTGGTGCACTTACCCTACATAAAAAGAAAGTATTGTATTTTTGAAAATTTTCCACTTCCGATTTTCGATGGAATTTGAACTTTTTAAAATGTTCTGAACACGGTTTGACTATTTTTAGAAAATATTTGCATGTCTGTGTGTTAGCAATTTTTTGTGAACACTGCACCTCACAAAAAATGTATGGAATATCACGGAACTTTATGTGGCTGGATGTCGATATAATTTGGTGTTGATTTAATTTTGACGTATATTGTATTACAAGTGGTACTGTTATATTGCTATAACTCCCATTTATTTAAAGGCATATTTCTGTTTCTATATCGTATGCGTGCATTAAACTTCATATATGACATGTACTATTATTAAAAAAAGAAAGAAAAAACTATGCCGTGTGCATTGCTTTACAGTTGGCGCTATTAAGCTGCAATTTTCCTTATTTAAGGAAGGCAATATCTTAGTTTCTATAGTGTGCAAGCTCATCAATATAAGATGGCTAATACGAGCTACAGTAAATCAATTTAAATGCATATCGACTGATAGGTGACACTGTTTTGCAATCCCTTCCACGTTTTAGGCAGTTTTCCGACCAGTTAGTATATATATATAACTATGCAATAGGATGTTTTCTTATGGCCACCGCACACTAGTTACTTTCTGTACTATACTTGCACATATAACGGTAGAGAAAGTATTCGAACTTAAGATTTTGATATGGTTGCATGTTCGAGCTCTTCTGAATGTTCTAAAAAGTGATTTTATTTTATATTAGACAACTAATTAATCTTGAACAGGAGTATTGAGAAGTAACTATTTAAGTCTCAGTACTCAACAGTTAATATATATATATAAATCCAAATACTTTACCATAAAACATACACACAAAAATACTGTCTTTATTATACTTATTATTTTCATTTAAATAATCCATAATTATTTTCCACTTCATTTTTTTTTTTTTTTTTTTTTTTTTCTTTTTAATAGATGGTTTGTTTTTTTTATTTCCTACAACTTATAAAGCAACGAGAATTGAGCAGAGGCCCCCATGGACTGGTATAATTCGCAGGTAAACATCTGCTTTGACACGGTCACTTTAATTACACATTGGTAAATCATCTTCCTCCATTTGCAAGGATGCATCGTTTATTTGTTCTAGAGGAGACGATAAAGAATATTATTTGCCTTAATAAAATCCGCCTTTTAAATGTTTTTATTCTATATTAGTTTTATTAATAAAAAATCACAACAAGTACTTCCTCCATATTTGCTGTATATATAAGTATAAATTGAGAAAAATTCAAAATTTCCATGAAAATAATGAAACTTAAGGTATCTTAACAATTGTAAATTTCGAGAAAACAAATTGCGAGAACGCAAAAGGGAGGTTATATTATATTTCTTTTATTTGTGTACTAGCTGCCTTATCGACCAGCTGGTTCGCGATCGTTGAAAAATCCGACTTTACGAAACTCCCGCTCGGTGGCGCCTTTTTCTCGTTTAAGGGGACGGTGGACATTACAAAACTTTTTTTTTAATTATAGCCACAAATTTATAAAAATTCATATTTTTATATATGGACTCATAAATGTCCTAAATACCTAAAAAAAAATTTAAAAATTTATTTTTTTTTTAATTTTAATTTTAAAATATTACAAATTTTTAATTTTTTTAAAAAATGCTCCGGGCGTTCCAATTTTTAACATTTTTTCCCATTTTTTCAAAATTATTAATTACAAACTCATTTTTAAGAAAAGTTAGTATTAATTGGATGAATTCATTGAAAAACTCTATTTTTAATGAATTTTTTTTGCATAATATATCAATTTTCAATGAAAATTTCTTGTTTTTCCATAGCAAAATCCAATAAAAAAAAAAAAAAAAAAAAAAAATGGAAAAAACGTAAAATCAATACTAATAACTATTCTAATGTGTAACAAGAATTGTTGATATGAATTTCATAAATTTTAATTAAAAACTGAGACGCCCGAAGCATTTTATAGAATGAAATATGAATGATTAATCTTTGCCGCTTCTTTGTTTACATTTCAGAGGGCATTTAAATGGCCCTTTAATTTTTTTAAACGTCTATAACTTTGGAAATTATTAACTTAGAAACATCCCATTGGTCGCATACTGTGCAGAATTAATCAGAGAAGATTAATATAAGAAAAACGAAATTTCGATTTTTTTCTCGATTTTCATGAATTTCAAGGTCCACCATCCCCTTAAGGTCCTACAACAGCTTATTGACATATAGTGAAAATAGCTTTATTTGAAAATTTAACCGCAGTAAATTCCCGCTCGGTAGAGTCTGTGGCGCCCTATTCCCATTTCAATATCTGAAACAGCCTGTTCGCTTACCGTGCTATGATCTTTAAAAATTCTGACTTTAGCAAAGTCCCGCTCGGGCGCGCCTGCGGCGCCTTATCCCCGTTTTAGATCTTACAACAGCTTGCTCGCTCATAGCGCAAATAAATTTGAAAATTTAACTGTAGCAAAATTCCGCTCTGTTTCGACTAAGGCACCGCTGTACGATTCATGATTTAAAACAGCCTGTTCGCTCACCATGTAAAGGACCTTTGAAAATTCTGATCGTGGCAAATCCGCAACCCTGTGGGGCCTACGGTCTCCCAATCTTCTCCGTATAAGTAATTTATTGATAATCAGAATTGAGGATATTGAATTATTAAAATGCTAAAGCGCCCTCTGGCGACATATATTTGCAATATGTACTCTTCAGTTTCAATTTAAATGACTTTTAAAATGATATTTTACCTATGAAATTATGTTAATTAGAAGTTGAGATACAAAGATAATATAAGCATTGTTATTAAAAAAAAAAAAAAAAGTGTATGATTTTGTCGTGGGTTTTCTCTGAAACTTGCGTAACTGCGGGCTAAATAGCGTTAAAAATCCTTAATATGAAATGTGAGCGGAGTATCGGAATTCGAAAGCCTGCATCATAATTAGAATTGGGGATATTGTAATAAAGGTGTTCTGGCTTTTCTGTGGTTTTCTCTGAAACTTCGTACGGAATTTAACGGCTTCAGGGTTGCTACACAAATCAGGAGAAAAAATTCCCTGAGTTTTCCCTATTTCTTTTTGAAATAAAATAGATGACACGCAATCATGCAGCATCAGAATCTAACATGTTTACAAGTCAATTGAACATATCTAGGGTACATTAATTTTATTAACTTACTATAGTTGGGGGGAAAAAAACCCATCATTGACTCATTATAACACAATAAAATTTGAAAATATATTTAATTATGAACATTTTTTCCGATGTTTTTCCAAAAAATTCTAAATTCGCTGAATTTTCCCTGTTTTTGCAATAAATTTTGAAATTCCCTGAGTTTTCCCTGTTTTTTAATAGATTTTCAAATTCCCTGAGTTTTCCAGGTACCGTAGCTCACCCTGGGCTTATATCAGTTTAAAAGTCAGCAATATTTCAAATGATGTGTTATAAGTAATTTAATCATAATTAGAATTCCAGATATTGAATCATTAAAATATCAAAGCAACCCCTGGAGACAGATATTTGCAACATATACTCTTCAATTCCACTTCAAATTCAAATAACTTTTAAAATGATATATTACTTATGAAATTATGTTAATTAGAAGCTGAGATACAAAGGTAATATAAATATTTTTATAAAAAGATTTGTGAAAACCATCTGACGTATCCATGGTTTTCTCCGAAGCTTGCGTAAATCCAGGCTATATAATGTTAAAAATCCTTAGTACGAAATGTGAGCGGAAATTGGAATTCGAAACTCTGCAAAATATAAAAGAATAAAAGTGCTCTGTGTTTCCCGTTGTTTTCTCCGAAACTCCCATTCCTTTTCTACATTTTTGCCCCTTCACCCCCCCCCCCCCCTTTTCCTTTCCCTCCTACACTCGAAAATATCCGCAATCGATTTATCTTCCCTCAAAACCTAATAATACCAATTTCAAACGCTGTAACTCTTCCTTTTTTATTTTTTGCCTCTCCCCCCACATCCCTCTCAAGCCCTTCCTAATAATTCTACACTTTCAAAAATATTCACAATAGAATTATCGGGCATTAAAACTAAATACTACGAAATTTGAACGGCATATCTCAATTTAGAATACTGCAAAATATAAAAGAAATCTTAATCTTTCCCCAATAAAAATGTAATTTTTTTGTTTATACATGAACTTTCATGAAAATTGAACAGTAACTTTATAATATGCTGTCTAGGCCGAATAATAATTTAAATGTAACGTGAATGAAAATTTGAAAAAGTTTGAAAATTGCAGTTTTTCCCCCCACTATAAAACACGTGATATCTTAATTGGTTACAATCATTTCCTTTTTCATCGCAGACAGTCATCTGGCAGTTGAAATGATGTTGGCACCTAAATTTCATACTTTAGTTAATTTTAAAAAATCTAATTGTTGTATCGATAAGCCGCTTGCATTCTTAGATTCGGAAAAATCGCCCCTTTCATTTGGTACCGAATTCGTAACGATCGGACTAATATTTCTAATTTATTTTCATTTTCTTCTGCTTTTAACTCCGTTAAAATATCTATTTTTATGCAATCGCGGTGAATTCTCGGTCATTGAGATCGCTTTTTGATTAGACACAGGTCGACATTTTAATTAATATCTCCACAACTAATTATAATTTTTAAATTATTTTTTTCACTATCCCCTCGGGAAGGCTTTTGAGCAGCCGTATGTCAAATTTTGTACTTCTGCGTTCAGTAGGGGCTGAACGTATACACTCCTTCTCATATTTATAAGGACACTTTATATTTTGAAATAACAATGTAAAAATGATTGTGAACAAGATTATACTAACTGCACTTAATACATCTAGTATTCTAAAAACCAAAACTGCTATAATTTTTTAATATGAAACAAAATTTAAAAAAATAATGTAAAATATTTTTTTCTCCACGTTTTTAGGTGTTCATAATTATAGGGACAATCAAGATTTTTTCATTTTATTTAACTTACAAGCGGATTGACATGCGAATTCGTTAACTACTGGGCTAGATTAATTCATATATAAGCCTTCAATTTTTCTTGGACGGACATTACTGGTAATTCCTCGAAAAAAAAGAACGTTCATGTAGTGAAGTATGATAAATGTGTTTTTTATGTGGAAGGATAATTTCAATCCGCCAAATTTCTAATGAAATTCGAAGATCTAAAATTGCTGAAGGAAATATGATCAAACGTTGAACTGCTGGTTCGATAGGAGAGAGATCTGATGCAAAACCATAGTTGTTTTACAGAGATCGAAGACTCATAATTCCTCTTAATGTTCTACTCATAATGACTGCTGCTGAATTTGCTTGTAATTTTTAACGAAAGGTTGGGGTCCACATTTGTGCATGTTTAAAATAATTAATAATATGTTAAAAGGAATAAAAAACCTCTAGTAATCAATAAGCATTTAATGGGGGAAAGAACGTCTTCGTTAAAGTTAAATAAAGACAATATTAAATGGTAAAATGTTGCATTTTCGGATGAAAAACATTTTATTCTTGATTAACCAAATGGTTTTAACAATTACTGGCACGATCTGAAGATAGCGAAAGACAGAGCAGATTTTTTAAGGGCAGATATGAATCGGGCATTTTAAAGGTGGATCTATGGTGCTCTGGGGAGCTGCTTCTACTGAAGGCAGAATGAATTTAGTAATTTTTCCTATTATTATGAACATCAAGAGAATATCCGCAAATTTTAAACGTGGAATTATCAGATTTTTGTTAGATTTTGAGGGGTAATAATATTTTTTTCAACAAGACTTACATTTTTGCTCTACTTTTAGAGCAATAGGAAATAGTTTGAAGAAAGAAACTTCTGTATTATTGCCTTTCCCATGGCCTAAAAGTTGAAAAAACCTTAACTTATGATATTAGAAAAGTGCATGCAAGTGGAAAGCAATTTTAAATAGTTTAAATGTATTAAGAATATCATATATGCTATATGAAATGGTATTGAAACTGAATATTAAAAAAAAAAAAAATGTATATATATATATATACCACAGAGAATGTCTGACTGTTTAACCCTAAAAAGAGACCCCATAAAATATTAATTTATAGAATAACTGAAAAAAATTACTAAAATTCTAGCTGTCCTTATAATTGTGAACACCTGAAAAATCATCTTTTTACTATATTTAAAGTTTTTTAAGATAAAAAAACGATACAACTTTTTAAATATAGTCTATTAATGAAATTCAAATTAGTAAAAAATATATTTGTTTAAATAATAGTGTTCAGTGTTTAGTTAATATAGAAAAACGGCTGTCCTTATAATTATGAGAAGGACTGTAGATGCTCAGACAGACAGAGAAACAGACAGACATCTTCTTTTATTATTATAGATTAAAGATAGTCAATAAAGATTTATAGAAGTTTCTTAGTAATTTTTATACAATATCTCCAAAAGATCCGTATTAGATCCGTTGAAGAAAAAAAAAAACGGATTCGGATCTTTTATTTCTGGCGAATATCCGCGGATACGGAGCTCCGGCACATGTCTAGTATAAACCCTATAGTGCTGATTTAGAAAAATTACATTTAATAAAAATAGAAGAAGAAAACGGCCGTAGTAAAATGTTGTTTTAATTGGAACGTTTTCATGAATCTAAGAAGCAAAAGTTCCATACAAATTAAATGAATAAGTTTGTTTGCATTATTACGATTAACGTAATGTATTCCTAATGTCAAATGGGAATAATCATACTTTGTTTTTCTTGTAAAATCCAGTCCCACTGTCTCAGTACAAGAATTTACTATCAATGAGTCTGCCGCAGCATACAGTGCAGCCACATATCCTAAAACTAGCAGTGAGGACGCGTCCAAAATGTTGGAGGGATGCCAGCTTGACCAACACTTTGGAATTTGGAAAACATCCAGTAATTCCGCGCTCTGTTATTGCTCATTTTCCCCGAGTTAGATGACGGTCACCCCTATTTTAGCACTGGATTCGTTGAGTTAGCGCTTGCGCAGATGCTTCCATGGTTTCATGAAATGTGGTCGAAGAATAAGTTCTACGTTCTGTGTACTAGAACTTGCTTGCAAGGAATCTGCTGCAGTGTCATTAACATTTTTATCCTTATCTTTTGTTTATATTTTTATCATCGTATCCATAACAACATATGTTCCCTCACACGAAATATAAATGACCTAATTAATGAAAAATAAATAAATAAAACTATTTAAAAAAAGAAAAAAAAAAACTAAACAAAAACAGCCTCAATGGGGAAAAAAAAATTGAAGTGACAAAATGACTACAACAAATTCTTCAGAAATAAAATGTAACCTTTTTTTTTTTTCTTTTTAGTCATTCATGCCATTAAAATATGAAATTATATGAGATACTTTAATGAAGATTTACATATTTATATAACAGAGTAGGTTAAAAATAAAATATAATCCAGTAAAATTTCTTTTAAAATTTCATTTTTGTACTATCCATGAATATGATATTTTCTATCTAAATCTTCTTTTTTTCAAACAATATTTCATTTTAATATTATTAAGATTTAGATTTTGCTATTTCGAGAATTTTATTACTTTTTTAGTGACTGCACATACCGCATTGAATTTTTTATTTATTTATTTTGCTTGAATTACACATTACCTCAAGCTATTAGAGAAAATATTGTCAAGCCTAATTAATATTATGATTGAATAACCCACACTAATTATTTTCTTATACAGTTTATTTACAATAGCAATTCATTACCGCTGCTAGTTACTAATAAAATATTTATCAAAAAGATGTTTTAATTAATATTTCAAATAAAGCAAAATAATAGCTTAATTAAGCAAAATATTTTAATCAGACTCAGGCAAATAACTTACAAAACAGAACAGTTCACACAAGAGAAAAGTTGAAAATGAAAGCTCTAATTTTATACTTACTTTTAACTTGATAACTGTAGAAAAAAGCTATTATAAATGTTATATTTTTTATAATTTACACGCAAAAATCTTACATATACAATCGGATGTAAAGGAACAAATGACTTGCTGCCTTACACCAAAGAGTTATGCTACAAATACCAGGTTGTCCCTAAAGTTCTGCACCATCAATGGTATGCAGATTTCGACGTGGATCGGACGACAGAGTAAGATGCGCATGCGCTAAAAAGTGCCGCCAGGTGAACAGGTAGAGGTAATAGAATAGTGTGTATGCTCATTGAGAAGAATAGCGTCCGTAGTAGTAGTGTGAAATCGTGAAAGATGTGTGATTCAAAAACCGCGACACGTGCCGTGCTTCGTTTTCTATGGAAAAAAGGCCTAAGTGCGAAAGCGGCTAGCGAGGAAATCTGTGCAGTTGAAGGACCTGATACGATCAATCGATCGACAGCATCCCGGTGGTTCAAACGTTTTTCGTCTGGCGATTTGAGCCTGGAAGAGCAGCCTCGAAGTGGACGGCCAAAATTGGATGTTGGGACCGCTGTAGCAGCTGCTGTCATGGCCGAACCTCAAACCAGCACACGTGTGATAGCCCACAGGTTAGGGGTATCCAAAAATACAGTGCACCGGAGGCTCCTTGAACAGGACTTCAGTAATAAGCGACCGAGACAAAGTCCACATGAGCTGACACAACTGCAGGCCGAGAACAGAGTGAAACTCTGTCAAGAACTTTTGAAAAACCCAAGGGATGATCGGTTCTGGAAACGCATCGTTACTGGGGATGAGAAGTGGGTGTTTCTCCGCAATCCAGACAATCGCAAACAGTGGGCAAAACGAGGTCAAGATACCCAGGCCCAGGCGAAACAAGACAGATTCGGCAAAAAGGTCATGCTGTGTGTTTGGTGGAATATCCATGGCATTCTTCACTTCGAATTGGTTCCTGAGGGCCGTGCCGTCACAGGGGACCTCTATGCCGAACAACTGGAGCGTGTTCACGCTGTACTTGTGCAGAAATACCCCGCTCTGACAAACAGAAAGAGAGTATTGCTGCAACATGACAACGCACCAGCTCATCGCTCCAGAAAAGTGCAAGCGAAACTCGCGGAACTCGATTGCATGGAGGTTCTTCCGCATCCTGCTTATAGCCCTGATGTTGCCCCATCCGACTACGGTTTGTTTCGTTCCATGACGCACTTCCTCTGTGGTAAACAATTCAATGACTATGACGAGGTGAAACACGCTTGTCAACAGTTTTTCGATTCGAAACCTGCCTCCTGGTATCATCACCAAATTGAACTTTTGGCACAACGATGGCTAGCTGTCCTGAATCACAATGGCCTGTATTTTGCTGAATAAAATACTTTGTGTTTCTGATACCATTGCTTTTTATTTCGACGCTTGTATGGTGCAGAACTTTAGGGACAACCTGGTAAAGCTAGAAGTAATGCGTATATAAAATCTAGGGCATAAACTATGCCCTGTTTTACAGCCAATCTTTTTTGTTTGCATGCATATACAGGGGAAAAAAAAAAGTTTCTCAATAAATCATCTCTAATTTTAGACAGATATACCCAAATTAATGATATAGCTGGTCGCATTGGAAGGTTAAAAAAATAAAATAATGGTAATAATAATTAGTTAACCTTAACCAAAGTAAATACGGAAAATAAATAAAAGTTTTTACTGAATAGAAGTGAATAATTCAATCAAATCAGCACTTCATTTTAGAAAACTTATTTTTTTCAAATCGCAGAAAGAGGAAAAAAAAAAAAAAAAAAGAAATCTTAACACATCCTTTGAGATTCTCCTTGTTTACTTTATTATTTAACAATCGGCGAGATTTTGTGACTAACTGATCTGCATCATCAAATAAACAGGCTGAATAAATACTTTCTAAAACAACAGATGACGTGATAATCCAAATTTCGAATACAGAGAGATGGGAAAAAAAAAAAAAAAAAAAAAAAAAAAATTCTTCCTACGAGCGAAGCTACGAAGTAAAGTTTTCATTATTATTCCTCCAGATTTTTTGCGAAGAAAACAATCGGTTCACACACTTATATAAACGCTGGCGTTCGAAATTAGAGCAAAACAGGTCCTGTTTTCTTTTTCTGCGCATATTTTTTAAACAAATAAGCATATGTGGAACATAAAATTTGAATGGCATGTTCTTTATCTAACTTTGTAATAATTTTTAAATTAATATTAATTCAATTCTTCTCAAAAGTAAGCTTTGGAAGAAATTAAATATAAATTTAAGAAAAGAATAATAAAGGAGAAATGGTATTAAGGTTGCATTACAGATGAGTGAATATATACATGCCTACCACTGTTAAATTAAACAAGAACGGAAGATCATGCGGTAAGCACTGATTATTAACACTTTCCAACTGTACGTACTTGTTGTATCGTATATTTTTCAATGTTCTTTGCCTACGTTATCACACAACGGACGAACAGACAGAAGTACTGAAAAGCATACAGATAGACTAATTAAATTCATAATCACCAGTAAACATTGTTGGAAAGTGTTAAAAAGGCTTAAGGCAAAAGAAAATGCATCGCTTAGACTAACTGCAGCCCTTAATGTATCTGAATATTTTAGTGCAGCCTTTTAAATATGTAAGTTAACCATATAGTCTATGCAAAACATTATTTTAGCATATTAAAAATAAATTTCACTTTACTTATGATTTTTGCAGAAGAAAGTTGTTTAAATGTGATCCATAAATATGTCTCTCCTAAAACGGAATACTTTGGCATTTTTTGGGGTGTCCCTGTACACACACCAGTTTTATAGGACTTATTAAAGCTATTTTGATTAGGGAATATATCATAGTGAAGTTCAATAACAGATATAATTTTTTTAAAAATTCTGAAAATATTTACGAACGCTAGGGCTAAGGGCGGGCAGACGTACAAATAGACAGATGGACAGTCGGACTGATAGATATACAAATTGAAATCCTATTCACACTTAAAGATTGTTAGAAAGTGTTAAAAACCCTTAATGTAAACAAAAATGGAATTCCAGCAAATTTCCAATAAAAGTCTTTAATGTAACTGAATATTTCTGTGTGACCCTGTAAATCTAACGCTAATCAAACTACATTCTGTAGAAAGCATTTTTTTTTTGAATATAAATAACATATTTCAATTTCAGTACGATTTGTGCAAAGTAAAGTTATTAAAATTTAGTTTATAGAAATACCTCTCATAGAACGCGATGTTTTGGAATACTTTCGGATGTCCTTGTACACAAACCAGTAGGGGGTATTTACACCATTTTCTATAGAAAACATCCGATAGTGAACATGAATAACATATTTCAATTTCATTAAGATTTGTGCAAAGTAAAGATATTAAAATATAGTTTACAGAAATACCTCTCATAGAACACAATGCTTTGGAATACTTTCAGGTGTCCCTGTACACAAACCAGTAGAGATATTCACTCCATTTTCAATAGAGAAAATCCGATAGTGAACTTAAATAACATATATCAATTTCAAGAAATTCCATGCATATTTACGGGAGTTAGAGCGCGGAGACAGTCCGCGCTATAACTTCCGTACATATTCATGGATTTTTTTTAAACTGATATATGTTACTGAAGTTTACTATCGGATTTACATCCGAATGTATTCCAGTGCTAGCGTTCTACGAGAGACATTTCTATAAACCAAATTTTAATAACTTTACTTTGCACAAATCTTAATTAAATTAAAATATGTTATTCAAATGAACAACAAAAAAAAAAAAAAAAAAAAAATGCTTTCTGAATATAGTATGACTAGCATTAAGATTGACAGGGCTACACAAAAATATTTGGTTACATTAAGGGATATTTTTGCAAATTTTCTGCAATTGCATTTTCGTTTACATTAAACATTTTTAACTCTTTCCAACAATTTTTAAGTGTGAATATGATTTGAATTTGTGTGTCTCACTGTCCAACTGTCTATCTGTCCGCGTCCAGAGTCCGTAAATATACAAACCACGAACATTACCAAAACGTTTTATAACGAAAATTTCATCCAATTTTCATGTTCGTATGTATTTTTTTAAAGAATTATTAAATGGCCACCACAAGACTTTCTTCTCTATAATCTTATTCAAATTCACGCAGTACAAATTATCTCTTAAAATATTATTTATTAAAATTGTTTTCCATGATGAACGCAGACGATTTTTATCTCACAAAAGTATAACACTAAATGCCGAAAGAAAAAGTCAATTTCGTGCCAACATTAGAAGAAATGCGATCTTTTCTGGATCTGGCGAATTCTACTTACCATAATGTGTTATTTCAACTATGAAATTTCGTGGTGGCGAATTCATGGTGTGTTCCTGCTTTTCTTGGTTTGAACCTCGACCATTAATTTCAGTAGATGGAGCACTCGATGCTGAAGCCTATGAAGGAATTCTGGATAATTATGTTCTTTCCTACCCTTTGGCAAAAGTTTGGTAGTGGACCGTTTTTGTTCTAGTATGATAATGCAAGGATCCACTAAGCGCACCGTACACAACAGAATGGTTTGATTTTGATATCAATCCCAATGAACAACTTCGGGATGAGTTAGAACGCCCCGTTTGAGGGTCCGCTCACAACACCATTGCAGAGCTGCCAAACTCTCGGATATACCACTATTCTCTTGTTATTATCGGCTTGTTGAATCTAAGAATTTTCACTAAAATATAAAGTAGATATTTCTATTAAAAAAAAATATATATATTGGTATTAAAAAAAATAAAAACGGTGTGTGCCATACTGCTTTCCATTGTGCCTGCAATGAAATTTTTCTCTCCGCAATGCATGCACAATGGAATGAAATATCTACCGCTCGCTATCCACTGAAAACTCGTTGAAAGTCTTCCTAGAAGGGGTCAGATGGTCATCAGTGCGAAAAGCGGGCCTACAGCATACTGACTTTATACAGGCGTAAGTAAAAACATAATAATAATAATAATAATATTAGTGTTCAATCAACGGCAGTATAATGTACGTTACCTGAAAATAAATATGGATAAAACCTCCTTAAATTTTGCTTTTTTTTTTTTTTTTTTTTTTTTTTTAGCGATTAAAATTGAGTTTATTCTATCGAGTACAGTAAAGACGTTTACTTGAGGTTTTTACATAAGCAGCTCAATACATTTGGCTAATAAATTATGGGAAAAAAAAAATTCTAATCAAAGTTCGTGCATGCGCAGTTAAAAAATATTTAGTAAAAGTACTCATATTCATTAGATATTTAATATTTTTATATTCTGATTACAGCAAGTTTTTCTACTACAGTATGAAAAATGTTCAAAAAATAACATTGCATTGGTTTGAAAACCCTGCTTGTAATAAACAAAAAGCGTGTGAAAATCATCAATTATAGGGAAGAAACCTTTTAACTCCATGAATATACATGCCAGTCTTATACAATGAATACAATTAATTAAAAGAAGCCCCATAGTCACATCAGGCTACAACGCAATTTAAGCATTACTTTTTTACAGAGTGGTCTCAAACATTTTGCCTTTTTTTTTTTTTTTTCAATTTATTACTGGTCCCTTTTTCGCTTTAGGAGCAAAACTTTCGTTCAAATACGTGAGGTATAACATGTTCTTTACACTCCTAAAGTTTCAAGATTATTCGTCAAATACTTTTTGTGATATTTGATAAAACGTCTTAAATCGAAATTGTCCTATCATTTCTGAAAAAATGTAGTGTATATGAATATACTTAAACAATGAAATTCAATTTATTTTTTTGGGGCACAATTCTTCAAAAACTTCTGTTGTAGTTGAGCTTACTTGGATTTGTTTAACCGTTATTCTATCGTAAATAGGTTTTTAAGATGTGTAAAAAGGAAAATGTTCTTTGTTGCGAATATGAATATGTTGGGATGTATCAATTTTTCCCATTTTGAAATTACCTGAATGGTGTTTTAACGCGAAGCAATAGCATCACTTTCAAACTTTTTGTGCCACAGTTTACATTCGGCTTCCAAAATTGCTGGATTTCATGATAAATTTGTATCACAAAGTTCGCGGTACTTATGAAAAACTTCCAATGTCTTTGTGGTCGAAACATTTTTCTCATTTGGCAAAAGAGGAAAAAAAAAAGAAAGAAAGAAAGAAAAAGAAATGTGTTTCGGTGCTTTCTGAAAAATTCTTAGTTAACTCAATGCATAGACAACAAAGGGAATAAAAATAGTTCTCCTGAAGTAACTCATTAGCAGAATCCGATGGAAACATTACACCGTAATATTTGTTTGAATGCAGTTCTTTGTTTTTAATACCAATATCGAAATTCTTACCTTTTTATTTGCTTCATCATAAATATCTTTGAAACACGAATCCAACGTTTCATTAAGAGTATTAAATTGACCCACAACATCATTAATTAGGACTACTAAGAAATCACTATCAGATTTTTGAAATAATTTTGACAATGATAATATATAAGCAAATATATTTTGTAAACTAAATAAAGCTATTAAGAAACCAAATTTGCCCTGTGTGCCATTATGGAAGTTTTGCGTTAGAAGATGCACATGTGTGTTCCCCACTTAGTGATGATATCAAGACTATGGACGGCTGCATCATATAATTCTATCATTATACTGCTTTGTCATTCAATCCATCTAGTAGTTGGGCAAACTGGACGCAGTTTCTACCGAGTACTATCCAGTGCATATATATTAATATTTTCAAGAAAAATATTTTGTCTTTTTGATGTATTAAAGAAATTATACAACTTTCGAATTTTCCTATACATTTTAGTATTTCGTTCACCGACACAACATTTCCAATCGTTAAATTTAAATTGCGCGATGAACAATGTACGTAAAAGCTTGTGGGTATTTGGCAGAAATAAAACAACACATAAATATTCTCTTATGATTAATAAGTTTCAATTCTTTTTTTCAAATACTCTAATAAATAAATATA
This sequence comes from Salticus scenicus, assembly GCA_963930645.1. Taxonomy (NCBI): domain Eukaryota; kingdom Metazoa; phylum Arthropoda; class Arachnida; order Araneae; family Salticidae; genus Salticus; species Salticus scenicus. The sequence goes on along the minus strand of OZ005657.1, from coordinate 88,907,393 downwards.
AAAATCTTACCTTCTATAAGCTTGTACAATACAGCACTAACGATTTGAAATTCGAAATTAGCGAAGAGAAAAGAAGATGTAAAGAACAGATGCAGAATTTAATTTGAGAGGCAATTCACTATCGTTTGTTTTGGAATAAAGCGCACATGCGCAGAGCTTATATGCAGGTCAGCCTGTATCTTTACTTTTCCTTTATACTTGAGTGGTGATTAATAGATCATAGTAGTTATGCTTCATAGAAACTCCTTCTTTACGTATTAGTTTAATTAGGCCTTCTTTCCGTTTTGTATTCCCGTCTCCTGTTTTTTTAGCGCTTTTTAAAGAAACCATTTGGACATTAGACCGCAAAATCGTTCTATAAAACTGAAAACTAAAAAAGCAAGGGAAAATACTGTTCTAATTTTATTTCTATCTATAAAAGAGTACTTCCACTCACTCAACGCATAGCAAAAACCCGAAATTGGGTCAGGATCGCAGAACATATAGTGTAAACACGTGTTTTTTTTTTTTTTTTTATTCTGACTCTTCTCCCCGAGGGGGAGGGGACTAGTTTCCCGCCCAACTACTTACCTCTGTCCCCAATAAACACGGCAGGGAAGCTTCTATGTGATGTACCAAAAAACAGTTTCCCCTATTTTCAAAAATCGAATTTTACGATGCGAAAACCAACACAAATCGATTTTTAAGTATGACGTCATTAATTTACTTTAGTTTGAAGACATTTTACTTTTTTCAATTGTAATCAATTTACATTGTTGTAGTCAATGAATATAGTTTATAGATAATCACGATTTTAATATGGAAGTATCGCTTCGATATTTTTTTTTTTTTTTTTTTATTTACTGGAATCAAATGCTAATTTAACTAATTTTGCTAATTTAACTTGTTTGCATAAGTTGTTTTAAGCGTTATAAATCTCTCCCCTCCTCTTAAAATCACAGGCGAAACTTTAATTTGAAATACTTTAAAATAGACCTTATAAAAGTTAAATTTGGCTTTTTAATTTCAATTTATTGTTATTTTACGGTTTAGATCAATTTCTTCTGATAAATGTTTGATGAGATTTAAATGAAAAATTATGACTGGGTTAAAATTTGTGTAAGAATATTATAGACACGCTATTTTTCATTTATATTGACAATATGCACTGAATAGTAAGAACTGGTACAATATAAATTTCTCAATACAATTCCTAGGTAAATATAAAGCCTAGTATTCCCAAAATACAACTTTTATACTAAATAAAACATTCTGTGCAACCACACCAAGACAGATTTATCTATCTGAATTATAAAATTCAGATTTCGGCAGCACAAATATCTCCGCCACGAGAAGAAAGAAAAACTCCAGTCCTTTATTTGAAAGTCTGATCGATACACTATCGAGCTCGATGGTTTAAACCAGAGGTGTGCAAGGGTTTGGCTATAAGCTGATTAAAATATTCTATTTGAATCTGAACCTAATCCACGCCGATCCATCTCAGATATTGTCTAGAAATAAAGAAAAAGTAACTATATTGTAAAGCAATTAATCAGTTTTTAAAGTAGCTGTCATTTTGTGATGCAGGGTTCATACTCAAATATGGGAAAAAAATTCCCTGAGTTTTCCCTGAGTTCCCAGACAATTTTCAAGAAAATATTAGTGACATATTACAAGAAACGCTCCTCTAGACAGGACAAAATACAGCTACTTACACTGTATAATGTCATATTACTGCCGATCATGATAGAAATTCAGGTAGAAATCATTATTTACATGCGTATTTTCACAATACTTAATCATTTAAATTTTGATACGAAGTTAAAAAAGAAAAACATAACTTGAGAGAAAAAAAACATTTGTTTTTCCAGGTTTTATAACTGATTTTCCCTGACTTTTAATGAAATTGTTTATTTTCCCTGAGTTTTTTTAACAAATTCCCTGAGTATTCCCTGTTTTCCAGGTTTTCCCTGAGGAGTATGAACCCTGTGATGCCTTAATATAAGAATTACTTTAAACTCTTGCCGTATTTCTTTTACGTAGGTAGTATACAAGGTGTTCGAAAAATCTCGACCTCAGTTTTAATTCCTTAGTTATTAATCTTAGATATTACAAAGATGCATAAAAAAAGGTGAAGAATTTTATAAAATCGAACGAAAATTTCAAAGGATTCAATTTCAAAAATTACAAAATTTAAATTCTTATATGGTCTTCACACAAAAGAAAAATTTTCATCATATCTTAATAAAGGCATACAAAATTTCAGCATTGTATCATAGAATTTCCTAGACATATGTTTAAGCAAAGTTGTTGACGAATTAGTTTTAATTAAAATGTGAATGTGCTTATTTATTTACGATATCACTATTCTCACTCATAATTTGTATATGACTCCCTAAAACGAGATCTGACGACTTTCATCTTTCACTCCGAGAACTTATATTGAGGTACCGAAAAATGATTTAACTCAACGTTTTTGTTGTGTCAGTCATATCTCAGAGAACTTTCATGATACACTAAAGACTCAGCTTCGCTGGTCACTAAAGAATCACTGAAGAGTAAAAAATTTCATTGAAATCAGTCAAAACTAGGGCTGGATTATTTATCAATATATCCCCAAGTATCGATATTTTTTTAATATCGCGATAACAGTATTTAAGTTCTTGTTCTATCGATATATCCCTCTAACGATATTTCCTAACGGGCACAGCTAATTTCTCTAACACGCGCACAACTAATTTCTCTAACGCGCACAGCGAGATCAAGTCATATGCGATAAACAGCGTCCAACGCCATATCTTCAAATTCTGCTTCCCCGCCTCACCGTACCCCGTACCACCCCGTAAACACCCAACAAACAGACCGCCGAATATCTTATACAAATACACCTTCTCTTCCTTTCCTCCTATTCACTGACTAAACTCGAAAAAATAACCAGTGATGCCAGATGGTCGAAAATTATTTCCCCAAACAGGTCTTAAAATTTCCCCAAATCAAGGGTTTTTTTCGAAAAAATCCCCAACAGGTTTTCCACTAAAAAGGGGAAAAAAATTTTTTTTTCAAAAAAGAATATCAAGCAGATTTTTCTGATTTGAGCTCAGATTTTTCCCCAAATGAACTCAATTTTTGAAAAAAATCCCCAAATAACAGCAAAGCTATTGAAAGTTTCTAGTCGTAGGGATAAATCATTACGTTGCCAACATTGACAGAAAGTTGAAGAACTCCCCAGATTTGTCCCCAAACATTTTAGAATTCCCCAAAAAAGTCCCCACTAACATTTGGTCCCCAAAATTGTCCCCAGAAACTTCAAAATTCCCCAAAATGGGGACAAAATCCCCAATCTGGCATCACTGAAAATAACCCTAAACGGCTTCATTTGTGCGAACTGCGCACTCTCAAATCGAAACCACTACTTAAAAAGTATGACCTTGAACGATAACATATAAAATGTTTCATTCCTCATTTATCAAGTTATCGCAGTAGTATATTATTTCCCATTCCATAATATCTCCACACCAATAATATCGAAGTTGCTCATCGCTCGCAGGTGAAAATTGAAAACACTGCAAACAGTATATCGCGTTTAGTTCATGGCAGTAGTATATTATTTCCCATTCGATAATATTCCGACACCAATAATATCGAAGCTGCTCTTCGCTCGCAGGTGAAAAGTGAAAACACTGGAAACAGTATTATTGCGTTTAGTTCTTGTTATCGGTTCGTTGACATATTGTTCGGAATTGCATGGATTGTTCGAAATATCGTCAAGTGTTTTTTTTTTTTTTTTTTTTTTTTTTTTTCTTTTTTAAGCAAAGAATTAACTGAAATTGATTACTTATTTTTTTAAAATTGGATTCATTATTGTATCTTCTGCACATATAAGAAGAAAATATAAGATTTGGATAAACGTTTTTCCGGTTTTTGATGAATTTACACGTTTTGAGATTTCCTTGCATTTTAATCAACTGAAATTGTCTACTCATTTTTAAAAAGTGGATTTATTACTAGTTTCTGCGTACATAAGAAGAAAGAAGATACGAAATAAATTTCGATTTCCGTTTTTTGATATATTTACACGTTTTGGGTTTTCCTTGCATTTCATTTAAGTGAAACTGATTACTTATTTTTTTTTAAGTTGATTTATTATTATATCTTCTGCATATACAAGAAGAAAGTGTAAGATTTGGATAAATTTTGATTTCCAGTTTTCGATGAATTTACACGTTTTGAGATTTCCTTGCTTTTCAATTAACTGAAACTGACTACTTATTATTTAAAATGTGGATTTATTACTGGCTTCTACATCCATAAGAAGAAAGTAGAAGACACGGGGAAAATTTCGATTTCTGGTTTTCGATGAATTTACACGTTTTGAGATTTCCTTGCATTTCAATTAACTGAAATTGACTACTTATTCTTAAAAAAGTGGAGAAAGTATAAGATTCAGAAAAAATTTAGATTTCCAGTTTTCGATGATGTTACAAGTTTTGAGATTCCTTGAACTCTAATTGACCATTTTTAAGATTTCCTTTCTTTCTTTCTTTTCTTTTTTCTTTTTTTTTTAGTTCGAACGCTCTATTTCATGGACGACTCGTGCCTATCGGCCAACAGGGGTCGCTGCTGTGATGCAATTTAATTCCGTTTATGAGAAGGCAGTTGCTTTGCTTTGCAAAAAGTGATTGATCTTCAACCACTGGGCGGTACTAGTATATAAATATAATACAATTTCCAAATGTTATAAAAACATTACAAAATATGAATTCAATATATATATCTTAAAAAAAAAAAAAAAAAAAAAAACATGGTATGGTAAGTAGATAAAAAATAAAATAAAAATGGCAGGAAATTGACCTTTAGAATACCTATGAGTTATAGGGTTTCAAATTAATATTACTCTACAACCGAGAAAGTTTATTCGGTGGCAATTCTAAAGAAAGTTTATAAACAGCATTTCTACTGTGCATTTCTTATTCACTGAAATTAATTTAATTACAACCATATCGCTATCAATGACTAACAGGAATATTAGTAAATGAACTTTCTTTATACTCAGGAATGGGAATTAGGCGCAAAACTCATACTAATATTTATTTTTAAAATTTCCGTATATAAATGAATCATTGATATATATATAGAGAGAGATAGATAGATAGATAGATAGATAGTTAAGTTACGACTTCTGCGCAAAATTTTATTAATCATCTACATTCTAAGTACAACTTCATTTTTCTTAAGCTTATATTTTTATTATAATTATGTATCTTAATGATATACTTTGTGTAAATAAAACACATATCACCCATTAGCTCTCTTAAAATGTGATTTTGAAATAATTAAATCTTAAAATAGAAAGAATGGAGGACAAACTATTCAGAAATATACTTAAAAGTAATGGTATAAATTAAAAGAAACACAAAACATTGTGTTGCTATTTATGCATTTTCTTTCTTTTTTTTTTTTTTTTTTTTTTTTTCTTTTTAATAAAAAAGATTTGGAAGTAATATACCAGAAAATATAAATATACATATAGAAAACACTCCCCACTTGTATACATTAAAATTGGCGTTCATTTGTCTTTAAAAAGTAGCAAATATCTATTTTCCTTCTCTTGAAATAAATATCGCAATATATCACCAATATCGATATTAACTTGATGATATATCGCGATATTTAATTTCTGATATCGTCCAGCTCTAGTCAAAACCTCGATTTGGGTTCCAACTGCCTTCAAACCAATTTCTTTCCTCCCCGCAACATGCTGAGTCTGGATCTCCGCTCCATGCGGCACGACTTGCACGACCTACACTTCGAAATGTGTTTTTTGCTCGTCTCCCCGGCCCTAAAGGAAAAAACAGGGAATTTTTGCAAAATTTCTTCATAAAGTGTGTTAGGAACACATAACCAACCTACACATCAAATATCACCTTTCTGGGGTAATTTAGAACAGAGAGTGGGGAAAAGGGAAATTAAAAAAAAAAAAAAAAACAACCTATATAGTGTGTGTTAGGCACACCTAAACAACCGACGTACCAAGAAATCGCCTTCCTAAGATAATTTAAAACAGAGTTACACTTGTAAAAGTGCTTTTTACACCCCTGACCCCCCCAAAGGGGAAAAGGTGATATTTCACAAAATCCCTTTATAGCGCCTGTTTAGTATACAAAACACAGCCACAAACCAAAAAAGCACCTTCCCGAAACAATTTGCAACAGTGTTACGCATGGACACTCGTTTTTTGTCCCCCCCCCCACTACCCGCCAAAGGGGAGGAGAGGAAATTTCGCAAAATCCCTTTATAGAGTGTGTTACGCACACGTAATCTTTTTTCTTTTTTTAAATGGTACTCAAGTCTAGTCTCCCCATGCACAATTTCTTCACCCTGAAGTAATTTGGATCCGAGTTATGCTCGCAATCGTATAAACCGCCTATTCTCCTCCCAGGGGAAAAGAAGGGAATTTTAAAAAACACGGTCATAGCAGATGTCACTGCTCTCGAACCTCGAACCAACTTTCACATTCACACCAGAATTCAAGACCCAGTCCCATACAGAATCGCCACGGCTGTGTTGACTCAGTAAGTGGATGTACTCTTTTATTTGTATAGATGAAAGGTTATCTGAAATCACGTTTTTCCTCCCACTTGGGGACCGAATTTCTAAAATTCCAGAAATTGGTTTTTAGGTATTCGTGTTTGCTTTATTTTGAAGCAAAAATCTTACTGGATAATTCTAAACACATATAACCGTAGGATATCTGTATTTTGTTTGAGATATGAAAGGTTATATGAAAGCATGTTTTGCCCATCTCCTCGCCTTAGGAGCTGAATTTGCTTATATTTAAATGCGAAAATCTTAGAATTTTTTTTTGTTTGTTTGTTTGTTTGAGACATGAAGGGTTACGTGAAATCACGTTTGTCCCTTCCTTCACCCTTGGGGGTCGAATTTCTAATATTGCAGAAATTGGTTTTAAGTATTTGTGCTAGTTGTATTTTAAAGTAAAAATTTTACGGATTTTTTTTTTTTTTTTTTTTTTTTTTTTGAGATATGAAAGATTTTGTGAAATCACGTTCTGACCCCATCCCCTCCCATCCCTCGGGGGGTAAATTTCGTAAAATTGCTTCTTAGTGGGTGTTTACACTATATATTCTATAATCTGACGCAGTTTAGAGTCAGTGGATCCAGTAGATTTTGCTGTGCATTGATGAGTCGTTGAGTGAGTGGTAGTACTCTTACATACAAACACACACACACATATAAAATTGTAAATCACAATAATATTTAGCATAGAAAAGACACATTATTAATTCCAACTTCACCCCCCCCCAAAAAAAAAAAAATAAATAAATAAAATAAATAAATAAAATAAATAAAAATAACTATGATTAGTAAATGAAAGTAAAGACTGATAAAAATCCACTCATGCCAGCCAATGATGAATGAATTAATTTAACGAATGAAATATATATTGACATTTTGTACATGGCCTTATTAGAGTATTCGACATTTCTTTCTCATTAATTTTTTTTTTTTTTCTGTGCGGGCGTCGTATAAAAAAAAAAAAAAAAAAAAAAAAAAAATATTATTTTAATTTTTTAAGTTGAATCCCTGAAATTTCTAACTAATTTCAGAAAAAGTTGTTCCTTTTTTAAAATACTTTTGCAATTTACAGCATATATCAAGATCAATGTTTGAATTAAAACCCATGTGAAAAGTTTGAACACATTGTATAACTTTAAAGATCTTCCTAACCGGATTATTTTCTATAGATTTAAAAATATTGTATCATTCAATAATAAAGGAAAAGGTGGTCGCCATCTACCCCTTATAATCGCGCTCGTCAGCTTAGCTGTTTCGGTGGTTTTTCTACAAAACTCGCGTAAATAGGGGCAGGATCTCTTAAAAAGACACCTTCTCCACTCACGAAGGGCATTCTACCCAGGTTTAGGTCTCTAGGTAGACAATCACTTTTAAAACATACACCACACCAACAACAGTCTTTCCACCTACAGCTATTTTTCAACTGCACAACGAATTTAATTTAGACTTTCATTTTACGGTTATTCACAAGCAGTGAATGAAAATGCTTCAATGTCATTTTTGAAGACCCACCAACGGTGATAAAGGATCCCGGGACTTAAGTGGGCCCGTGACAGAGAACCAAAAAGTAAAATTTTTCGCAAATAAAAAATATTGTTATAGGTAAGCTCTATATCAATCATAATACTGTGAAAACTTTTTACTTTAGTATTATGTTGTGCCAACGGAGAAACGGTTAAAAAAGAAAAAAAAAGTGTCAAATAAATCAGTTGTATAAACTTAGGAGGTTTCGTCATATTACCTTTGAATTAAAAGTATAACAATTCCTAATAAAATTGTACTGGTTTGTTTCAAAGAGGTTAACCTCTTTCGGTTTGTTTCTTAACACTTTGCACTATGATGTCATCTCTGGCATGAATAAACTCAAGGCAAACAATCGGCTGCTTAGTATGTTCGAATCGAAATATACAATGTGGAAGGCGAGCAACAGTATTTTTGTGAAACTTGCGACAGGAAGCAATTTTTACATGTGTCATATTGTTTTAAAAAGCACCATACTTAATATATATATATACAATAGTTTTGTTAATAAAACATTAAACTTTAAGTAATTGCAAGCAATTACTTCATTCATAATATGTGATATTAAAACCGAAAAAAATAAATCAGAGTTGGCTGAAAACAAACTGGGAAAACAATTATAGTGCAAAGGCTTGAAAAGTGAAACTACAGTTTGATAGATAAATTATAATAAGCAGGAAGTAAACTAGTAATAAAACGTCAGCCATTAGTTTTTGAGTAGGACCCAGCTTGCCAACTCAAATTTTGCTCTGCTCCTATTGACAGCTCTCGGGTGAAAACGGCCCTGGACTTCTTAGAAAGACCTGCACGACGGGCATTTCCCGTTAAGCCAAAGTCCCTAGTGCAGACAATTGGTTTTGATCCGAACACTAACACTTACTAATAGCTAAAAATGACCTTACACTGGCGATAAAAGTCATGAAAAATTCAGGAAGAATAACAAAATCCATGTAAAATCCTACAAAATCTTAATAAAGTACCGCGAAGTTCCGTACACACTCAAAATTCGTCCCTACATCCTGAAGAAAACTGCTAAATTCCTTTTTCCTTTTCCTTTGCTAAATTCCTTTTTTTTTTTTTTTTTTTCTTTTAAGGAACAAATCGCTACAGTTGGCGTTGGCACACACTGGTGCCTTCAAGTAGTTATTGCCTCCATTGTGAAGCATTAATTATGTATCTGTCATTCTTAAAAGAGCATTTCCAATAGAGGGGCTAACTTGCGCATACTGAACATAAAACACATTCATTTGCATATTCCGTGATTTTGTTTCGAAATATTTTAATTAAAATGTCTATATTTTTTATATATTTAAAATCATATTTGTTATGTATATGTTTTCACAAAAGGATCACATTGGATGCATTTGCGCAATTAAAGAATGAAGCAGGGTTGGCCAATTTTTGCCGAAGTGGAAAAAACCATGGTAAAAACCGTGGAAAAAACCGCCCCGGCAAAAATAGTTTTTGCCACAATTTTTGCCAGTGGCAAAAATTACCAGTATTTCAAACAGAGTTTTAAGGATTTTAATTACACGATTTTAATTTTTAAATCATAATTTTAACAAATTAAAACCAGAGATTTAATTACACTCTTGATCAACTGATTCTTATGTAAATCATTAAAATAATGCATTCTAAAATTTCTTTAAAATGAAATTTTTAACATCAACAATTAACCTATTTTTTTTTTTTTTTTTCATTTTTAAAAATATTTAAATTGCCTATCTAAAAAATATTCTTCAATAATTAATTACTATAATATTTGTGTATTTCAAAGTGTTACATATTTTTGTTTACAGTGGGGAAAAGTCAAATATTGACTCAGTTGTTCTAAAATTTGCCAATCAGTCACTGATCATGCATTTTTTGGAATTGAAATGTAAATTGCAAGTAAACTCTCTCTCTCTGAATATGTCTTACTTAAGATTTTTTTACTTCAATAAAATTAAAATATAATTTTGTAGTTTTTATTTTTATGGTTAATTTCAGGGACTGACAAAGTTTCAATATTTTAGGAGCCAGAAATATTGAATTATTTCTATGACAATACTCACAGCAAAACTTAATAATATTTCATAATTGTATAATTAATGCAGGTCATTCACATATTATTTTACATTGAATAAATGAACTATTCAGTTAAAAATGTGAACTTAGGAAATTTTTAAGAAAATAACTATTTTTTATTTATAAAGATAAAAACAAACTATTGGGGGGAAAAAATCCACAGAAATAAATATTATTTTTACCTTTAATATAATCATTAAATATATTGAGAGTGTTTAAGTTTTGGCTTTAAAATACGAAATGAGAAAAAAAATATATTTACATAAAAAATAAAAAAAAATTTTGTCAGTCTGCGTAACTGGTCACCAATGGATATTTATAGTCACCCTGGCACCCGGAATTTGTCGGACACTGGTTGTCTGGTTATATATTATTAATAATTAATTAATTATAATTACTTTTTAAATTAAAAAAGCTTCAAGCATTTTTTTTCATTGAGGTGCCAAAGTGTAAAGGTTGAAAATTGAAAATGATTGTGTTGTTCTAATTTTATTTTTCCACTTTTCCTAATTTTTTCCATTTTTGCCACTTTTTGCCTGGTTTTTTCCACTTTTTGCCGCTGTCCTGGCAAAAATGCATTTTTGCCGGCAAAAACCCAACCCTTGAATGAAGTAATCAAGCAGGAGTCGACCCAAGTTTTAAATTTTGGCGCTATTATTGTGAAAAAAATAAAAATAAAAAATAAATAAATAAATAATAATTTAGTGATTTTCTTTCTTTCTTTCTTTTCTTTTTTTTTTTTTTTTTTTTTTGAGAAACAAATTATAGTGCAAATCCTTCCATTTTAGCAATCGCTCGAAAATAGTATTTAATACCAAAGTAATGTTGTAAGCAAAGTATAAGTCATTTAAAATATACTGAAAAACATGGGAAAACTTTCTGACCCCAATCTTTACACTGATCGATTCCTATTAATTGCTTCAAAGTTTATTCGCAACTAGCCGCCATTAGAGACCAAAAGGTTCGCGATCTTTGAAAAGTCTAACCGTATAAAAACCCCTGCTAGGTGGCATCTGTGCGATGCTTTTTCTTCGTTTCAGAAACTACAAAAGCCTGTTCGCTCATAGTGTAAATACCTTTGTAATTGTATTATTATTATTACTATATATATATATATATTTAATACACTACATATATTGGAATTCGAATAAACGACTACGTCAGAAACGCCAAAGAAAAATATTGGATATGCATACAGCTGTTTCGGCAGCTTTAAGCGTGCCGTCTTCAGTGCAAAAAGGATTTCCACCGCCAAGTCTCCTGTTATTATATATATTGGGTTGTTCGATAAATAATGTCTTTTTTTTTTCCCCCATGTTTTTCAAAGTTAATTTATTTATATTAACATCAAACATTGATCAATGATATATTGACCATTTTGTTGGATGACTTTTTGCCATCTTTCGGTAAATTGAAAAATTCCACGTTCGAAGGAGCCTTGGATTTTAGAAGCGAAGGTTTTAAAAAAAGACATTATTTATCGAACAACCCAATAGAAACAATCTATACACAGAAAATCGGTGTTTATAAAAAGCTAGTAACATTCAATACAGTAATTTGTCGGAGGAAACTTCAATTAAAAAAAAAAAAAAAAACATTGGTGAGTAATTGGCTGTTTGACTTGAAACAAAAGCCAAACAGTTCATTGTTTCTTCTTCTAGTGTTCCCATTTTCTTTCTTTGTTGTTTCAGCTTCTTGCAAGTCAAGTTTAAACAATAGTTAGTTTCGTGTAGAACTCATTATTTTCCTTGAATTCATCACCCAGATTATTCACGTATAAATATACAATTTTAAGTATTACTTCTAGAATAATATTGGTCTAAAAAATCAAAGGAAAAGTAAAACATTGAAGACGAGGAAACAGTTGAGAATTGAACGAAGTTTAAACCGTGTAGAACTCATTATCCAGATTATTCACATATAATTATAAAATTTTAAGTAATACTTCTAGAATAATATTAGTCTATAAACGATACGAAACATAAAACATTGAGGGTGAGAAAACAGTTGTGAATCAGACATTAAACCTCGTTTTACTTGTATGCTCGAATGAACAGCTGGATAACATCTGTCAATTAGTGGTACAATTTAATTCAAATAGGGTAAAGTAGAATTTTTTATGCAACAATTTTCAGAAAGTTCATCAATCTTTGTATTTGACTTTTTTTTTTTTTTTTTTTTTTGCATATCTAATCACAGATGTAACTTTAATGAGAAGACAGCAACCAACTTTAAAGTTTTTGAATTCAAATTTCAATTCAGTGATATTTCTATAGGAAAGTCACCCAACATGGCAATAAAAATTGACCTTTTAGGGAGGTGGTCTTTAAGTAGAGGTTGTTCAGAAAATCGTAATTTATGCAACAAATTCTATAAATTAACTGATTTTAATTATTAAAATTTATATTATTTGCTTATATAGTTTTGTAATAATCATTAATATTAATTGCAATTTTAAAAAGCTTTTTAGTAGAATTGCATCAAATACTCAGTTAGGTATTCGGCAGATGACACTGAATATTTGGTTCAGCCTGATATCTTGATATTCGGCAACCGAATAGTAGAGTTAAATTTAATAAAATTAAAATATTGAAATTGGAAAAAAATTTTATTGATGTACATTACATTTTTTCTAAATTTGACCAATGTCATGATGTCAAAGAATATTAAATAAGTAAAAAATACCAATATAATAGTTTTTATTCTAATTTCTAACCTAAATTAAAACCGTCTGTATTAAAATGCAATGCATTTCAAAATAGTCACTTATTCTAGTTTAATGATGACAGCATATAAGACTATATTTACTTACAGTCAGTATAAAATACAAATTAACTTAAATAAATAAATAAATAATAATAATTAAGAATAGAAGATAGTTTATCAAAAACCAATCACTGAATTTAAATTCTGGCAAATTATGATGTAGGAACAAAAGTTTTTTTTTGGATTTTTTTGCTGCATGTCTGTGAGAGACAGCTTGTTGTTGTATCTATTAGATAATTTTGTTTGATTTTATTATATTTTCATTCTCTGGAGCTTACAACACATTTTTAGTAGCTACTCTTTTTTCTTTGTTGTACACATATGTATTAAATCAAGGCTTTCTTCCGGGTGTTTGATCATTACACTGGTATATAATGAATATATATATATATGCATATATATATACCTACATGTAGAATGAGATTAATTTTTGAAAATTCAAAAAAGGGATTCTTATTTAACATATTTGGCCCATTTTAGTATATTTGCAATAAAAAGCAATAATTAAAAAATATATATATTATTTCTATTTTGACTATAAAATTTATCTTTTAATGCTAAATTTTATGCTGATACTTTTTAATGCACATTGTATTCTTTTTACATGCAATGAATTTTTAAAATAATTAAGCTATTTTGGGTATTAAAAAAATAATTTACACTGAAATTTAAGAATTCGGTTGAACACCGAATATTCGATCAAAATTTTGACCAAATATATCATTCATTATTCAACATTCGGTATTCATTATTCAAAAAAATCACTATTCGGTGTAACTCCACCAAGTATTACATTATGTATCAGATCAAACTTTTTAATTTAACAAAATTTCGGCGTGTAGGTGCCCATTATTTTATTCATTTTCATTAAAGATTCCTGGAAGGAAATACTAATTTTAACTTTAAATTTTTAATCTTACCCAGGTTTAACACTTTTATTTGCAATCTAAAATCAACATTACTCACTAAGAAGACATTGTATTTAAATTTATTAGCTGAGTAACTGTATGATATAAAATTTACTATTCAAAGCTCCAACTTCCTCTTTAAGTATGCATATTCTTCCAGAAGTATGAAGTGAAGTTTTATTTCACTCTCATACTTTCTCATACTTTACATATTAATATTACACATATGGGGATTAACCTCAGTTATATATACGGATAGTGGCCAGTTCAAATCGAGGGCAAAATAAATCACCTAAGAGAGGTACACAATTGTACCCAGTGTTTTAATGGAGGTAAATTAGTATTTAACTTTATGTGGAAATTCTGGAACCTGAAAAACTGGTCCAAAAGAGAGGTGGACTTTTGGAGAGGTTACCATGTAAATGCATTCCTGAAAAAAATATATTTATTTTTAGAGTTCCAAGCTTTCACAAACGTACAAAAGAAAAGAAAAAAAAAATCAAAAAAGGAAGCATGCTTCATAGATCAATGACTCAAAATTGCATTTAAAAAAAAAAAAAAAAAAAAAAGTTCATTTCAGTAATTTAAAAAATAAATTTTAACAAAAACTTAAGATAGTTTATAAGAGTGTTTTAAAATATGGTTTTTATTTTAAGATTACAAAATTTGCTCGGAAAGCTCTACTATATTTCTGAATATATCTCTGATTTAGTTCTAAATTAAAGTCTGCCACTAATATATTTTTCTTCCTTTCACCTTCCTTTACGCGAATATTTTAACTATTTTTATTTTCTCATACTTATTTTTATTCTCATACTATTTTTATTCTCTCATACTTTTCTCATATGCGTTACACTCAAGTAGATCCTTAGTCGGGAATTATAAAGCAAAGATATGACCCGGGAAAAAACGTAAATAAAATCACATTATTTAAAAGATTATAATTACATTTTTTTTATAGTCTAATGTATTTTTATTTGCTTTTTAAATTTTTTTTTTGAAAGAAAATATAGTTATGCAAATGCAAAAGCCCACCATTAGTAATTTGAATATTCTGTTGCGGTGTTTAGTTAGACTTAATATCTTTCTTAGTTGACTATACATATACACTAAGCGACGAAAAAAAAAAAAAAAAGGCCACACTGCAAAAAAATTGACTTATACCTTTTATATTTGTAATAACTTCAAAACCAATGGTTGAAACAAATAAAACTGTCATGTTTGCATAATATCAAGAAATGAAATGATACCTATGTAGATTTTTTATTTAATAATTCACTTTATTACACTCTACGAAGTAATTATTAAAAATCTACATAAAACATTCTTTTTTAACGTAATATAATAAACATATACTTTGTACTGTATTATGATTTATTATACGATATAAACAAGTTATATTTTAATACATGAAATAAAACTATTTATTTGTTAGATCTAAGCAATTTTTTAATAAAAATATGTATTCTGCTTTGAGATATTCCACCTTTATACAGAATTACTGCTTTAATGCGCAATGGCATAGTATTATGCAGTGTTTTAATATAAATATCAGAAATTTCTCTGTGCCAAATATCATAAATAATTTTTTCTAGTCCTTGCAGAGTTGTAGGCTGCAATTTTTTAATCCTTGCCCCTTTCCCGCGCTTTTTTTATAGACTAAACATTTTCGAGCGGATTGATATAGGGCTATTTCCAAGTCTGATGAAAAAGAAATTCTACGATATTTTTTGTCGGATTTAACTTAAAGTTAAAAAAATATGACTGCTTACAGAATTATAGGTGCTCATGGGATAGGATAGGTAGTTTTAACAATTTAAATCGGATAAACGCACCACAGACGCCCTTTAGTATGGTGCAATATCATCTTGAAATTCTGTTTGCGGGAAAGTCTGAGATACCGTCAAAATAGTCGGTCAGGCGCCGTTTTTATAATGGCCGCGTTTTATTTCGAGTTAATTGATCCCTTGAGCATAAAAATTTGCCCGACTCATTGAAAATTTATGCACCTCCGGTACCATAATGTACGGAAAATGTGTCACTGTTTTATGAATGCAATTTTCAATAATTCGGTCCCATTTTTATCATCTTACTATTTTTTCTTTTTCTTTTTTTTAATCAGCCCGAAATAAAATAAACTTTACTCATTAGAGAAAACCAGTTAGGCCTAGTAATTAACTGATAATTTTCTTAAATTCTTGGTCAACTGACGTCTTGCTTTTTTAATTATTTTTCTCAGTAACGGCTTTTTTTTTTTTTTTTTTTTTTTTTCTCAGATCTTCTTGTTTTTAACATACTGTATTTAATTGTTCCCGCACTGTTTCTGAAGAAATTATTTTGCTATGCACTTTTTTTAATCTTTTCTAAGTTATCAGCGTGTACAAATCAATTTTTTTTAAACTTTTGTTTATCAACTTGCCACCATCTCGCTTGGATAGGCAACATGGCCGCTAAAAGACACATTTTTCGTTTAAATAGCCAAAAAATTTTACATCTTCCTAAAAATAATTTCAGGAATATTTCGTTAACATTTAATTAATTTGCCATCTCACGTATTAAAATATTTTTGACTTTCGTTCTAAAATTAATACTTTTTATGGCATCGTTAAATGCCTTACACTTGCCATTTTTGAAATACTTTCTAATATTATAATTTTCCTGACAGTTGCATTTTATTTTTAACACTGGGCTCATTCCTAAAGTGTACGTGGAAGCCGACGTAATAAAATCTGTTCGAAAATTTACTTTTTAAATGATAAAATTGGTGGTTGCAAAAAGGGAAAAGGAAAATATCCAAGTGCAGCTTTTTTTTTTTTTTTTTTTTTGTCGCTTAGTGTATATAATTTTTTTTCCTATTGATTTTTATAAAGTCCAGATTACTTTTTATGTTTAAGGCTGCACATCAGTCAGATTCTCCTTTTCCCTGTAAATCCTATGGGCCTTTTTGTTGCTTCGTATTATAAGAATATTTCATTCATAAATGACGTTTTCAAATTCTGCTTTTTGAATGCCTCTCTTTAAACATGCCATCTTTTATCAGAGTGAGCAGTTAAAAATAAATAAAATAATTAAATATTTTATTTCATTAAATAAAGCTCTGTGCCTCTAATTTCCAATTTCAAAAAGAAATACTTAATTTTTTTAATCATCCACTAAGATAAAAGTTGACATACCCTTATAATCCCAAGAAAACAAAATTCCCTCGAGAATACATGGGAAGGGAGAAAGATTAAATCTGACTGATTTATTCTTTCTATTCTTAAATATATTCCACAATCTAAGTTAACATTGTGTACAGCGTAAAATACACTAAAACTGAAATATATATATATATATATAAGACACAGGTTTATATTTTAAAGTGGGACTGGGTGAACTTGATGTTTTATAGTAAATTTTATAGTAAGGGTGGTCAACTAACAGTCCACATGGTAAAACTTTGCGGGCAAGGCTGAATTTGAAAATTTATACATTAATAGCGTCTGTTAATACAGCAAAAATTTAGAAATGCATCCCGAATCTTCTGAAGAAAGAAAAAAAAAAAACCTAAAATGGTCATAGCAAATATCAGGAAAAGCATCTTGCAACTGCAACTTTACAGCTTCTGATTGAAGGATGTAAATTTACTAATTAATGAATTAAAATCAAACTCTATACATACCTTATCTATGTCAGTGTTTTATATTTCAACATCTTTTTGTTTAAGGGGACAAGAGATGATGAAAGTTATCAAAATCAATGGAATTAAAAACATCTAGATAGTTATTATACAATTAAGCTATGTAATAAGTAATACTTTTAAAATAATATGTTAATATATATATATATATAATTTTAAACTTTATTTTTATTTTATTTATTTATTTTTTAAGGGGGGGGGGTTCCAAATTTCGGGATTAATTAGTTACTTATAATACTCTTTGCTAATTTGTTTTCATCCAATGCTCTTAAAAATTTGTGTGAATGTTGATCAGTATATTTGTCACAAAACTGGCCATTGATCTTGAAATCAAGAAATTATTGCATTTATTACATACAAACTTTTAAATTCAGTTGTATAACAAAAATTGATGAAGACTTCAACTTTTTTTTTTTTTTGTAACTGATGCTGTAATTCAGATATAAAAATAAATCTATGCACAGATGTGTTCAGTTACATACAAAAGACACACAGTAAAAGAAATTGGAGCTTTAAAATAACTTTAAATTAGCATGGAGCATATTGAAATTGGGCCTTATTATTATAATTTTCCCACAAAACTATGTTAAACAGGAAAAATCTGTTTTAAAACATGTAATGTCTTTTTCATTTCTCCATGTTGAGGGTTCAGGACCCTGATTTTTATGTTTCAATAAAAAAAATCTGGTAATCCCAAAATATCTCAAGAGGAAAGCAATTTTGCTTAACATATTTGGAAAGTTTCATGTTTTCAATTAAACTATCAAATGACATACAGCACAAGTGAGATCCCAGGGCTCCACATGACAAATTCAAATTTTTTCAACAAAAATTTTACATTTTTCTTTTTCTTTATTTTTGTACCTAAAGAAATAAATGTTGAAAGAACCTGCTATAATCCCTTCTTGGTTGGATTTTTTTTTTTTTTTTTTTCAAATTTCTAAGCCAAAAAATGCCATTTTTTTCTTTCTTGCTAAAAATTAACATATGTTCTATCCCAAATTTGAAGATGCAAAATATTTTTGACAGTGAGCAGTTCTTTGCTGAACAAACAGGTGGTCAAATATGTGATATCCCGTCCACTGATCACCAGTTTCCCTGCAATATATATACACCAAAGTTTTAAATTTGTATTTTTTAAAAAAAGTAATCTGATACAGTATTTATTAACCCTATTGCTTTCAGGTGTTTAAGATAAATATCTACATAAAAATAATAACCTTACACAATCTGTCATGGACATCAGAGTAAAAACCACATTTATAAATATACAGAAGGTTTTATTTTATTTATTCTAAATACAGAAGGTTGTTCACATTTCATGGAAACAATTTTAGTAGTTGAATTTTATAAGTAAATGCCGTATCTTTTGCGTAAATTTGATAACCATGATTTTTGACAATAGCTCTAGCTCGAATTTAAAAGTAAACTTTTTCTTAGTATCGTCATGTTAATTTCATCCCACTCCTCTTGTACGTTTTCCAAAGTCTGTTCAATGCTCTTGGATGCCATTTTCCTAAAGCTCGTTTTAATAAACCAAAAGCGCAAAAGTCCACTGGAGAAGTGTGAGGTGATTTTACAGGTATTTCATTAAATGGGATATATTTTATTCCTGTTTCTGACACTCTTTTTCTTTGATAAACATATGACAGTTAATTTAGATGGGATTTATGACTAGAGGCTTTGTCCATATGAAGCTCAGCACATTCAGTGCCACGTAAATTCTTAAGGAAATCCTCCCGTGAGGCCATGTGCGCTGCTTGAAAATCCAATAAAAATTTTAATGATATAATCCAGTAATAAATAAAAAAGTAAATTTTAAATAAATTGTCAGTAATTACTTTAAACAATATATATATTTTTTTAGTTTTATATCATATTTGACACTGTCAGCCACCAGTGGTTGACGCGGCCTATACGGAAAGTTCAGTGTCAGCCACCGATGGCTGGCATGGCACTCAACGTGTTAACTTTATCAATGTCCTTTCCATATAAGGCTAGAATTTCTTCTTAAAAAATTGGTTCTAAAATATTCTGCTGACAGTAGAGTGAATTCATTTTGGCTTTACTTGAGAATTTTTTTATTTTTAATTTCCCGTTTTAACAAAATCCTGCAACTGACATGAATCCCTTTCTTTGGGGACTTTTCTGTACTTTGACAAAGCCATTTCATATGGTCATTGGCATCAGCTGAGCAATAAAAAATTGATTTTTTTTTATTACAGACACTTAAGTATGTCTATGCCTCATCAAGTGTTACTACAAATTTTCACCTTTAAGCAGCTAAGTATTTTTCATATAATTTTCTGCAATTTGTTTCTTTCTCAGCAATATGCTTTGGCAAAAGCAGATTAACTTTTGGTTGAAACATATTTTTTAACTTCAAATCTTTATGAATGATTTCACTTATAGAGCCAGAAGATATTCCTAGTTTCAATGCAATGGACCTTTGAGTCAGAAGACTTCACTTTCTTAATATTTACTAGCATTCGAACAGCCACAGGATGAAGTTTTGCAGTCAAGTTTCCATTTTTTACTTTCACTTAGGCATTTTTTTTTTCTTTTACATTTACATATTGCATTTCTAATAAATACCCAATCGTGATTATTGCAAATGCAATAATCACGATTTTTACACGGCTTTGGTGATATGAATATTTCTCCTCGGAAAGTGTAGTTATGTAACCTTCGAGCCAACTATCAATTTTAGGAGCCATTTTCAAAATAAATCTTTTATTTTTACATTACAATCAAAAGATAAAAGTAGCAGACAAGTATTCTAAAGTTACCAAATTTTTATCATAAATTGCAAAAGAGAAAAATTATTAAATTGTTTCCATAAAGTGTGAACAACCTTCTGTTTTCTCTTGATAAATCAGAACTATCATCTTCCAAGTGAGAGATATTAAATTAACTATTTTTGGACTTGCTCTCCGAATCCATCATAAAAGTTAATTTGACATATAAAAATAATACAAATGAAAGTGAAATTACAGAAAGTACAAAATGATTTTGATTTCAGTTCAAGGTGGGAAATTTCACTGTGAAAATTATGAAGAAAGTAGTATTAGTTGCAGTGGTAGCCCCCCCCCCCCTCCAAAAAAAAAAAAAAGACATTCATAAAAATTATAATTAAAGTAAAACAACTTAAGAGGCCTCGTCACTTATCGTCCCCAGAAGCCAGAGCCAATGTTATTTTATGGAGAATTTCGCCCCATTATAACTTATTAACTAATATATATTTTTAAACACCGTTTTCACATTCAGAAACTTCGCAACTATTAAACAATTTATCACTTCTTAAAAATTATTTTTTAAAATTTTTAATATTTATTTTAAGGTTGTAAAATGCAAATTTTCACAATGTGATTTTTTTCCCTTTTGAGCTTAAAAGTGAAATTTTAAAAATTAAAAAAAAAATCAATTTTTAGAAAGCGATAAATGGTTTAATAGTTGTGAATTTTTGGAAATAGAAAACAATTTAAAAATATGCATTAGTTAATGAATTATAATGGGGCAAAATTTCCTATAGGATAACATTGGCTTCGGCTATTATAGTTGATCCCGGGCGGACAAACTGAATAATCACACTTTCCAAGTTTCTTTTGGACCTATCTGCAACCTCTTTAAAAAACACTTACTATTCGTTCCCCTTTCAATCATACCTACCACCCAGTGCCCCTCCACATACTTCCTTTTGCCAAACTTACTCTCATCCACTTCCACTATAGCACCTTCACCGCCAATCGCAACACTTTCTTCCATCACAAACACCATACAAACCTCACGACAAAACCTATACCAGTCAACCACTGCATGATCATACACTCCAATCTCTTGCATAACCGACTCATTCGCCACTTTCAAAAACCAGTACCTCGTAATCACCATTATCTGACATAAACTCATATGGCTGTGGCTGAACCACGAACCTTTCCTCACACTCCTATTCACATCATGCGCATTCATTTTCCCTTGCTTTCTACATTGCCACTTGCACCCATCCGTTAACTCCTTTCGCTCCGTCATCGCATTTTCTGACCACACGTGGGGCAAAGATAAAAACTTGTTTTACAACAATCAGTAATATGCACATCTGTACACTCCGTGTTCATGAAAACTAAAAAAAAACATCACTGGATACCTCACCCGCATTCTGCATGAATCTTTAAAATGCATGAAATTTCAGAACTTTTTAAAAACATGAAGCATATCTTATGCTTAATTAAATAAATACCTTTATTTTGCTTCGTTACTCATGGCAGAAAGCTTTTTTGCCGGAGGGCCCTCCACTAGAGGTCTGCACGGGCCGAAACTTTCAGGTCCAGGCACGGCCCGTTGGAAAGGTTTGCTTAAACGGCCCGGTATGAAATTGAAAAATTCGGCCCAGGCCCGGTCCGGACAAAAAGTGATAAAATCAGGCCTGACCCAGCCCGGCCCAATTCAAAAATATGTAAAATTACAAAAAAAAAAAAAAAAAAAAAAAAAAAAAAAAAAAAAAAAGCCTTTCTACGAGAAAGATTTTTAGTATGTGTTTTGCAGAGGTTTTATATAGCTAAGCAATAGAATGTTCTTGAACAAAACTGCTGAATGTTTATAAGATATTTATATATAAACAGTATTTCATTATTACAGACGTACGGAAGGCACCGGTTCCCCAACAGGGGGGCACTATATGTAGAAGCATTTTTACAGGCATATTTAACACCATGCACCTTCCTGTCAGTGTCTATCCGCGATGTCAAATATACAATGGTATTTTGTTTGTTTGTTTTTTTGTCTGTTTTTTTTTTAAGTGCTTTCGTATTATTTTTAACACCGACTAAGATAAGAAAGAGGAGGGGGTTATGAAAAGTTTGAAGCCTTTGTGTGTTTGAGGCACTGTAACGTCCAAACGAATAGACCATCTTTAATGCAATTTTCCCTTATTAAAAATAATAAAATAAATAAAGGCTGATTTAATCGGGATGGTTCTTAGTAAAATTCTGTTTGATAGATTTTTTTTAATTAATAAATTAAAATGTAATTTTTCAGGTCACTTTGCATTAAGATTTTAATATTTGCGTGCTAGCAGTATTCCTTTTTTCATATTATTCGGCTTAGACATGCGAGCTTGCAATCTTCCGAATTTAAATCATGTTAGATTATAAATCCTGTATTTTTTTCTTTTTATTTTTTGCATTGGAGCTGAAAAACAAGTATTTTAAAAATCTTGAATTGTAAACCGATTTTGGCAAAAGTTAAAAATTGGTTAAAAATAATATGAGTTCACAGTCAAACTTTTTTCAATTCATTTAAAAATTATTGAGTTTTAAGATATTTTTAAAATAATTTAAAATGTGATTTTTTTTTCCCCTTTCAGGCCACTTTGCATTGACATTTTAAATTAATTTACAAGCTGCCAACCTTTTAACTTCCAATTCATGTTAGATGATAAATCACGTTATATTATTATCATATTATAGAAATGTACTGTGTTTAATAAAAAAGAAATTTTTAATTGGTTTTGTCAAAAATAAAAAATAATGATTATGATTTCACAGTAAAAAACTCCTAAATTCAGTTGAAAATTGGAGTTTTTAAATAAAAATTATATTTAATTAAATTCATCATCAGTGCCACATTCATATTTCATAATTTATAAGCTAGTGTTCTTCCAGCTGAAAATTAGAGTATTAACTTCAAGGTAGATTGTTTTCATAAAGTTAGCTTTTCACTTAATCGCCGTGTCATCTCGTCGATGTATCGAGCTATTCTCTACCCTCCTAAAATAATATATATGTAATATGTATATTAAAAAAAAAAAAAAAAAAAGTAATTCATGCATATTAGAGCATGAGCATAGTTGTGAAAAAATAGAGTCAAAGACATCCAACAAATGTCAGATAAAACTTCCTTCTTAACATGGTATACATTTCATTTGTAACCAAGTATATACATATTACATTTCTCTTAAATGTTCAAATTTTACTTACAATATGCTGATTTAAATATGCACTTAATGTATCATCTTCTCATAATCATACAACATCAATATTAAAATTACGTAATTTAATCTTCATAATGTTAAATACTTCATGAACAAATGCAGTAGACTTCCAGAAATCCGCATGTTTTAACCAGTGTAACTATCAAACCGACATTAAAATTTTTAATATGAAAAGTTCAAGATGGCACTGATATTAACATTGATTCATCAGAAATTGAATCTCACGAAACACAGAAAGTCAATTTTATGCAGATTACTTTCTGTTGATGATAAATTGTAAATGCATTAATGCTATAAACAAGAAATAATAATTGTTCATAAATAACAATAAATAAATAAAATAAAAAGCTATTTTTGCCTATATTTTAAAAAAGGTAATATACTTGTAATAGAAGCTTATATTGTATCACATGTTGTGTAAAATTTTGTATCTTACTTTATTAGATAAATTTTAATTTATTAATTCAAGAAAAAATTTAATTAAACTTCATTATATGCATATTTTTTACTAAGTTGCTTATTCTCTTTATTTTTTTCTTTTATTTTTTAATTATGTTAATTATTTTCCAAGCATATTTTTTTGTATTTTTCCTCATTTTTTATGCATTACAGTATCAAAATCTCGTTTCATAAA
Organism: Salticus scenicus; assembly: GCA_963930645.1. Taxonomy (NCBI): domain Eukaryota; kingdom Metazoa; phylum Arthropoda; class Arachnida; order Araneae; family Salticidae; genus Salticus; species Salticus scenicus. The sequence continues at coordinate 88,883,256 of OZ005657.1, read as the reverse complement.
TGCTAATTTTCACAAAATTCCAAAATACACATAACTTTTTTCCAATTTTTTTGAAATTTTTGCGAATCTCCTGCATACACATTAAATTTAAATTTAAATTAAAATAAATAAATAAAATCCATTTACGTATTATTGTAACTGAATTCGGCTTTTGGGATAGGTTTTATCAAATATTGTTACTATTCTTTCTAAATCTAATTTCTTTGATCTTGCACTGTGAAGCCCTAAAATCATCAAATTTTGCAACCTGCTTTCTGCACTGCAAGTTCTGAGGTAGTTTTTCACTATTCTAACATTTATAAATTGAACCGACAGATGTTTCAGTCGTTGGCTGAATTATTTCATAATTATTAATATATTATACAGTTGGTTGTTTGGTTGGGTTTTAACGAACTCCCTGACGGGGGGCCTGTGCCCCCCCGGCCCCCCTTTTGACGCCACCCCTGTTTTTTGCATGGTAAGTACAAACAGTTTCAATTGTTTTACATCCAGTTCTCAACTGCAGTAAAGTTTTATCATCATCATTATACTTAGAAATACTCTCTACAGTTGACTGCCTACTATAACTTAAAATGTTACAATTATCTTTCATAAAAATTCCTATGGAGCATTTAGAGTTATCCATAATTCATTTACTCTTTATATGCAGAAAAACAAACTTATATTTAAGAATTCTAAAAAATAATTTCTTTTTTTACCTTCAACAAGGACAGTTATTCACCAAAATATTCTGTAAATATGTATATTTCTTGACCTTGAAATGAAAAAACCTACATGAAAGACAAAAATTTACAAGATTTTACAGCAAGAACACTTCCCAGCAACCTACTCCTTTCAGAGTTAAAGAAACAACTAAGTTATAAAGCAGTTCCATGTGACATCATTGGCAGGCAGATCATTTGTCTTACCCTATATTATTGGTCAAATTGTATCCAATAATATTCAAGCAGCCTTGTCATTGGCACAGTTCCTACCACAGGTAGGTACTGTTTGCCTAAAGGGAACTGTTCTATACATGTGGGAGCAAGGCTGGACAAGTTGAAATCTGTCTATTCTTGCTTTTAACTGGCAAATAGATTACTATAAATGAGGAAAAGTAGGAATATGATATATTCTTATTTGTGAGGTCAATCTAAGTCCATCAAATAAAAAAAAATAATAATAAATGACATGTTTCCAAAAAAAAGTACATGAAAAAATTGGATGGTTTTAGTGTGATTATTTGAAAATTCAGACCCTTATAGCTGCCAAACGCCTTTGAATAACAAAGTAATTTTTTTTTTGTTTGAAAGATGGTATGAAGTACTTAAAATCACACAAGTAAAAAAAAATTTACCTTGCCCCCCACATGCATTTTTTTAGCATTGAAAATTGGATTTTTTAGAAAATTTGCAACTTCGGGGGGTCATATCTTGTGAAGGGGGCAGAGTAACAAGACAAACTTTTTAATACAATAAGCAACCTTATATATGTATATAAGAAAAAAAAGAGGGCTTGTTATTCCAAGCCCTTCATAGGTTTTTTAATTTTCAAATGTGGCAAAAAATTAATTTTGCATCGCAAACTTTGACCTTGAAAAAATAACCTTTGTTTTTAAATCTCAAAGTTATTGATACCATATGGAAAAAGATCTTTTTTTTAGCTTTCTAATGAGCTATAGTTGAGTTTGATAGCTTTGATAGGAAAAAAGTTATAGTTCATAAAGCAAAGCATCAAAATATCTAATTTTTGCTGTTGGCAACGACAAAAATAGCCTTCATATCAAAGGGTAATTTTTTTTTAAATAAAAAAAATATATTTTTGTGGTCAAAAAGGTATGGGGAAAGCACATGCAAATTGTCATCAAAATCAAAAATTGTCATGCAACAACTTTTTTGAAAATTTGTTGATTTAAAATGGAATTACCCCGTTGATTTAATAAAATTTAGATACTTATCTCAAAGACCTGAATCTTGCTTAAAATTAACTTTCACTTATCTTATTAAATTTAATTTCTAAAATATTACCATTAAAATAAGTTTTGTCTCAGTCTGAATTTTTGTCCTTGAAATCTTTATTATAAATTTCATTGTTTACATTGGTTCTAATGTGCAGATTTCTGGAATTTGCGGATTTTAGGAGTGCAGATTTCTGGGAGTCTACTGTATGCACATGCACGTCTGTATACATGAAAAACAAAGTAAACATCACAGAATACCCCTATCTCAAAATGCATAAAATTACATCTTGCAGCAATTAGTAATATGCATGTCAGTGCACCTTGTGTACATGAAAAAAAAAAAAAAAAATCCCAGAATACCCCCATCTTAAAATGCGTGAAATTACATCTTGTGACAATTAGTAATATGCACATCCGTACACTTCACATACATAAAAAAAAAAAAATCATCACCTATCTCAAAGTGCATGAATCTCAAATATGCATGAAATTACATCTTGCAGCAATTAGTAATATGCACGTTTGTAGTCTGTATGTTTTGTGTATATGTAAACCAAAAAAAAAAAAAAAAATCACAGAATACCCCTATCTTGAAAATGCATCAAATTACATATTGCAGCAGTTAGTAATATGCACGTCTGTACGTATAAAACATATTACCTCTAATACTCTTTATACCTAAACATACATTAAAGCTTTTAAATCCCCTTCAAATTTAAATAGCCTTTCATTTCAATAAATTTCACTCCATTTTTGTTATTTACTTCAAAAAGGACACGGGGCAACTGAAGAACAGGGAACGGCTGATTTTTTATCACCAACCGATGCGAATAGCGCCAAACCTGTTGACCCATACTTTCGGCAAATTTTGACCAAATGGCCGTTTAGTTGCGGTACCTCAATTGGAAAACCGCTATCTTTTGAAAACGTACTCATTATGACGTCGTTTGAAGGTTTGAATATAGTTTCTGGATTTACTAATACTTTTTAATCTCCCTACGTTTTGAAAGTTTTTATTATTTTTTGCAGGATTTGTGTTTTTATGATGTTTGGTAATTATGATTTCAATATTTCTAAAGGAAGGAAAATGTGCTTGAATGGTTTATAAACAAAAGTTGGATAAGCAAGAGACGTGCAAATTGGTTTTTAGGGATAAAAAGTGTTGATGTGTTTGATTTTAGTTTAAAAAAGAAAATTTTTTGGTAAATATGGATAAAATAACAGGATTGAAGTAAGATTATTTTTCTTGATTCTTGTTTACAATTTATTATTTGTAAGTTTAAATGTAGTTTTGAATACTTTTACGACAGCACCATATTGAATAATCTTTTTTGATCATTTTCCAATAGGTGTATTAAATAATATGAATGTATCCTTTAAGAAAGGTTTATATTTAAATATATCTTGTAATAAACGAGGAGTTCAGGGGCAGAGCACCCCTGATAAAAAAAATAAATAAATAATGCTATTAAAAAATAAATATAAAATGTTATTTGGAAAACATTACTTTAAAAGGAGTTTAAATTTAGATTTTGTGTGTGTGTGTATGTGTTTTAAATTTTAGATTAGACAGAATGTATATATTTAAAATTGTTTTTTCTTTAGTTTTTTAAGTGGTATATTTGAATCGCATTTTCTTTTTTATCTTAAATTTAACTCATGCAAACCATTCAAAAACAGTTCGCTTTAACAATGATTTGAAAATCATATTTACCAAACATTGTATAAATAATTAATCCTTTAAAGAATATTAAATTCTTTCAAGAGACAGGGATATTGAATAGTAGCCGCCATCTTGTTCGGCGGTTTGGCGAAAGGATCGTACACTGCTCTTCAGGATTCCCAATAACACAATTCAACCAAAATAACATATCAAACGAATTACTGTAAAATCTCGAACTTTCAATTCAAATATTCGAAAAATGCACTTTAATTCAGCAGCTAAACAAAGTACCATACACTGATGACATAACGCATGACACAAAGAAGCAGAAATAAAACAAAGCCCATAACATCTAGCAATCTAGTGCACTTGGCGTAATTGGCCGGTGAAAGTAAAATTAAACCAAAAATATTTCTTTAGATGCTGTGACTGATTTGATTTCAATATACATTTGCAGAACACCTATCGAACTAAAAATCTGGCAATGTCTATTTCCCACCAATGCTGGATTATCGATGCTTCACTGTAATATAAATATCAATTTGTATAAAAAATCCACACTTTGATTACATGGAATTTAGAGTCAATAAATACACTTTTCAATTAATATATATGAATATATATATTGGGACTCTTTCCCTGACAAAAAAAGTTTATCTTCAGTTTGGATTTTGCATAAAAACATAAAGAAAGACACATATTGGGAGCACTGCGTTATAAATATTTAATATAGATGATACGAGTTGATGTTATGTGTCAAAGTGGCATTCAATGTTGAAAACGTCACTTTGGCACCATTTGAAAAAAATCGCCAACCTGTGGACTATACGACATATGTTCTCAACTATGAATAAGCTATAAAATGCTTGTAACTCTTTTTCTCCAAGCACATTCATTAGCATGCACAATATGACCATAGAGTAACAAACAAACTCTTACACACTCAATAACTTTGCATTGCTTTGGCAATATCAAGCATATAGAACAGAAGTTTAAAAAAATAAGGCCTAATATTTATAGAGAAATACATCATTCAATAAATTTCTTAAACTTTATAAATAAATAAAACAATTTTTGGTGAAGTCTCAACAAATATTCAAAGTACACTTCAGTCAAAATTTAGAACATATTTAACCAACTGTTAAATTTTATATAATGTATATCAATTTAATTGGCGTTTGTTCATTTCTGTTCTATTTTACTGAAACAGCAAAAATAATACAAATGCACTATAATAAAAATACAAGTGAATCTATTAAAGATATGCAGTAACAAATCTATAAAGATTGAAAGAAAATGTATCTGAAACCAATAGTAAAAGTGTCAAAATCAAGAGTAACAAAAACGATAAACTGAAACAAGTTAGGTAATATACTGAAATTTAGTAAAACGGCATCAAAGTTAAGTTAGTAAAAAAAAAATTCTTCATTTCGAAAGAAAAAAATAAAAAATTATGTTTACCATGATTCGTCATCTGACATCTCTATGTCACTAACTCTTATAATTTCTAAATCATCAAAATATTCGTCTTTATTAGAAAAACAAGAGTTTTCAACATATGTGTGTGAATCATAACTAGCTTTATCGTCCGATGATCTTTTATGCAATCGAGGAGATGAGGGGGAACCTCGACGTTCTTTGACAGGAGAATCTGATCGTCTACGATTTGAAATTTGTTTATTTCGTAAATGTAAATTTTGAATTTCGAGTTTCCGAACTAAATCTTGAAGTTTTTTCACCTCCTCTAAAGTACTAACTGATGGCTTGAATTCTTCCATAACAATACTCATTGTCAACAAGATAAAGTAAACAAAAAATATAAGTCACCGAATAACTAATAAAACATTTCATAAGAAAAATATTAAAGTTTAAAAACCGCAAGTTAAGTACTGTCACAACACATAGGACGGTAGATCTTTAACAATAATAATAACACAACTCAACTGTCAACAAGGTACAGTTGTGAGTTGGATGTTGGATAATACAACTACTTCTACTACCATTTCCGTTTGTATCGCCTACATTTTCGACCATATTAGGAATTATTCTTCTCAATTCATACAATTTTCATGAAATTTAATTTCTTTTGTAAAACACTTTTTGATGTCATTTTAATTATGATTCAATGTTTCAGGAGACTTTTTTGTGTCAAAGAATTATGTTCAATAAAATTCTCATCTTTGAGTGGACATGAAAGTAATTGCCTCCATGGCTACAACACCGAAACCGAGGTCTATGATCAGATGTTATTGGAGATCGATTGATTTCTAGGCGGTAGGTAGGTGGTAGGTCGCTCGCCTCCTCAACTCGTCTTGACGTGGATTGTTTTGGTCGCCATTGCTACGGTGTGTGTTCTTCTGCTGCAAATTTCAGGTTTTTTGTTAATTACTTTCTGCCAAGTTGGTGTTTTCATTCTCCTTATTGCTTTTCCCTGCCAGTGTACAGGTATTTACTCTTTCTTTACCCTTTTTAATTTATTTCTTTGGTTGTTAGTTTGTCTTCTGTGGTTGTCATCGGCGCATGACAACAAATTCTGATGAGCTGATGGCGAACGTGGGCTCTCAGTCAGAGTTGCCGTCGAATGCTAACTTTTATAGTAACGCTGCCAATTTTAATGACAATTTGTCAATAGCTTTGCAGAGTGGAACCGAGATAGCTCTTTTTATCACTCCTAAAACCGGCAGTTTTCCCCGCACCCACCCCCGCCAATTGAAGGAGGAGTTAGCTTCTAAGCTGGGTCATAAAGACAGTATTGATAACATCAAAATTACCCGCCAGGGAAAAATCCAGATAACGACTAAATCAACGGAGGTGGCTCAAACTGCTCTTGGCATTGAATCTCTACTTGGTGTTTCAGTAGACGCATATATTCAAACCGAGACTGTTACAACTCGTTTCCTCTTGCACAATATCGACGCTTTTGTTTCTTGCAAGGATATAGCTGAGGAACTCGCGGAGCAAGGGCTACATACACTTGAAGTTCGCCGGTTCGTCCGGAAGTCCCAAGGCGCCGAACTCCCCACCTCGACTGTGCTAGTAACCTTGTTAGGTACTCATCTCCCTTCGGAAGTCAAGCTGTGGTTCCAACTACACAGAATCTCCCTTTTTGTTGATAGACCTCGACAGTGCTTAAACTGTCATCGATATAACCATTCAACTAAGGCTTGTCGTCTTAGCAACAAACTGTGTATCACCTGCGGGGAAGCTCACAATGACCCTTGCACGGCTACCTCACCAAAATGCATTAATTGTAAAAATGCCCATCCGGCCAATGACAAGACATGTCCTAGCTATCAGCGAGAGGCCCGGCTACAAAAGTTCAAGTGCCAAAATCACTTGTCTCTCAGCGAGGCACGGCGTCGGTTTGTCGACAAGGAAGTATCAACTAACAGGTCCTTTGCTTCTGTGGTTACTTGCCCCCCTCCCGATGTGGTCACCAGAACAACCTTGGAATCAGCCCTTCAAGAAATTACCTCTCAGTTCACAAACATGGTTCAGACGATGTGCGTGGAGCTCACAAATTCATTTCAATCTATGCTTCTGTCTGCCACAAAGTCACTCCTGGAGTGCATTCAGGAATCTCAAACCAAAAAAGTGCAAAAGTCAACTGCGTCTGTGCTCTCAGAAATCCTCCGGAGTAAAAAACCTCGTATCACGGAGCCCAACCAAAAGGACATTTGCCCGATGGATATTCCTCTATCGGATTCTCAAGATGCTTCTGGGTATCACCCCCCGGTCAATCTCACCACACCAGGGACTTAATTTCCTTGTTCTGGTATTCCTGCTCATGGCCATTCCTCTCGTTATTTCATTTTCCGAGGACAGCTCCCCTCTTTTTTCCTTTTTTCTTTTTATGAGTGTTCCTTCTTTCCTTTTGCAATGGAATTGCCGAAGTTTTCGTTCGAATGGCCACTGGCTACACGTATCCCAAGTTTTACACGCTAACATAATCTGCCTTCAAGAGACCTTCTGTAACCCCACAGACTCAGTTTCCTTCCCCCATATGACAACTTATAGAGCCGATAGGCTGGCCTCCCGCGGAGGTGGGCTTCTGACGGCTGTTCACTCGTCGATTGCTTCCTTCAAAGTTGACCTCTCTCCCTGCCCTATCCAAGAATTCGAAGCGCTTGGAGTCAACGTTTTCTTTCATCATACCTGGATTTTTATTCTAAACATTTACTCTCCTACTGGGCTTCTTCCCGACGACTGGCTATCTGACGTCATCGCCTTGCAAGGTTATCCAGTTATTCTCCTTGGAGATTTCAACATAAACCTTTTGAATCGTCACCCGCCTATTCCGCTTAGAGCCCAGCAAATGCTGGAATGGATTAGCTCGCAGGACCTGTGTGTTTTGAATCTGGACTCTCCAACTCGCACCAGCATCACTGGCTCCTCCTCCCTGCTGGACCTCACCATGGTGTCTCCTTCGCTCTTCCCTTTATTCAAGTTTTATGTTCACCCTGATGTCTATGATTCGGATCATCACCCAATCCTCCTTACCTCCAATCTATCTCACTCCGGCTCGGATCATGGTCGCCGTCACACAAATTGGTCCAAAGCGGGCGCCGTTCTCAACAGCCTCGCTCAGCTTCCCAACCAGTCTTACGAGGACTTTGAAAACACCTGCTCTCAAGCTATCATCGCTAATCAAACTCAGCGACGCAGTTCCTACCGTCCCAGCTGTCCCTGGTGGGACACTACCTGTTATCATTTACTTGCTCAAAAGCGTAAGCATCTACGTCTCGCACGCTCCTCGTGTTCCAGGGACGTCTGGCTCAAATACAAAAGTTACGCCGCCAAGCTTCGTCGATACCTAAAGCAGGCCTCTCGGCGGTTTTGGGACAATCTCTGCCGGAACTGTGGCTCCAGCAAGGAAATCTTCAAGATCCTCAAAAGGCTGTCCAATAAAAATACTGTTCAAGGTGACAACATAATAAGAAATCCTTCCCCCCTTGCTTCGGCCTACTCCCAAGCTCAAGCCTTCCTGCTTCACTTTTCAAAGACTGAACTAGAACGAATCATCCCTTACGATTTGGGTGGCGGGGACAAAGATCTTGACGCCCTCTTCTCTTATGACGAATTGACGCATGCCCTCCGGCATGCTCGCTCCACTACCCCTGGCGCGGATGGAATCTCTATGAAACTTCTGAAAAGCCTCTCCAGTAATCATTTGCAATCCCTACTAGACACGTTCAACAGCACTTTTGAGTCTGGGGTTCTCCCTCCTTCCTGGAAGCTGGCCACAATTGTCCCCATCCGTAAACCTGGCAAGCCGTCCCATCTGGTGAGCTCCTATCGCCCGATTGCCCTTACTTCAGTTGGCTGCAAACTCTTTGAGCGCATGATTCTTCGCAGGCTCCTCTCTTGGGCTGGTCAGCGGAAGCTTTTCCACGGGGACCACTTCGGTTTTATTCCTACAAGGGACTGCACCATGGCTCTCTGTACGTTTCTCCATGATATCTCGACGGCCAGGTCCAATCACTGGTTTGCTGCCGCCGTAAGTCTGGACATTAAAGGCGCCTATGATTCCGTCCAACCAGACATTCTTACCTACAAGCTTGCCTGTCATGGCGTCAGGGGGAAAATGGGCCACTGGTTGGCCTCTTTCATGAACAGCAGACAGATCCAGATTCGTTGGAAAGTTCTTTCCCAGGTCGGCCTCTGCTCCAAAGGGGTCCCGCAGGGATCCGTACTTTCTCCATTCCTGTTCATTGTCTATCTACTTGACATTGCAGAGACTCTGGAGGATGGGGTCTATATGACTATCTACGCGGATGACATTCTTGTTTATGCTCTCGGCCCTGATGAAGAGAGGTCTCGGCGCAAACTCCAGGACACTCTCAGCAGAATCCAAACTTGGTGCGCCTCTAATATGCTCACCATTGCTCCCGACAAGTGTTCTGCCATTAACTTCACCCGCCGCAGAGACCCCGGTCCTCCTTTAAAACTGTCGGGCTTAGACATCTCTTGGAGCTTCCACGTAAAAATTCTGGGGATTTGGTTCACACGTACCCTCACCTTTGCCCATCATTTTGCTACTCTGAAACTTAAAGCCCTCCGCCGGCTAAACTATGTGAAAGCTGTTGCTGGTCGCTCGCGTGGCATCAACAGTAACCACCTGATTAAGATTATCAATGCCCTCATCCGCAGCCTCCTGGAATATGGTGCTCCTCTCTTTTTCGATTCTCCTCCGACCTCCCTCCGCAAACTTGAGGTCATCTACAATGCTGGCATCAGAACTGCAACTGGTCTTCCCCGGTGGACCCCAATTCCGGTCCTTCGTCGTGAAGCCGCGGTCCCAAGTATCACCAGTCGCCTCTCTCTACTTACCAAACAATTTCTGCTCCGGCTGCTTGCTTCGCCTCCTGGTCTCCGTCTCGGCGCTTTGGTGCGTTCCTTCCTGTCTTGCCAGTCTACAGAGTGGAAATGGTGTAAGCCCTTGCAGGAGTTGCAGGATTCCCTCCAAAGTCCTCTCAGCCAAGTAATCCAGTTCTCTTGGCCTCCCCTCCCTAATACGTTGAATTTTCAAGTTATAACGCAAGGTCTACCTTTTCAGAACGCTGGCATCTCTGGACAAGATATTGCTAAAGCTTGGTGCAGCTGGCGCTCCTCTATCTCCTCTTGCTCTATCTTCGCCACTGACGCCTCAAAAGATGCCTATCGGACCGCCATTGCAGCGGTCGACATAGAGTCCTCTGCCACGCTTGCATCTCTAATCCCGCATCTTAACTCAGTTTTCACTGCCGAAGCCTTGGCCATCTGCCTCGCTCTCTCTCAACTCCCGTCCAGCTTCCCTACCATCTTTGTGTTATCGGACAGTCTTTCAGCACTTAATGCGCTTAGCGCTTGGTCATTTCAATCTCCAAAGGTTATTTTATTTCTACTTTCCTTTATCCACGCTCGCAACATCCGCGGCCAAAAGATTATCCTAATTTGGTGCCCGGGTCATAAAGGAATATATCCAAATGAGCAGGCTGATGCGCTTGCTCGCAATGGACCGTACACTTGCTACTCTCCTCCCTGGATCTCTCCCGAAGATCTGCGGACGCACGTCAGGAAAGCCTGGTACATCGAAAACGACTATATATGGATGAACTGCGACTACGCGACCTCTTTCTCTCACCTTTCCTTAACCAGGATCTTTCCCGACTGGTCCCCCTCCAGGTTGATGGATGTTACAATGGCTCGTTGGAGGTCCAAAACCATAATTACCCATCAAAAGCTATACCGCCTCAAACTTGCGTTCTCTCCGCTGTGTCATTTCTGCTATGATCATGAGACGCCTGAACATATTCTTTTACACTGTCCTCGCCTGAACGTCCCCCGGCGCAACCTCCTTTCTGCTCTTAAAATCAATACCCATTTCTCTTATGACAACATCATGGCTGCTGCTTTCAGTTCTCCCCATGGAATTCTCCATCTTATCCAGTTTTCCAAACACGCTTTCTCTATCCGTCAATAGCCTTGGTCTTGACCCGGGCCTCTCCCCGTGATTGTGTCTTTCGAGCTCAAGCTGCCTTTTTGGCATAGCATATAGCTCAGTTATCTACCTACCTACCTACCTATCAGATGTTATTATTATCCATAGATGTTATGATTATTAGTCTATCAGACTATCAGAAGCAACATTCATGATTCTAAAGGAAGTTAGAAAAAATAAGAAGGATGGATGGATGGGTTTTACGTCGCACTAGTGCTGCGCAGATGGGAAATAGGCGACGGTCTGGGACACACCCCTAAAGGTGGTCCGGAGACATGCCATCACAGTTTTTATCCTCCACGGAAGGGATGGCTCTCCCGCTTCGGTGAATCCCAGAGGTATAATTTTTGATGAGAACATGGAGGGCATTGCGGCCACGACAGATTTTACGTGCACCAGCCACCATTAGTGTACACGACGGTCTTTGGCCGGCTCGAGTACCGAACCCGCAATCTTCCAATTACGAGGCCGGCACTCTACCGACTGTGCTATCCCCCCCCCCCAAAAAAAAAGGAGACGAAAAAAATAAATAAAAGATATGTAAAATATGATTTCATTTATTCTATGGACCTTGAAAAAATTCAAATATATATTATATATTGCCTATGCTTCATTTTTAATAAGATAATTTTATTTTCTTCTTTAACTAAAATACACGCGTTTCCTAGCTTTTAAAATGTAAAAGATTTTAGTAAATATCAGCTTGAAGTAATTTCTATACATTCCAATATAGATGTTCTCAATTTTGCTTCTTTTTCTAATTTTCATATATATATATATATTAAGTACTATAATTAATCTTAAAAATTAAGTCAATTTAAGATATCTAGTTACTTTGTTTGTCCTGAGTATGTTTCTTTGGTGAATTATTTGACTGACAATTCTTCGTTCTCATTCTTTTCTTTTACTATAAAAGGATTATATAATATATATATATACATATTATATTAATATAATTTTATAGGATTTGGATAAATTGCATCTATTTTTTATACAGAATTTCCCTATTTATGAAGCTCGACTCCCCCCCCCCAACCTCTCTCTCTCTCTCTCTTTTTTTTTTTTTTTTTTTTTTTCTGGTGATTTTATTTCTTTTAGAATGTAAAACTTTTAAACCTATGAGCTGAAAACCTGAGAAAAAAACTTAAATAAATTAAGTACATAAGCTCAATTAAGTACAAAAAGCTCACTGGGATAATGGTGTGGAGTAATGGTGTAGTTGTTAAGATGGATTGACTACACGAGGGTACTAGATAGAGTGGTCTTCATGGGGGGTGTTTCTAAGGAGTACTAGCCCGTATTTACATGTGTTTAGGAGAAAGCCTCGAAAAACTAAAAATTCCTAGGCTGAGGAGCTATACTTGTGTTTGAATTCGGTACATAGGCGTAGCCAGGGGGTGCCCTTGCACCCCCCTAAATGAAGATGCTTTTTATTTATTTATTTATTTATTTTTTATTATTTATTTATTTATTTTTATTTATTTATTTATTTATTTTTTTTTTTTTGAGTAAACAAAATAATAATAATATATATATTTTTTTTTCTTTAAAGAAAATGATATTTTAATTTGATCACGAAATTAGTTCCCTTTTATCATCTTCTTAAAATCATCGCTATGTATTATTTAAAACAACAAAAAATACTGAATGTAAACATATTAATGCTACAAAGCTTAAAATTCTATAAAAACAAAAAGTAGTATCGAAAAAACTCTCTTCCACACTTCTAATATATCGCGCACAACAGATCCATTGTCTAAACTAGTATGTTGTGGCCACCACAAGACTTTCTTCTAAATTTTTCTAGGCAAATTCATTTAGTACAAATAATTTACAAAAACTTTTATTTATTAAAATTATCTTTCATGATGAATGTAGACGATTTTCATCTTAGAGAAAATGAACACTAAATATCCAATGAAACACAGTTTAACAAACATCTTAAAAAATGCGTTTTTATAATAGTCATCTCATATATCAGGTTTTGTACAGTTAAATGCCATAGAAGTTGACATATAGCATTGCTGTTGTCGGGAAAAATTGCGCTATAACAGCGCAATCTATTGGTAGATATACGTCCAAACTGAATCGACATAATGTCTCATAATGGCTTTCTCACATATCAAGAGTTGTTTGATTATACGCATTAGAACTTGAGACATAGTTCTTCCTTAAGGGGACTCTTCATCCTCCTGAGAAGTCAGATTCAAAAACCGCGACCTCTACTGGGAAAAAGGAGAAGTTCTACAGACTGCCTATTCACCCCTATGGTCCTGAGATATCCCTGCCTTTAAAGAAAATAGTTCTACCTCTCAGAACCCGCGTAATTTGCAGAATAGTACAGAAGATCGGTTCTTGTATTTCTTTCACGAGAGGGGGTCTGAGAGATCAAATTACCTCTGTGGCAAAAACGTAATAGAATTGATACAAGGGGTTTCTCTTGCCTCTAGGAATAAGTTACACTGAGAGAGATAATGTTTGTGAGAAACATATTCTTGTCCATTTTTATCTGATTTGCTTTTAATATAATTTGTAAACCGTTTACATACATATATATATGAAAGGAATGGTACTAAGATTTATAAAAGGAACAATGCATATATACACTAAGAGACAAAAAAAAAAAAAAAAACTGCACTGCAGAAAAAATGACTCATACCTTTTTACTTTCTCTTACCCATAAGGTAAAGAAAGTATTGTTTTGGGGTCAAATTTTCGAACGCCAGATTTTGTTATATTTACACGTTTTGAGGTCCCCTGAATACGAAAATCATGTTTTTAGCAAATGCTCTGTGTGTGCGTCTGTATGTCTGTGTGTGTGTGTGTCTGTCTGTCTGTTATCAGCATATCTCAAAAACAAATTATGGCAGAAAGTTCAAACTTGGTATTCTGAATGTGTATCATATAGGGATGCTACAGTAAGCTTTTCGTTAAGATATAGCAAATGGTTCGTGTACAGGGACAATCAAGAGAATTCTAATACATTACGTCTGTGGGGAAAATTGCAGGTAAGTAGAGTTTAACGTCTATAGACTGCACTAAACCAAATGAAATGAATTTTTTTTTTTTTTTTTTTTTTTTTTTTTTTTTTGTAATAGAGATGGTTAACTTGGAAAAATTTTTTGTGTATGTAGGAGCCTCGCCCCCCCCCCCTAAGTCCCCCTCGAGGGGAGTAAATTTTCATGATGGGTATCTTTCAAAAGAGCTCGCCAATACCTTTAAAACGAATGGTTGAACCATCGATTTGCGATAATTTAAAACAAAGTTATTGATTTTTTTTACTTTTAACGAAAAAAAACTTAGAAAAAAAATCGTATTTATTTATTTATTTATTTATTTATTTTTTAACATTGAGAATAAAATGGACTTTTTATGGATATTTGATGTTATACTACTTCTCCAATATGGAAATCGTCTGCATTATCATAAAAGATCATTTTTTTTTTTTAAATAATAATTTTAATAAATTATTTTTTAAAAACAGAATTATTTTTTAATAGCCGGATTAAATTCTATATAAATGTTAGTGCATTAATGAAACGGGGGGTTGAGGGGGGCGGTAGCCCCCCTCACACAGAACTAATTATCATATAAAACTCTTCAGAAGCCTAATATGAATTGTTTAACACAGGTTTACATAACATTACTCGTTATCTTGCCTTTTAATCTGCAACCTGTATTTTTAGTATTAAATTTCAGGGTAAGAGAAAGTTGTGTGAGTGACACACCAGATTATTTATTTGTAATAACTTTAAAATTAATGTTTGAAACAAATAAAAGTGTCTTGTTTGCAAAGGTATGAAATGATACCTATGTACATTTTCGATTTAATAATTCGCTTTATTGCACCCTACGAAGTACTTTTTAAAAATCTGCATAAAATTTTCTTTTTGAACATAATGTAATAACTATACACTTTGTATTCCATTATGATTTATTATATGAAATAAACAAGTTATATTTTAAAATATCAAATAAAACTATTTATTTGTTAGATCTGAGCAATTTTTTTATTAAAAATACGTATTCTGCATTGGGTTAACTCCGCCTTTATATGGAATTACTGCTTAAATACACAATGGCATAGTTTTACGCAGTGTTTTAATATAAATTTCAGAAATTTCAATGTGTCAAATATCAAGAATAATTTTTTCTAGTTCTGACAGAGTTATAGGCTGCAAATATCGAATCCTCTCCCCTCTCCTCCGCCGTTTTATAGACGAAACTTTTTCGAGCGGATAGCGATTAGGACTATTTCCATGTCTGGTAAAGAAGAAATTCTACTGAATTCTATTGTGGGATTTAACTTAAAGTGAAAAAAGGTATGATTACTTACAGAATTATAGGTTCTCATGGAAATGGATGGGAAATTTTGACAATTTGAAGTGAATAAACTTACCACAGACGCCGTGTATGTAAGGTGCATTATCATCTTGAAATGCAGTTTACGAAAATGTCCCATATTCCTCCAAAATAGTCGGTCAGGCACCATTTTAATGAAGATTGGGCTTTATTTCGAGTTAATTGATTCCTTGAGCATAAAAATTTGCCCGACTGTTTGACATATTATGCACCTCCTTACCATAATGTACGGAGAATGTGCCACTGTTTTAAAAGTGCGATTTTCATTAAGTCTGTCATATTTTCGTTGTCAGATCTGCTTGTTTTCTTTAGCTAGAAATAAGTTAAATTTGACTCATCAAATAGAACAGTTCAGCCCAATAATTAACTAACCATTTTTTAATTTTTTTTAGCCATCTGAGGTCTTGCTTTACTAATTCTCTTCACTAAGAATGGAATTTTTTCAAATTTTGTGTCATTTAAACCTGCTTCGTTTAATAGTTGCTGTACTGTAGTTAAAGAAATTATGCTGATAAACCCTTTTTCTGAATCTCTTTTATGTTCTAAATATAATGAAAACCGATTTTATAAGCAATGGCTTTTTACTTACGGTCATCTCGCTTGGATGAGCAACGTGGCCGCTTAAAAAAATTTCCAGTTTAAACGGCTAAAAAATCTTATATCTTGCTAAAAACCCATTTACCAATATTTCGTTAACATTTAATTATTTTGCCATCGCAAGTATTAAACTATTTTTTGAGTTTCCTTCAAAAATTAATACTTTTTGTGGCATCGTTAACTGCCTTATTCTTACCATTTTTGAAATAATTTCTAAAATTACAATTTTCCTGACAATTGCATTTTGTTTTTAACACTGGACTCAAAACTAAAGTGTATGTGGAGGACAACATAATAAAATCTGTTCGAAAATTTGCTTTTTAAACGATAAAATTAGCGGTTGTAGAAGGCGAAAAGGAAAATATTCAAATACGGCTTTTTTTTTTTTTTTTTTTTTTGTCGCTTAGTGTATATATTATAAACGCAATAGAGCTATATAGGAAGTTCATAATGAACTTGAGAAGATTACCTAAAGTACGTGAGAAAGTACTTGTTATTAACTAGTAATATAAGAAAAAATCTAAGCAAAAAGGACTTTCGTTAAAAAATAAATAAATAAAATAAATGATGCATTAAAACGTAAATCTGTATAATTAACAGGTAAACGTAAAATTTGTGGTACACTTTTAACATATTAATTATGGGAGCAGGGGGTTTAAAAATGGTATAATTCGAAAGACATGATTAACCAGATTTGCAGATTACAAAAATTGTTTTCTTACCATGTCAAGAAGGTATTTAAAAATGCTTTTATTTATTATGCATTTTGCCATCTTATTAGCTATTCTTTTATATTAAAAAATACCTAAAGTAGAAAGTTGTTAAATCTGGCAATTTCTTAAAACTCATATAAAACCATAGACAAAGACACAGTAATTTGTATAGACATAGCATCAATATACTTTCGACTACAGATTTTTTTTTTTTTTTTTTTTTGTCTCCTAAGAGAAAATAACTATTAGAATAATAGAAATTTAAGTGAATGAGTGTTAGATCTAAAGTTTATACTGTTTAAAATATATGGAAATTAAAAAAGATGTATGAATTCTATTTATTTATTTGTTTAAGATCTAATTACTATTTTTCTTTCATTTCTTCCTTCATCTCTTTATTTATTTATATATTTATTTATTTATTTATGAGTTATGTCAGCTGTAACTTTAAGACATATTTTTAAACTAAAACATAATGCATTTCAATTAACTAAAATTGACTATTTATTGAAAAAAAAAAGGGGGGGGGGATTCATTATTTTATTTTCTGCATATATAAGAAGAAAGTATAAGATTTGGAAAAACTTTTGATTTCCTGTATTCAATGAATTTACACTTTCTGAGATTTCCTTGCATTTTAATTAACTGAAATCGTCTAGTTATTTTTATAAAAGTGGATTTAAGTAGAATATACGGAAAAAATTTAGATTTCCGGATTTCGATGAATTTACACGTTTTAAGATTTCCTTTCATTTCAATTAACTGTAAGGCCTTATTTAATTTTAAAAAGGCGGATATATTACTAGCTTTTGCATGCATAAGAAGAAAGTAGAAAATACGGAAAAAATTTCGATTTCTGGTTTTCAATCAATTTACACGTTTTGAGATTTCCTTGCATTTCAAATTAACTGAAATTGGCTACTTATTTTTAAAAAAATTTGATTTATTACTAGCATCTGCATGTATAAGAATGCATTAGAAAACAGAAAAAATTTCGATTTCTGTTTTTTGATGAATTTACACGTTTTGAGATTTCCTTGCATTTTATTTAACTGAAATTCACAACTTATTTTTTAAAATGTGGATTGATTACTAGTTTCTATATGTATAAGAAGCAAGTAGCAGATACAGAAAAATTTTCGATTTCCGGTTTTAAATGAATTTACACGTTTTGAGATGTCCTTGCATTTCAATTAAATAAAATTGGCTACAATTTTTTTTTTTTTTTTTTTTTTTTTTTTTTTTGTGGCTTTATTATTCTATCCTCTGCATATACAGTGAAACCTGTCAAGTTGGACACTCCTGTAAGTTGAACACTTTTTCTCGGAACGGAATATATCCATAGGATTAACTTTATGTCCAACCTCTATAAGTTGGACACCCCTCTAACTTGGAAGTTGGACATTCAAAAACTGTCCTAAGTTGGACACATTTACCCAATGAGACAGGAAAAAAGATATAAAAATTCCATTTTTCACTTTTTTTTAGAAATCTTACTTATTCCTTGTAGAAATGGTTGTAAATATCTAAAAAATAATGTTTCTTGTCACAATATATTCACCTCTGTCTCATCTTGCAAAAAAAAAAAAAAAAAAAAAAAAAAAATTCTTCAATTGAAAATTTCACAAATTGCTCAATTTTGGCGCATAATGAAAGTATCTGTCTTTTTATTGATTTGCGGGAATTGTTTTTGTCCCTTTCTCCAGGAAATATCCAGTAGAGAACCTACAGGCATGTTTTGACTTAGACTGTTTTGAAATGAGGATTAGACAATGCATTTCGGTTGTTATGGTTCCTCGTCATTTGTCCCTTTTATTTTTCCTACGAAGTTTTACTTGGATGTATAATTGCACTAAACTTAATATGTGAGAGATCTATCTATAGTGAAAAATACACTGATTCAATTTGATTCAATTTGGGTGCATATCAATCGACAGGTATCGCTGCTATGCTGCAGTTTTCTCCATTCACGGGAAAACTATATCTCAATTTCTAGAGCGAATAAATTCACCAAACTTCAAAAGTGATATGGCTATTATGAAAATGAATGTTATCTTAATTTGGGTGTAAATCGGTAGACAAAGTGGTGCTACTTTTAATCACATTCCCTGATTTTCCATATGACTATCACAGCGCCTATTGAATAAAATTGCACCAAAATGCATATACAAAATCTTTATTGTGAGAAGTTATATTGATTAAATTTTCGTGCATATTAACTGGTGGATGGCGTCGTTAATATATATATATATATATATATATATATATATATATACATATATAGAAAGTGTTATTATGGTCACAATGTACCAGTTTAAATTTAGATTTTAAATTGGCAAATTAATTATTTTTTGTATATAAGTTATGAATACTTAATTATGTTATATTTAGACATGATTAAAAGTTAATAGGCATGTATAGATACAGTTTAATTAAATCGAAAACTGTAAGCACCCCTATAAGTTGGACACTTTTTCCTCGAACCGCAGCGCAGGTGTCCAACTTAGAGAGGTTTTACTGTATAAGAAGAAAGTGTAAGATTTGAAAAAACATTTGATTTCCGGTTTTCGTTTTGAGATTTCCTTCATGTATATATAATCTGTGGTAGCCTCTTCTCCTTCTTATGGTTATTTCTGTTCCTTTGTTTGAATATTGCCCTTTTTCCCACATATTTCAGTTCTGAAATTAAATGTATGATTTGATTTCTTATGTCGCATCATATAATATATATATATATACATATATAATATTGAATATTCTCGGGTTTTTTTAGATTTTTGTTACACGAACATAAACTTTCTTTTCTGCTTAGATTTGCTCGTGATACAATTTTTAATGTGTTCAAGTACAAATTAGGATCCGTTAAGATTCCATTATATTATTATATATATATATATATATTTAATGTATATTCTACAAGATATAAATTTACCTCGAATATTTTCACTTCTCGCTATAACCTCTCATTTATGACTGTCCATCATACACGGCTTTCAGTTACACTAAATTTTTTAAAGTGTCGGTATGAGGAATGGGAAAATAATGATAGGTTTTTCATTTATAAGAGTCTTTTTGAACTACAGAATATATTGTAATTCGAACATAGAATAATTTGTTTGAAATATATACATATTTAAAAAGAGGAATATATAAACTAAAGAATTAAAAAAAGAAAAAAACAGTATAAAAAATAATGAAATATAACTAATAGAAAAAGACTTCTTGAACTATCAAAAAATGAACTGAAAACATAGAAACGAAGGAAAAAAGGAACAGAAAAAAAATGCGTCAGAGGACAAGATCAATTTCCGAAAAAAAAAAAAATAACTTTTCTGTTTCTGAGATTTCAACTCTGACCGTCTGACCAGAGGATAGCAACAAGCAATAAAGCAATAAAAGACTATTCTTCTTTTCCTCCCTTTTCTTTGTTACATGATACTTAGCTTGGAGGTAGTTTTCCGATGACCCCCATCCCCTTTCGCACGATGCAACTAAAATTAAGCACTGTATTCCTCCGCACGCCAGGATTAATAGACTACCTTTCGAAAATACTCTAATAAATCAGCTAAAAATTAATTAATTAATTTTTTTTTACAGTCCTGAGAAAGAGGACTTCCTTGGGTACTATTTGTATTTTTCTTCATGTCTCTACGACGCTTCACTGATTTTCTATCATTTTTTAAAGTCAAAATTTTAGATTTTGACATTTTTGGCTGACTTTAAGCTAAAATTAAAAATATTTCTAAACGTTTTAAAAATAATACGAGAAAGAAAATTAGTAAATAAACTTCTGTTTTAACGATTGCAAAAATTTTTAATCCGTTAATTAAGATATTTTTCTCTAAAAAAGGAATGTAATTTTTTCCATTGGTTAACATGGGACACCTCGTAATGGCCGCCGTGGATGAAGAGTCGCCTTAAATTGATGAAATCGCTGCGTAGCAATGCCACCTGTTAGGTAATTTGCATCAAAAGTCGCACTAAGTTATGTCAAGGTGCATTGGTGCATCCACATATAAATATTTATGCAATTTAGCGCAGTAGTTCTTGACATACAGTCCTCCCTAAAATTGTGAAAATCGCTGCATAACAGCGCACAGCGCCACCTGTTGAGTAGTTAACACCAAAAATTGATTGGTACTATATAGCCTCTTCTAAAACTGTAGAAATCACTGTATAGCAGTGCCACTTGTTGAGTGGTTGACACTAAAAGTTCATAAGAAATAATTTATATAAAGCTGCATCTATATATGAATTTTCATGCATTTTTGTGCAATAGTAACTGAGATATAGCCTTTTCTTAAATTGAGTAAGTCGTTGCATAGCAAAGCCACCTGTTGAGCAGCAGCCACCAAAAGTTTATAAGCACTAATTTAGGTCAAGGTGAATCTACAAATAAAATTACATGCAATTCTGTGCTGTAGTTCCTGAGATACAGTCACCACAAAAATTTTGTCACACACACACAAACTGACAGACAGACATTTTCTAAAAATGGTCAAATCGCGTTTTCTAAACTTCTCAAAATGTGTAAATCCACCAAGAACCGCAAGTCGAAAATTTTTTACGATTCTAATGCATCTATTGAATACAGAAGAAAGTAATAATAATAGCTTTAAATATATATACACTAAGCGACAAAAAAAAAAAAAAAAAAAGCCGCACAGCAGAAAAAATTACTTATACCTTTTTTATTTGTAATAACTTTAAAATTAATGTTTGAAACAAATAAAACTGCCTTGTTTGCATAATACCAAAGAAATGAAATGATACCTATGTACATTTTCTATTTAATAATTCGCTTTATTGCACTTTACGAAGTACTTTTTAAAAATCTGCATAAAACTTTTTTTTTTTGAACATTATGCAATAACCATACACTTTGTATTCTATTATGATTTATTATGTGAAATAAACAAGTTATATTTTAATATATGAAATAAAACTATTCATTTGTTAGATCTAAGCTATTTTTTATTAAAAATATGTATTCGGCATTGGGTTAATTCCATCTTTATATGGAATTACTGCATTGATGCGCAATGGCATAGTTTTATACAGTGTTTTAATATAAATCTCAGAAATTTCAATGTGCCAAATATCAAAAATATTTTTTTCTAGTTCTGGCAGAGTTATAGGCTGCAAATTTCGAATCCTCTCTCCTCTCCCCCGCCTTTTTATAGAGGAAACATTTTCAAGCGGATCGCGATTAGAACTATCTCCATAAGGGAAAGAAGAAATTCTGCTATATCCTTCGTGGGATTTAACTTAAAGTGAAAAAAGTTATGATTATTTACAGAATTATAGGTTCTCATGGGAATGGATAGGAAATTTTGACAAATTGAAGTGAATAAACTTACCATAGATGCCGTGTAGTAAGGTGCTTTATCATCTTGAAATGGTGTTTGTGAAAATGTCCAAGATACCTCCAAAATAGTCGGTCAGGCACCACTTTTATGAAGATTGTGTTTTATTTCGAGTTAATTGATCCCTTGCGCATAACAATTTGCCCGACTGTCTGAAAAGTTATGCACCTCCGTACCATAATATACGGAGAATGTGTCACTGTTTTAAAAGTGCGATTTTCATTAAGTCGGTCACATTTTCGCTTTCAGATATGATTGTTTTCTTTAGCTCGAAACAAGTTAAACTTGACTCATCAAAGAGAACCAGTTCAGAACAATAATTAACTAATCATTTTTTAATTTTTTTTAGCCTACTGAGGTCTTGTTTCCTATTTCTCTTCACTAATAATGGAATTTTTTCAAATTTTCGGTCATTTAAACCTGCTTTGTTTAATAGTTGCTGTACTGTAGTTAAAGAAATTATGCTGCTAACACTTTTTCTGAATCTTTTTTATGTTCTAAATGTAGTACAAACCGATTTTATAAGTAATGGCTTTTTAACTTATCGTCATCTAGCTCGGATGAGCAACATGGTCGCCTGAAATCAAATTTCCAGTTTAAACGGCCAAAAAATTTTATATCTTGCTAAAAACATTTTTATCAATATCTCGTTAACATTTAATTATTTTGCCATCTCACGTATTAAAATATTTTTTGATTTTCATTAAAAAATTTACGCTTTTTTGTGGCATCGTTAACTGCCTTATTCTTACCATTTTTGAAATAATTTCTAAAATTACAATTTTACTGACAATTGCATTTTGTTTTTAACACTGGTCTCAAAGCTAAAGTGTATGTGGAGGACAACATAATAAAATCTGTTCGAAAATTTGCTTTTTAAACGATAAAATTGGCGGTTGTAGAAGGCGAAAAGGAAAATATTCAAGTGCGGCTTTTTTTTTTTTTTTTTTTTTTTTTTTTTTTGTATATATATATATATATATAAATACACACTTTTAGTATTTTTTGATACAGTCGGCAGCAAAATTATTTGAGAACTAGCCATAATTCCTATGTAAAAAAAGTACATTTAACACTGTTTAGTTGAATAAATCCTTGTCGAATCATGTTCTTAGACTGGCTAAGAACATGACACGACAAGGATTTATTTAACAAAGCAGTATTAAGTGTACTTTTTACATAGGAGTTATTGCTAGCGCTCGAATAATTTTGCTGCCGACTGTATATTGAAAAATCTTTTTCATCTATAAATAATCACAATTCACAATCTAAAAGCATTTATGTAGATATTTAAAACTTTTTTTTTTTTAACTTGTTTAATTTTTGTATAAAATAATGCATCATATAGAAAATGTGCTATAATTAGTAATTATCGGCTATAATCAAGACAAAAATGTAGATAGATATACTGTATTAAAAATTCCGCTTTCTTTGCTTTGTGGGACAGTTTTTATTAATTTGGAAAGTGGTTGCAAAGAAAATAAATAAGATGTAATAGGGACAATCGCGCCAATTTTGCACATTTTAAATTATAAGGAATAAAATAAATGAAAGTACAGAATAACTGCAAATATGAAGACAAATACCTCTTTCTTAAAAATGTAGATTTGGGAGTTTTCCAGTTTGATATTTTTCATTGTTTTAAAACTCTACTTCCACTTATATTGTTTGCTTAGCAAAAGTAGAGATCATGAGCAGGACTATAGATAGAGAAGGGCTGGGTCACGAGAGGTAGAAAAGTGCCGACGGAAGTAACCTCTGATGACATAGCTGGGCATTCTGCTTAGAATGAGAGTATAGGGGATATTAGGGGTTTAAGAATCTTAAAATAGTTTTCTTTCTCTCTCTCTGTAATCAATATTAACTATTTTAATTTTACGATTTCTGCTTCTTAACCCTTTAACATTCACTCCATATTTCATTTTGAATATTGTTAAACTAATTAATAAATAAATATATAAAATAAAATAAAATGCTATTGAACACATAGGATTATAAATATGTAACAAGGTAAAAAAATAAATTTTTTTAATTTCGGGAAATATTTGGTGTGACACATCTATAAGTTTACCTGATTACATTGAAACAATAATTTAAATTAAAAATAACTTTCTACATAAACATTATAAATTGAAAAAAAAAAAAAAAAAATCATAACATTTGTTATGGAATTAAAATAATATCATAGCACTTCTTTAGTTTTAAAAACTAGGCACGACGGCATCACTATAGCAACGAATATTTATTGACAGCTATAATGAAATTTAAAGTGACCTCTGCATTTGGCTTTCTCTGGAACATCATTTGTTAAATTTCGGATTAGCGCTGCTGTCTACTGAGCATAGATGAACTAAAAATTTAAAAGAACATTTATATATACATATATATATTTAAAAATTGTTGCGAAAATAAATAAATAAAAGGGTTTTGTTTCGCTGCGAAACCAATGAACATTAATTGTCAAATATTTTTTAAATTGTTGTATAAAATAAGCTTTCTTTCTTTCATTCTTCTTCTTCTTCTTTTTTTTTTCCCTAACAAATCGGTGAAGTAGTGTTTTTAACTTCTATTGTGTATAAGTGTTAGAGAAAATATTGTTTCAGGGTGACATTTTCGATCTGCCTTTTTGTTATAATTGCATGTTTTGATGTTACCTGAATCCGAAAATCAGTTTTGAGCAGCTGATTCTGTATATCTGGCTCCGTGTTTTTCCAGTTTATTGTAACATAAAGGTCAATCCAATATTAGTCGCGTAAGTTTTAACGAGTGGTGTGAGGAAATTTTCTAAATAATTTTATATCTTTTAAATAGGAACATTAATATTTTTAAATAAATAGCATTAAACAGCTAAATATTAAATGTTTTTTGAATGAGCTACATTATTCAAACAATGGTTTCGTAGAAATGTATATTACATAAAAATATTTTTATAGTTCTTTGAAATACATTGGAAGCTCCTGAAATATTTTTTCTTTCTCATCTTGGACTGTGATATTACTTTCATAACAATGCACGATAATAAAAGAAGGTCGTATAAATCCCCCACCAATTTATTATTTTTTTCTAATTTCATATTAATTTTCCCAATTCGAATATTTAAAATAATAGTAAAAATAATAATAAATAGCACAGATATGATCATTATTATTTTCTCTTTTTTCATATAGACAGAAAGGCAAGGAAAAAAATATATTGGGAAAAAAAAAAGGCTGTTAAATGATAATAAGAACAATGAAATTGAAACAACAAAATATTTTGTTAAATAAACCAAACATTTTTGTTTAAATAGACTCAACAAGAATTTGATTGTTACAGCAAAACATTTTTCTTCTGTATTACTTAAAAATAAATAATTTGCACTCTTAATAGGATTTTTTTTTTTTTTTTTTGTGTGTAATAATCAATAATATTTCCAACTAAAATTGAATTAATTTCATTTTTCTTTAATTAAAATAAATTCATGCCTAATTTATAAAATCTTACCTGACTTTTATTTATTATTATTGTTATTATTATTATTATTTTCATTTAGTACTTAGATTTACTGAAAATTCATAAAGAGTACAATTTTTATTTTCCAAGGAAGTTAAAAAGAGCATTTATGATTTCCATTAGTATGTCTGTCTGTCTTTTCGCGCTTTATCTAATAGCTCTTTTTTTTTTTTTTTTTAAATATATAATTTACTTGAAATTCATATACGACAATCAGGTTTCCTATTGAAAAGAGTTTACTGCTACATTACAGTAGAACTACAGTGCCTTGAATTTTTTTATTCTTGAATATTTATTATAAAGGATATTTTGAAATCTTTTGTTAATAACTGTATATTCATTAACAAACGAATTTAAATACGTTACTTTCCGACCGATGTATTCCTTTTAAACACAGTTTAATATCTCTAAAAATGAAACATACATTATTGTTTCTTGTAAATCGATAGAAAATATTTTTATTTTCTCTGCTTTTTTTACGCATTGTAGCAAATTGCAACCGCACAAGACATCCCCTAACAATAAATTTTACAATATTTTATGATTAGCTGCAAATCCTTAACTTATATAAACGAAAACACGTGAAATTTTTGGACAGTTCTAAAGCCTTTTCTATGGCTATCCGCAATCTCTTACTCGAACTGTGGATGCCCGGTGACGTCACATGGTCAACCGGAGATGGGTACGCGTCGGCATGTTTTTCCTCAAAGGAATGAACTAGCCCTTCTCTTCTATAGTCCTGGATCATGAGAAAATATTCCCTAATTGAGAACTCTCTGAAAAATCTAAGAATTGTCCAATAATTTTTTTTTTGCTATTTCCTTTCTTCTTGAGCTGACACATCTTAATTCTATTTCCTATCCTACCCATTGGTCAGATCTGAAGAGTTTTATCTCAATCACCTGTCTTCCAAATGTGCTTCTAACTTTCCTTTGTTTTGGATATTACGATGAATGGTTCAGAAAAGAGAAAATGTGTGATGCAAGAAATACAACAGAAAAATATCGAAAATTAGACTTTTTTTTTTTTTTTCGAAGCCAAAGTATAAGAATAAAAATACTGAAAAAATATCAATAACAGATAAGGTAAGCAAGGAAGGTAAGCATTAAACTTGATATTTGAATTCCAGGGCCCGACTTAAACTACCTGGAGCCCCGGGGCAAGCATATTCTGGGGGCCCCCTTGCAGAGGCATAACGGGTTTTTAGGTTGCAGAATTTCTGTTTATGCCTGTTGGGGGGGGGGCCCTCCAGAAGGGGGGCCTAGGGCAACTGCCCCGCATGCCCTGGCGTTAGTGAGGGCCTGTTGAATTCCATATGAATTTTTTAAAACATGCCTATCTTTTTGCCGCGCTATGTATTCTTAAATTAGAAAAATTTTAGTCTTAAAATTTTTCTAAATTAGTCTTAAAACAAAAATTAGTCCAGGAATAGTGTTATTTTATAATGATAATAAATGATAAGCACAATTTAGATAACGTTTTTTTTATGAAAAATCAAAGAAAAAATCCTTGTTCCTATCTTTTTGTCGCGGGGTGTATATGCTATTCTACGTAGTAGTTTCTGTGATAAGGTCACCAGAAAATTTTTGTCATACACACACAGATATTTTCTAAAAATGGTCAAATTATATTCTGGAACTCTCAAAACGTGTAAATCCATCGAAAACTGCAAGTCGAAAATTTTTACGAATCCAATACTTTCTTCTATTGAATGTAGAAAGAAGTAAAGTGTAAATTATCTATGAAAGTGTTTACTTAGGGAAAAATCTATTTAGAATAATAATAATAATAATAAATAAAATAAATAAATAATATTTATATAAATTTACGCAAAAATTAGTTTTTTATAAGTTTCGCTTCTTTTTTAAAAAATGAACTTGGGTTGAGCGGATTCTTTTTTTTTTTTTATCAGACATGAGTTTGGGCGCGAATTAACTCGTTTTTTACACTTTGGACATGAGTTTGAACTAGCTCATTTTTTCGTGAGTTTGCACAACACTGATTGAAATTTGCTTATTAGTTTCGAAGCCACAGTGCCACAGACAGACAAACAAAGGCTGCAAAGGTACACGCTTTTTTTTTTTTTTTTTTTTTTTTTTTTTTTTTTTAACGTCAGGAGTCAATAATGAGTATTTTTATTAAAACATTCTGTCATGCACAAATTTTTACACAGACCACTATGATCACCATCACCAAATAACAGCTATTATTCCATTATCCCCAAAAAATATAATTTATCTGCAACTTTGAGCCTGAAATTTTTTGCACGCCCCTAGGACAGATGCTGGCTACGCCTATGACTCGGTATTACCTGTCTATCAATTTGGTGGTGTTGGTGTTAAGAAAGGATTAAAGCCGATTGGTTGCACTAGAGTCCTAGTTATGGGGAGGAATGCTCTCCGTGGAGAGTCTTTCTAAGGGGTCCTACCAGTTTGGAGAGCAGAACCTCTTGGCCACTGGTAGTATGATTGAAAAAATATATCCTTAGTAGAATTTGAAAAAAAAAAAAAAAAATGTATATATATATGTCCATACAAAATCATCAAGCCATTTTTTTTTTTTTTTCTTTTCTTTTCTTTTCTTTTTTTTTTTTTTTTTTTTTTAAAATGCTGATTGTATTTATTTGATTGTTGGTTGTGTGGCTTAAGGCCGATTGACTGCACTAGGATCCTAGGTCTGGGTTCTCATCCGTATTTTTGCGAGTTTCGAAGAAAGCCAAGGAATATTCCGAACTGAGCGTAATGAGCGTATTCAATGAGCGTAACCAAGTACAGGGATGGAACACGGGCGCAGAATTCATACCACTATCAATGTAAGAAAATTTTTTACCTCTTAAATCGACGATATTATAGGTAGATAAATTTCTTAAACAGATTCCGGTGTGAATTCTGCGCCCGTGTTCCATCCCTGCAAGTATCGAACCCAGCACTTTCTATCTACCAGCTTTGAGCACAGAATCGTTCGGCCTCTGGTGGGGCTGTATTTATTTGAAAAGAAAAAAATATGATGCAATGAATGTTTTGTATGCATAGTAAAATTGTTTGAGAAATTTTTTATTAATCAAATTTGCATTCTTTCTACGTTAAAACTAGTTTTTCTAGGTTTTCAAACTTGAATTCAAAAATTTATAACACTGATTTTCATTGGCGTAATAAACATCATTTCATACTACAAGTTTGTTGTAGGGTGGGCTAGGAGCCCCCAAATTGGTAGATTTTAAACGGATTCTTATATTCACTTTCACTGATTATAATGAAGTCATGCAAGTTGCAAAAGGTGCATTTCTAATTAATGAATAGTTATTAATTACTCATTAATGATTCGTTAATTAATTTATCACATTAATTAGCTATTGGATAAGTAATTGTTTTTACACGTGTATAGATTAAATTGATAAAATATATAAAACACAGTACTTCACACGTTGAATTCTAAGTCAAAAGACTTAGTTTTAAAGTTTACAATATAAAAGATAAAAAGAACATCACGACGTTTCGTCCTAGCATTGTTACTTGTGGACATCTTCAGGTTTAGTTCTGTTACTGTTAGCGTCTTGATCCTTTAATATGTGTAGAATGGGTTGATATACTTTCGCCAATTCTCTAGAATGTGTATAATTGATGGCGCGTTTATCGTGTTTTATTACCTGTATTTTTTCCTGTATTTCAAGTTTAATCAGACTGGAGGGGGTTGCTATTATTTCATCTTGATTCCATAAAGGTTTAGCATTTTTATTTTCTAATACGTAATCTTTAAGGGCTGTGTTACCGTACGGGGATCGTAAAGAATATTGGTGTTCGGAAATGCGTTTTTTTTAAACTTCTTTTTGTTTTCCCTATGTAATAGACGGTATAATCAAGTTAAAATTATCTTAAATCAAACTGGAATTAAAAAAAAACAACTATAAATATACAGGTTCAGTAGATTTTCATAAACAATTTATCCTAATCAGAAATATATTAAGGAACTGCAATTATAATTTAGCATTTAAAACACAAAAATTACAAAGTTTATTAAAAATTAAACATCAGATTAACCCTCCCCAAAAAGGCGTCTATGAAATACCTATTGAAATTCAGAATAACACCGTCTATTACATAGGGAAAACAAAAAGAAGTTTAATAAAACGCATTTCCGAACACCAATATTCTTTAAGATCCCCGTATGGTAACACAGCCCTTAAAGATTACGTATTAGAACATAAAAAAGCTAAACCTTTATGGAATCAAGCTGAAATAATGGCAACCCCCTCCAGTCTGATTAAACTTGACATACAGGGAAAAATACAGATAATAAAACACGCTAAACAGGACTAAACCTGAAGATGTCCACAAGTAACAATGCTAGGACGAAACGTTGTGATGTTCTTTTTATCTTTTATATTGTAAACTTTTTAACTAAGTCTTTTGACTTGGATTTTAACGTGGGATATACTGTGTTTTATATATTTTATTAATTAACTATATATTTTTTTCAATAAAGAAAAAACTTCATGGACATTAACAGAACTTTATAAAAAGTTCAGGCTCTTCTGATTTTATAACACTGTTATCTGATATAGCTTTTAGCAGGTTTAAACAGGCAATAAAATATAAATAGAAAAGAGTTCTTTGAGTCCTCTTTCACATTAATTAAGCACATGGTACCATAATAAATCAGTTTTTAAAAAATACTTCAAAATATGTGAAGAATTAATAAACAAAATTAAAACTGTACTTACTGTACCTTTTTCGCTGGGTTGATGAGTCCGAATCAATCCTACTCTGTAAAAAATATGTCCTATTTGCTGCCAGAAATTCGCTGTAATTTGAGAAAATACGTCTCTGTAATTTGAGGAAATACGCGTAATTTACGAAAAAATTACGTTGTCAGAACGTATTTTCTCAAATTACAGAGAACTTCTGGCAGCAAATAGGACATATTTTTTACAGTGTAGGGGAGAATCCCAGACCGTCGTCAATTGCCCAATGCGTAGCTATTAGTGCAAAATTAAGCCCACACATCACCTTTTGAAAAGGTTTGAATTCATGGTCATCTGTGCTACGAAAAAAAAAAAAAAAAATCATTTA
Source organism: Salticus scenicus (assembly GCA_963930645.1). Classification (NCBI taxonomy): domain Eukaryota; kingdom Metazoa; phylum Arthropoda; class Arachnida; order Araneae; family Salticidae; genus Salticus; species Salticus scenicus. The sequence goes on along the minus strand of OZ005657.1, from coordinate 88,852,575 downwards.
ATTTAACATAAAAATAACACTAATAAAAATATAAATAATAATAAATTCAAACTATATAAATCTTATTTATCATATTCTTCATTACAAATTAAACATAAGCTGAAATTAGCGGGATTACCAATTAGAAAAAGAAATAAATCAAAAACTATTAATTTATTAAAAATTTATCATTATTATTTCTGTTATAGAATTCTGAATATAGAATCTAAATTAGGACAAGAGGCCTATATTTGAAATGTGTGTAACAAATGTATTGTAAAAAAATGTACAGTGGCATTGTCATGTTTTTATTTTTTATTATTTTCTCTCGTGACTTACTTAAATTCGCTATATTTCTTTTGTTGTTTTTCTCGTGATGGTCTACCTCTACCATAAAATAGTGACAACGCATTTTTACTGTCTAAAAGAAAAAACCCTCTTGTTCCAGAAATATGTAATTTATTTTTTAATTACAAACTAAATATCAGTAAAATGAACGCCATGTACACACAGAAAAATAAATTGGTCACAGTGACCTGGCAAAATGCTCAACTGACAATACAGAATTGACTAACCAAAATACCTGACTAGGCAACATCAGTTAAAAAGTGTACCAGCTGAACTAGTCTCCAAAACTGAGAAGTGTACTTGCTGAACTAGTCTTCAAAACTAAAAAGTGTACTTGCTGAACTAGTCTCCAAAACTAAAAAGTGTACTTGCTGAACTAGTCACCAAAACACTACTCCAGACTAGGAAGATTAATATTATAAGACAAAGAAGGCTAATCGACAATCATAATTATCTGACCAGGAAGGTTAGTCAACAACCGCAGTTGCCAGACAAGGCAAGTTAGTCAGAATCTGCACTTGATTAAGACGGTTAGTCAGCAGCCAACAGGTATTTTACGAAGCAAGCTAGTCAATTTTCAATGAATATCTGAAGAGGCAGGATAGTCAAGATTATTTGCCTGACTAACCTGTCTGGTAATATCTGAAGAGGAAAACTAGTCTCTATTTGACTAAGCTGAATCATAATATTTGTGGAGGAAGATTAGTTTGGAAAAAAAAATGACTAGCCTGTCTCATAATATTTGAGACAGATTCATACTTGCCAACATATCAGTTTTAAAAATCAGTAGATTTTATCGAAAAAAAAAAAAAAAAAAAAAAAAAAGTAGATTTTGTAAATTGACATTTTTAACAATAGAGACTGAATTTATATAAATATATAGTAGACAAAAAGAAAAATATATGAATATTTACAAAATATTTTCCATAAATAAAAATTTTCTTTAAATAAAAATCACTCATCTTTCTAACGAAAACAAATAAAATATTGAGATTATGTATATTAAAGAATTAATTTCAAATCCTAAAAATTAGGAAAAAGAAAATATTGCCAATGATATTTACCTAAACACAAATTTTTACATTTGTAGCAGATTTTGCTTCATTAAGAAAAGAACAATTAAATTGTTATTCATAGAAATTTTAAACTAAATTTTCACTGCATTTAGAAATTAAAATGTTCTCTAAATTTTTATCAGATAATGAGGATCAAAATTCACTTTTTAATTATCTTATCTGACTGAAAATACACTCACAATGACTATGTAAATATACTATTTAATTACAAAGCATTATTTAAAAATCTGGTGGGAAACAACCACACGACTTCCATTACCCACTGTTATACGAATTATATGCATTTTTTACTTTCATTACCCGACTACCGTAGGTAATGGAAGTATTGTATTCGGTCCAAAAATTCAATGTCGAGTTTTCGCTTGATTTACACGTTTTAAGGTCTCCTGAGTCCAAAACAGTAGTTTTTTGGCAATAGTGTGTATGTATGTGTATGTATGTATGTACGAACGAAATCTTCTAGTTATGATATCTCCTAAACTAATAGATATAGACCTACGAAACTTCAGCATTGAGGCAGGTCTGGTGTGCAAATGAATTTCCCAAATTTTGATGAAATTGAAAAACCATAAGTGGGACCGTAAGTCCGTATCTCAAAAACGGCTCCAGCTATTGTCTTCAAAGTTGCCATATAAACATTCTACACTCATTAAATAAAGAAGCACCACAAAACTGGCGTTGTAAAAATTATTACTTACAGACTTTGAATAAACACCATAAAATGCAATAAACTCGCAACAATTGTTTCGGGTCGAAAAAACACACGACCCTTCATCAGGCGAATAAAGTAAGCACGAGTGCTGCAGTCAAAGCGGCAACGCTGAAACAATTGTTGCGAGTTTATTGCATTTTATGGTGTTTATTCAAAGTCTGTAAGTGATAATTCTACACTCATGTCCATAAATTAAGGATAATTCAGATTCACACTGAAATCGAACTGCAATGCAAAAATTTCACCTGTAGAAATACCACACACATCTTTAAGAATAATATGCAAATTACTGGAAGCCATCAGATGACGCCGATGTGATGTTACAATGACGAAAGTGTAAGAAGGGGGTAGATAAGGAATGGGAGCAAAGAAGGAAAATTGTTCACAAGCGTTCTGTGTTCCGCTCAGTGCCACAACCGAATGGTTATGACACTGAGGACGCATGCAGATAATTTTTTACGTGGTAGAATTATTGGCCGACAAGAATGTGGGCGTACTCAGATTGAAGTATTGGGGGAACTTAAAATCGCCCAAAGTGTCATCTCTAGGCTTTGGCAAAGATTCCAAACTGATGGAAATGCTAGTCGACGTTACAGTACTGGTCGGCCTCGAGTTACAATGCCGAATGACTACCGGTATTTGGCAGTAACTGTCAAAATAAGCAGATAAAGCACAGTATCAGACCTATCTCGTCAGCTGTCTGCAGCCACGAGTGCCACAGTTTCAAGACAAACCGTGTATAGACGTTTGGGAGATATTGGTCTATATGCTCGCAGGCCTGTTAGATGTGTTCCACTCACGGCAATGCACTGTGCCAGCGGTTAACTTGGAGTAGCGAACATGCAATGTGGACAGCGGCACAGTGAGATTGTGTGATGTTTTCCGACGAGTCCAGGTTTAGCTTGCAGTGTGACTCACGACAGACTTTCATATGTAGAACGTCAGGTACCCGTTACCACCAAAACAATATCATTGAACAACACCGTTACTTTGGGGCAGGAGTGCTCGTTTGGGGAGGGGGGGTCATATTGGGCACCACAACAGATCTGCATGTTCAAATCGGAAGAATGATAGGCCAAATTTATCGGGGCATCATTCGGGAACAACATGTACGTTTGTTTAGAGGTGCCATGAGCCCAGAATTTGTGTTTATGGCTGCTGTGCAAACGTTGTACACGGATGCCTACAATTTGAAGCTATCACCCTCATGGAATGGCCAGCATTCTCACCTGACTAGAATCCGATAGAGAATGCGTAGGACATGCTTTTCCAACGAGTTGTAGTCCGTCAACCACCTTCTACATGCGTACCGGAACTTCGCAGAGCATTACTTACTGAGTAGAGTAATCTTCCCCAAGATCAGATCACTAACTTAATTCTCAGCCTTCCTAGGCGTTGTAAGGGCTGTATTTCATCATCTGAGAGACATACAATGTATTAACCATCATACCAACCATGTAATGTTAAGTTTTTGTAAGGGAGATATTTTTTGTAATTGCTTCAGGGAGCAAAAAACGTAGTTTTTATAAATGGTATCCTACATAAACCACCTTTTTTTGTTCTTGATCTTTTGTTTAATAAATGGACTTTATGACTAAGTCATGTTTGTTTTGCTTCTTAACCTTTATTTGCCTCAGCCAGCATTATCCTTAATTTATGGACATGAGTGTATTAGATGTAATTTCGAATGATTATGTTGGTTAGTTCAGGGAAATTGATAGGCGCCCTGTATAAATAGCTTAATTTCAGGTCTCGCAAGTGCGTTCCTTTAAAAACGGCTGTACGGATTATTTTCAAACTCGCCATATTAACTCACTTTTAAATATGCTTTTGTATGAAATTATTGTTTTCCGTTCAACAATTGATTATGCCAATTTTTGGTAAAAGTTGGTATCTCAAAAACGGCTCTAATGATTTTCTTGAAAATTGTTACATAAATCCATTTTAGATACCCTTTCTCATGTATTAAGTGGTTATTACAGGAAAAAAAATCAGTCATCCTGATTAGGTAGGTCAGTTTTAGATCTCGGAAATTGGTGTTTGAAAAAATAACTCATTCCCCCCCTCTTACTTTTTAACTCGCTATGTAAATTCTGTTTTACATGTTTATACACACATACACACACACACACACACACATATATATATAAGTATATATATATATGTGTGTGTGTGTGTGTGTGTATTAGCTTTCCCTTATAGGAAATTTGTTTGGTGTCTACTTCTTTAGGTCAATTTTACATCTTCGCTGACCACATTATTTCTAAAAAATGCATATAATACGTGTAATAGTGGGTAATGGAAGCCGTGTGGTTGTTTCACACCAGATTTTTTTGAGAAAATGTGATCAGAAGATATAAAAGTGACTAAAAGAAGTAGAAACCTAAAAATTTTCCAGTAAGAGAAATTTTATACACATGTAAAGACATATAAAACGAAGCTTACATTAGCGAGATAAAAAATAAGAAAAGAAAATGATAGAGTTATTTTTTGAAACACCAATTTCCGAAATCTAAAACTGGCCAACCTAAGCAGGATGACTGTTATTTTTCCTCTAATAACCACGTAATGAATGAGAAAGAAATGGGTTTATATAACGATTTTCAAGAAAATCGTTAGAGCCGTTTTTGAGATAACAAATTTTACCAAAACGCAATTATTGACCGGAAAACAATAATTACATACAAAACTATATTTAAAAGTGAGTTAATATGGCGAGTTTGAAAAAAAATCTTTACAGATGTTTTTAAAGGAACGCGCTTGCGAGACCTGTAATTGAGTTATTTATACAGGACGCCTATCACTTTTCTTAAACTAACCAACTATATCGTTCGAAAGGACTTCTAATAGAATGTTTATATAGCAAATTTGAAGAAAATCGTTAGAGCCGGTTTTGAGATACGGACTTACGGTCCCACTTCTGGTTTTTCAATTTTTACCAACATTTGGAAAATGCATCTGTACACCAGACTGAATTAATTCTGAAGTTTTGTAGTTCTATCTTTATTAGTTTCGGGGATATGATAGCCAGGAGATTCCACACATACACACACACTTACCAATTGCCAAAAACCACTTTTTTGGACTCAGGGGACCTTAAAATGTGTAAATCAGGTGAAATCTCGATATCGAATTTTTGGACCGAATACAACACTTCCATTACCTACGGTAGTAGAGTAATGGGAGTAAAAAACCCCAAAATTTAAGTTTGTTTTGAGTTAATTAAAATCAATATTGTAATTTTTACACATACATTTAATAAGCCTCATTTCATTATTATATTTATTCTCTGTATATTTTCCTCTATATATTTTACAGTAAAATTGCTCAATTTTACAATTTTTCTTGTAAGTTCCTAAAAACAGCTGACCAGTAGAAATAGCTAAAAAAAAAAAAAAAAAAAAAAAAAAAAACGGTAGTCTACTTGTAAAAACAATAGAGTTGGCAAGTATGCAGATTAATCAAAATTTTAATTGGTTAAAATCCTTCATATTTAATGAGGAATAAGAAATTCATGCTTGTTTGCAGGGGTTTTTGTAAAAGCATTGTTATTAGTATTAACCTCTTTACTTTTGTAATTGTTTAATTCCCCCCCCCCTTTTAGGGGTTCAACCTTGAAAATACATTTAAAGAACGTTTCTGAAAAATATTACTTGTCTACCAATTGGAAAAAAAATTCTCATAGCTGCTGACGTTTTCAATTTATTCCGGAATGTTGTTAACATTCACCCTTTTCTTCATACCATATTCTTTGTAGAATAATTTTCTTTAGCAAGTAATTACAATTAAATATGAAGAAAATTACTCCTCAAAGAATATGATTTGAAAAAAGTGCGGTACTAACAACATTCCGGAATCAATTAAAAAAGTTAGCAGCTATGAATATGAAAATTTAACAAACCACTGAAAGAAAGGATGGAAGAACTTTCTTTTTGATTCATATATAAAACGCGAGGGATCAGTCACAAGTTTAAAAGGGGATCTTTACTGTTGAAATATTTTGTAGCATAAGTTTAATACAGTCTTGTTAGTTTGATACATGCATATGCATAAAATAGTCGTTCTGGTTATAATGTAAGCCATTTTCCTTTCTTTTTAATTTCCGTATGAATGACAGTTCATCCATCAATGTGTAAATAATACTCATATTTCACAGAACTCAATTGCAGCAGTAATAATAAAGTGTAAATACTATAAAATACAAGTGCAGCGCTATTTACATATGATACATTAAAGATATATTATTTTTTATAAGCATATGATACGATCAACAATTAAAACACAAAAATTTCAATTGATTTATTAACATTTTACTCCGAAATAACAATACAGTTATAAAACAAGAATTTAAAATATGCACTGCAAAATATTCTTATACTGATATGCTTATACTGAAGCTTATTTAAACATTACCGTATTGTTATGCTTCTAATTCCAAAATGACCTCTAAAACAGAAATAGCCGCACAAAATATAAAAAATATAAGTAGTGTAACAGAAAAATAATCTACCTGTCGACTGAATACACACAGATCAAAAGTTGTGCCCTTATTTACAGTAGAAGATGACAAACAAAATTCAAATAAATGAGAAAATTTTAAGATAACATTCTGATAACAACACTTGTCGACCGATATACACCTAAATTAAAACTGGTGCAGTCTTACACTGTAGAATCTGATATATAGCCTTCTCATAATCAAGGGAAATTGCAACATAGCAGCACTGCCTATCGGTCTATGTACAGTCGGGGGGGAAAAAAACGCAGCACTCGACGTAACTTCGTTGCTATTAGATGTAGAAAAATGTAATAGGTATCATACGACGGGGAATTGTGAGTAGTTTCAAAAAATGAACTGAAATTTTGAATTGGGGGTCGTCTACATATTAAAACGCTCACCAACTTTGATTTTTTTTCAATGGTAATACCCCCATTTTTATTTTATATTTGAATTCCTGGGATCGCGACAACGCGGAAAAGTATATTGGTTGTATATTTTACTTATTTTTTTCACACAGTTATAAGCGTTCAAAGTTTGAAGGTGCTAAGGGGCCGTCCATAAATGATGTCACGCTTGGAGGGGGGGGGAGGGGGTTCGTGAAATTGTGACAGTTTGTGACAAGGGAGGGGAGGGGGGGGGTAACAAAAAGTGTGACATCACATATTTCAGTTAAAATACAAACATTTATATTCGGCAGATGAAATTTTGAAATTATTTTAAAATTATCAAAGATTAACTTACTTACTCTTAGTTCATACAAAATAACTACACGTATCATTATTATGGTTATATTTACAGATGTCATTAAGATCCATAGTCAACATTTAAAAATAAAATTTGAAATATGATCTCTAGTCTAATATTTTCTTTCTGAACTTCAAGTAATTATTTATGTATGTGACAAGGGGGGGGGGGATATTGAAACGTGACACTTTGTGACAAAGGGGGGGGGGGAGGGGTCCAAAATTCTTTAAAAAAGCGTGACATCATTTATGGACAGCCCCTAATGTTAAATTCATATTTTAAACTTTTATTAATATCTTCACAAAAAATAACTTGATCGATATATTTTTTTTTTTTTTTTTCCACGAGATATAGTGAAGAAACCCAAACATAATCCATCATTACTTTTGATTCTGGAAAATATTTTTAATTTTGAAAAATATTAATAAATTCATATTCATAAAAATTATGAATTATGACCTATATTAATTTTTACATAAAATAAATCCTAATGCTGAAAAATAAGGGTGTGGAAATCTGCAGCTCATTCCAGTTATTAGTTTTCGACATATAAATAAATGTTTCTTTTGGAACGGTTTAGGGGGGGCGTCTCCTATAAAGTTTTGCATGAGATAACGAATCAAATCTTAAAAGATAACAAGGAAAATTAAACAAAATATGTTTATTTTTTATTTACGGGTCAAATTATATAACAACAACGTCAAACTCAAAGAAATGAAACAAAAATGATAATTTTTAGACATTAGTGTTAGCATCAAGAATTCCTGTTTTCTAAAGAAGACAAGCCCCGCCTTCATCGTTCTTCAAAGCAAAACAGTACAGAAAAGAAAAGTAAATGCGACATTGAGTGATGAATTCGTGTTAAACCCCTTATTTTACGTTGACAAAAATATGCTCAAGGGGTATTTACTTCATCGATTACTGGTGATAAATTTTGAATATTTTAAACGAACACTAGAAGAAAAAATATAACTAAATAGGCGGGGTTTACGGTTTTAAATAGAAAAATTGGTAAATGTGAAAATTGTCAATTAAAAAAAAAAACCAAAAAACGAATGGAATTGGAATGCAAGACAGACTTGTAAAATCGTTTCTTAACTACCGTCATAGATAAAGGCTTAATCATTTGTTTCATATATTGCTTTATTTTTATTTATTTATTTATTTTGTAGGGGGGCGGATTATTATTTTAAGGATACTTTAGCCTTTAAAATTTTAGTAATATATTTTAACTTTATATATAGTTTTTAAATATACTTTTACTTTTATAAATATATTTTAACACTTTTTGCAACCGCAGGATTTTGTAATTTTGACAGTAAGATCCGCCTAAGGGCGTTATTCTCTCAAAATAAAGTATTTCGGAACAAATTTTCTGTATTCACAATTATATTACAAATGGGTATACAGTACAATTATGTTCTTTCTAATCAATATATTTCTAACCATAGTATATTTTATTGCAAAATATGAACACTGGGTACATTTTTAAGAAATATGTAACACGCAAATTACGAAAGAAACGCCCACTGACAGAGTTACAGATTTTCAAATGGCGTGAATCTACGTCAGCAGTCGCGAAAGGGTTAATTAAGAGATTATATTTTCATAGAAATTATAAAACGAATCTGCTATTAAAATTGTTTAATATTTACTTCATGAACCCTTACAATAATTTTTCCGAAAAGATTTAGTTTATGCGTTGTTGTATATATATATATATTATTTCATTTCTTATATTATGTTACACCTACGAAAGAAAATTTAAGCTTTTTTGGTGATCAGTACAGCCATGATTTTCGGTGTAAAACATTAAAATTTTGTCTATGTCTTATAGGATCTTAATTTTATTTTTCTACATTTACAGATAACCCCTAACACATTTTTGATTATAACGCAATAAATACTAAAGATAAAGTATACAAACAGTATACTTTTCCGCACAGCCACACTCTCAGAAATTCGAATATGAAGTCAAAATTTGGTGTTGCTATTGAAAAAAATCAAAGCTGGCGCCCATTTCAATATGTAGATAACCCCTAATTCAAAATTCGACAGCATTTTCAAAAAGTGCATTTAATTTTCCTGTTGAATGGTGTCTATTAAATTTTTCTGCGTCAATTAATAATGAAATTACAGCGAGTGCTGAGATTTTTTTTTTTTTTTTTTTTTTTTTTTCCCCGACTGTACATTTAAGAGGCTACTTTCGACATCAGCGAAACAAATTGATAAATTTTCCCATATACCAAAATTCACATTTAACAGATGGGTTGTATTATCTCTGTGTCTCCCGGTTTCCAGAATTTTTTTAAAGTTAAATAAACATGCATGTATGGGCGTGATAGTTTTATTGAATAAGTACTATTTTTGAATAAAATTGTATAATGTGCTTATTTACATAGCTAGTAGTCCTTATGAATGCGATATTTTATAAAACATAGACTCTTACAAAGTGGAACATACATAATTGACGTGTCATAGTCAGGGGTCGTACTCTCAACCCTTTTTTCAGGACACTCTCAAATATGACAAATTTCCGCCTCTATTCCTACCACTATTTTTTTACGATGATCTCTAACCAGATTAATCTGGAGACATTTCTTTAAAAAGTACCATAAAAATTTCTGCATGAAATTACTGGTGACAAAATAGGAGAAAATTTCTTATTTTTAAGTGTATCCTGAAAAAGGGGCGGAGAGTACGACCCCTGATCATAGTCAATAACTTTCCAACGTAACCCCGCCCTCTAAAAACAGCATATGTAAATCTACGTCGCCTGTCTTAGGCAGTCATAACGTAAACACGCAGATTTACGTGGCCCGTCCGTTAAGTCATGGCTCCCTGCGATTCAGTAGAAGAGATTTCTACTGAATCACAGGGAGCCATGGTTAAGTGTAAATGAAGCGCAATTCAGAGTTTTCTAGCTATGTTTGATTGTCTTTTTTTTTTTATGTTTATGTGTGCATGAATAATTGAAGGTTTCTTTCTTTTTTTTTTTTTTTTTTTTTTTTTTTTTTCTCAGTACGGAAAAATTTCCCATATATCTATCCGCGAAATTATTTTATTTCACCTCTAAATATTAGTTCCTCCTTTATTATCATTGATTTCTTATTTATTGGAATCGATTAGTTAAATTTTCAGAAAATTCCTAAGTAATAGTGTGAGATGTCGACTCTAAGAGAAACATTTTCACTTGAAGATACGAATACATTTTTTTAATTATTGCATAGAAAATATGACTTGAGAATATATATATATATATATATATATATATATATATATATATATTAATTATTGCGAATAAAACATACAATATTTTATTTAGTTGCACATATATATATATATATATACATATATTACACAAGCCAAAAACTGGAAACTTTATGCATTCCAAAATTAGTTAAGAAATGTGGGAATATACACATAGCTTCAGAGGAGTTATTTTCAGAATACTTATCTTTACCTAATTTAATTGCTGCATTTCCATGAGTAAATAAAACATTTATTTTTCAAACAGTGACTCTACCCAAAAATATATAAATTGTAAAAAAATTTAACTGTCCCCATTTATTATCTGGAAGAAACTTTTTTATGTTTTAATTTCTCTGACACTTTTTCATCATCATTCATGTTAATCCTTTTCATAATTTAAGAAACTGACTCTGCTGAGAAGCAGGAGTTAGGCATTTTGACAGATAGCAAAAATCACGTGATCAGCTTCTTATCTGTAACGTACCTGCCAGCATCCTTGTTAATATTCCGTAGAGTTTTCAATCTCACCCCTTTTTTCACACTATTCAATTTAGAGAATATTTTCGAAATAGAGTTCTTAGATATGCATTTGACGGTTTATCTTTAGACCACAGGGTAAAAGTTCTCTAAAAATCCCTAGATCTCACGTGAGTGAGATCTAGGAATATATAAGTCACTTAACTATAATACTTGCTTTAAATACTGAGTTCTGACTGGCCGAACATTACAGAAATCCACAAAGAAACTTTAGTGCGACGTAAAATCCATTCAACCAAACATCAAACCCTAAAGTAGTAAATAATTTACAGAAACTAATTTATAGAGCTGCATTTTATAAATAAAATTTGTATAAAACCAAATATTATGCTACACATATACATTTAACAATTATACACATTAACATATAAAATTCTAAAATAAAATAATTATTTTTAAGGATTAATTTTATTCTTTTAAAGAATATTTCATTCTTGTTGTGCAAAATAGCTCTCTTCGTTTTATGATTCTTCAACCACATTTCTTGAAACCATCGAAGCCTCTGCGCAAGCACTGACTCAACGAGTCCATTGTTAAAATAGGGGTGATAGAGAGAAAATAAGCGATAAAAGAGAGAGCGCGCCGAATGACTGGATGTTTTCCAAATCCCAACCTTTCGGTCAATTTGGCACCCCTCCTGAAATTTGGACTCGTTCTTACTGCTAGTTTTAGGAAACGTGGTTACGCTATACAACTGTTGTTTTAAATTATAGCAAAACAACAAAATAATAATGGAAATGCATAGAAGAAGGATGATTTCAAAATTATGCACCAATAATTTAGCAAAAAATGAATAATTGGATTTTTTATACTGTTTTGTTGAATTGTGCGTAGCTTTACCTTATATGTACAGTCGGGGGGGAAAAAACGCAACACTCAACGTAACTTCGTTACTAATCGATGTAGAAAAATGTAATAGGTATCATTCGACGGGAAATTGTAAATAGTTTCAAAAAATGAACTGAAATTTTGAATTAGGGGTCGTCTACATATTAAAACGCTCACCAACTTTGATTTTTTCAATGGTAAATATTGTATTTTATGGGCAGGAGAAGATTTATGATTACGCCATAACTCTAATATGACGAGGCGTTTCATTTTAAACACATAGAATTTAATGGATGACTAAGACAATTACAGATGAAATACACAAGTAACATAAACGACTACATTTTGAAGACTGATCTGTTTTAGCAGAGATAAAAGCAAAAAGGAATGAACAGATCATTGATTGGACAATACAGTTTACAGGTACATGTACATTTACGTGACGTCACTTACCAAAAGTCCAATAGATTGAATTAGGAATACAATGACGAAATACACCACAACTCTCCTCCCCTTAATTCCGTGTACTATACCTGATGGGAGGTTTTCTTACTCTAGATGATCTTCTTACAACCTGTTCAGAAAAAGATAAGTTAGTATGTTTAAAGTTTGAATGTTCAGATTTTAGTTCTTTATTTACAGTACTGTTGATATTTTTATCACAGTCAATTTCTCCAGGCTTTGTAGACACTGATCTACTGTCGGTTGGCACTGGATCTGGTGTAATGGCAGGATCGGTCGGCACTGGATCTGGTGTAATGGCAGGATCGGTTGGCACTGGATCTGGTATAATGGCAGGCCTTTTACCAGACTTAGATTCTCCGTTGCTTTGTAGGTGTGGACTCTTGCTATCGGGAACCATGGAAATATTTGCACCAGGACTTGTAGTTTCCTCCAGTTGTACTCTGGAACCTACACTTTTCAGTTGATCAACGTGTCTTTTCCATACACATGAACCTACTTGAATTTTGTAATGCAGTTTACCTAGTCTGGCAATTACTTTACCTATTTTCCATTTATCTCCTGATGTGTAATTGCGTACTGCAAATTTTTCATTTACTTGGAATTCTCTTATCTTTTTCTTGTTAAAAACATTTTTATGTTGTTTGTTTTCAACATAATTTTTAACATTTGGTACAAGTAAATCCAGTTTTGATCTGATATTTCTCTTGAGAAATAATGATGCGGGACTCTCCCCTGTTGTAATATGAGGCATTTTTCGGTATTGGAATAGAAATTCGTTTAACTTAAATTGGAGATTTCCGGGTTCTAAACTTAAGGATTTCAATCCTTTTTTAATTATTTGGACATATCTTTCAGCCTGACCATTTGTAGAGGGATTATATGGTGCAGTTAAGCTATGTTTTATGCCTTTACTTTGTAGAAAATGTTCGAATTGTTCTGAAATGAATTGTGGCCCATTATCAGACACAAGGGACACAGGATAGCCATATCTGGCAAAAAGCGAAGAAAGACAGTTTATAGTGTTCTCAGCAGTAGTATTAGGAACAATGAACACTTCTGTCCATTTACTGTGGGCATCTACTACGATGAAAAACATTTTCCCCATCATTGGACCAAAAAAGTCTACATGTATTCTGATCCAAGGTGTTGTAGGCCATTCCCAGTGATGATTGTCCATTTTAGGAGGATTATGTTTTAATTTAATACAAACAGAACAGTTATTTGCTAAATTCTCAATGCCTTTATCAATACCTGGCCACCATACAAAACTACGTGCCAGTGCTTTCATTTTAACTATGCCAAAATGGCCAAAATGTAAATCTTCTAAAACTTTTTGTCTATGAACAGTCGGAATTACAACACGATTTCCTTGTAATATACAGTTATTTAATAATGAAAAATCTTCTTGTTTATGTCCGAAAAGTAAGTAATTTGGCATCTGTGTGCCTGATATTAAATGCTGGTACATTTCTTTCAATGTTGGATCTCGCTTAGAACTTGCACACAACGTTTTTGTAGTTAACGGTAACGAAGTGATTTGATGAATAAATAAACAATCGGATTCATCAGGGTTGCCAAATAAATTTGGTGACAAAGTTGGTGACACTTTTTCTGGCTGTAGCGAATCGGACGACGGCAGCAGTAAGTCTTCACTACGTAATGGAAGACGTGATAGAGCATCGGCATTTCCGTGCTCTGCAGATTTTTTATATTTAATATCATAATTAAATGTTTGTAAGTATAATGCATATCTTTGCATTCTAGCTGCCGAAAGTACCGGAATACTTTTTACGGGTGAAAATATGGAAACTAGGGGTTTACTATCTGTATACAGAGTAAATCTCCTACCATATAAAAATTGAAAAAATTTCTTTACACCAAAAATTATTGATAACGCTTCTTTATCTACCTGACTATATCGCTTTTCTGCAGAAGACAAAGTTCTAGAAGCAAAAGCTAGGGGTTTTTCGGAGTTATCTGGCATTGTATGCGAAAGTACTGCCGAAATTCCATAAGGAGAAGCATCAATGGCTAAAATTAAGGGTAATTTAGGATTAAAGTGGGTGAGAATCCTTTCGGAAGTAATTTCCTGTTTAATTGCATTAAATGAATTTTCACATTTTTTAGTCCACTGAAAATTTACATTTTTACGTAATAATTCATTTAGAGGATAAGCAATCGTAGATAATTTAGGAACAAATCTAGAATAGTAAGATACTAAGCCTAAGAATGCTTTTACCTGAGCTACGTTTTTAGGTATTGGAGCATTTAAAATAGCAGAAATTTTTTCTTGCGTTTTGTGTATGCCATTTTTATCAATTTTGTAACCGCAGTATGTAATTTCATCATTCATGAAAAAAGATTTTTCTTTATTTATTTTAAGATTATATTCACGTAACCTTTCTAGCACTTGTTTTAATCGCTCTAAATGTATTTCATTCGTTTCCCCTGAGATACATACAGTCCGTTAAGAAATTATAAGACCACTTTAATTTTGTAAATTATAAGAAAAATAAAGATTCTAATCTTAATTTAAATACATAAAATAACATATTGCTCTATATTTTTTTATAATAAGTTTGCAATAACTTGGTATAATGCAATAAATGTTTAATTAAAATATATATTAGAAATAAGTGAAAAATAACCTGTTAAGAAAATATAAGACCACTTGTCAAAAAACAAAATTGTATAAAAAATTAATATGATATTGGTCCTCCATTTTTCCCGATGACTTCAAACACTCTGTTTTTCATTGAAGTAGCCAGGTGATTAAGTTCAGTTATAGAAATATTGTACCATTCTTTTACAATGGCTACTTCCAGTTTATTAGCAAATGATAATTGTTTATTATTAGCATAAACTTTGCGAGATAATATACCCCATAGGTTTTCCATGGGGTTCAAGTCTGGATTTCGACTTGGCCATGGCAAAACATTATTTTTTTCTTTTTTAAACCACTCCTGTGTGGATTTAGATGTATGACAAGCAGCATTGTCCTGCTGAACCATCCAGTTAGCACCACCTAATAAAGGTCCAAACCGTATCATATGATCATATAGCATAGATTGATATTGTGTAGAGCTCATATGACCCGAAATCTGCTGAAAATCACACAACCCTTCATAACTGAAAGCTCCCCAAATCATTACTGATCCGCCACCCATTTGTCGACTGAAGCCTTCTTTTGGTTCCTTCTTCAAGTCATGCCAATAGTGTTTGCAACCATCAGGACTATCAAGGTTAAATTTCTTTTCATCAGAAAATATAATTTGTTTCCACACATCATTCCATGACATGAATTTTTTAATAACTTTGGTTTTTTTTTTTTTTTTTTTTTCAGTTTCGTATTAATATTTAATTTAAGACTCTTCCAGACTCTTCCAGACTGTTACATGTGAAGTTTTCTTGCTGAAACGTTTCGAAATTTCACGAGTTGAAAGACCTTTTTTAGTTGACAGTCGAAAAATTTGTCTATTATCACGTGCTGTCAAAATATTTTTTCTACCAGATCGTTTTATTTTGTTTGAATAATCTTTTCTAATTATGGCATTATGAATGGCAGTTTTAGAACGGTTCATTAACCTCGCAATATCTCTTTCAGATTTACCAGAACCTTTATAAAATAAATTTTTTCTCACTTCGCACTCCGATAATTCTTTACCTCGTAACATCGTCAAATTAATCGTAGATAACACATTCAAAACCAAAGACTTTGCTTTTTAGGTAATGCTTTTACGAAATACTGACGCATGCGCTTTATATTGAGTTTGAGTCATGTATAATATGCTAATTTTCTCAGGTGGTCTTATAATTTCTTAACAGTCACAGTCTTTAATTTTTAGAAAAAGGAATAACTTTTAATGAAATTTAATTTAATTTTAAAAGTTGAAATTAGTATAGGATGCGTTTTCTTACCAATTTTAAATACGCAACTAAAAATTTGCATATTATGCTCTCTTCTTCAGAAATGCACCAATACGCTTGTGGTCTTATAATTTCTTAACGCACTGTATAGCGTCAATAAAAACTGAAATACCCTCTATACCTTTTAAAATTTGTTCTACAGTTCTCTGCCATATTGCTGGAGAACTCGCAATTCCATATGGTAATCGCGTAAATTGAAATAAGCCTTTAGGAGTGTTAATAGTAAGTAATTCTTGTGAATTTTCCTCTACCGGTAAATGCAAGTATGCTTGGTTTAAATCTATTTTTGTAAAATGTAATCCACCCCCTAAAGTTGCTAATATATCCTCAATTTTCGGTAGCGGGCATTTCTCAACCTTTAAAAATTTTATTATCCCTTCACTTTCTAATCTTTCCAATTCTTCATTTACTGCATTCCTTAATGCATACGTAACAGTTCGCGATTTACAAAAAATTGGTGATGAGTCTTTCTCTAAATGTAATTCAGCTTTAACATTTTTAATTTCACCTACGTTATTTGTAAATAAATCCGGAAATTCATTCAGTAAATTATTTAAATTTTCCGAGATTTGTACTTTGTTTACCGGAACAGTTTGTAAATTGTTTGGGAATATATTAAATGTAGTTATCCAATCCCTATATAGCAATAAAGGAAAATTGTCTTTTTTAACTAAATATAACTTAACATTCCTAGTTTTGTTTTCGTAAGTTACATTTACTCTAACAAATCCCTCGGGCTGGAAAATTTCTCCAGTAGCTGTTTTTAATTGTATATCAGCAGGAAACATTTTATGTTCTGGAAATAATATCCGAAAACGATTTATCGGTACAGCGGAAATCGCCGATCCTGTATCGAGCTCCATTTCTGCTTTAGCTCTATTTTCTATCAAAACCCAAATTTTTATAGGTTTAGTGCCTTCAGATTGTAATGACAAAATGTCTACAGTATCAAGAACATTTACATTTTTCTTTTGAGTAACATTGTTTTGTGTGTTCCGACACACCTTACTCAAATGACCGCGTTTTTTACAAAAATTGCAAACTGCATTAATAAATTTACAAACATTTGCTAAATGAGAGCTATTTCCACAACGATAACAATGAGTTTTACTTTTATTTGCACTCGCAGTTTTGTTCACGTTTTGTTTACTTAAGTTATTTTGAGAATAATTTTGTTTTGGTTTCCTAGCACTAACAGAAATTTTATTCAAATTCAAATTCTTATTTTGTATTTCAATCATGTCATTTTCAGTACTTTGCATAGTTACGGCTTGTTCTACTGCTTTTTCAAACGTCAAATCTTCAACCTGAGACATTAATTTGCTTTGGATTGTTTCATTTTTTAATCCGCGTAAAAATTGTTCTAACAAATTTTCTGACAGCGAATCGCCCGTAAACGCGCAATGTGTTGTAAATTTCTTTAAACGAACACTAAAATCTTGAACTGATTCAGAATCTCCTTGAAAACATTTTCTAAATTTAATGCGTTCTGTAATTTTGTTAGGAATTTTACATAGATGTTTTGTTAAGATATCTACTAATTCAGTGTAAGTTTTTGATTCAGGAAGATCTGGGAACAATAAATTTGTATAGTAAATTATATAATTTCGGTCCTATAAAAGTAATTAAAGCACTAAGTTTTTTTTCATCTTTTATATCAAACAATATAAAATTCTGTTCTAATCTTCTAATATAAGTGTCAAAAGACTCAACAGAATCATTGAATTCTTTAAAATTTTGAAACATTTTTAATGAAAATATGCTACTTCTAATAATAAAAAGATGCAATCAAATAAAAGAACAGAAAGGAAAAAATAAAATAAATGTATAAATACCTTTTTTTTCCATTCTCTTTCTTGAAAAAATAAAAAATGGCAGATTATCACAGACGATAATTACACTCACTGGCGCCTAAATCGTACCGGCCCGCCACCAGACAATGATATTAACTGCTGCTGTCTCCGACCGCATAATGATTCATTTTAATAAATAATTTTCTTTATGAAATAAGTAGATTTTGAATAAACACATATGTAGAAGATATTCCGTTCTTTTTTTTTATGAACTGCAGATTTCATTTTTAATTATCTTCAAGTAGATATTTGTAAATGTTGAAAAGCAAACTTTTTTTTTCTTTTTTCTTTTTTTTTTTTTCTATCGTCGCCATTATTGTATTTTATGGGCAGGAGAAGATTTATGATTAAGCCATAACTCTAATATGACGAGGCGTTTCATTTTAAATACATAGAATTTAATGGATGACTAAGACAATTACAGATGAAATACACAAGCAACATAAACGACTACATTTTGAAAACTGGTCTGTTTTAGCAGAGATAAAAGTAAAAAGGAATGAACAGATCATTGATTGGACAATACAGTTTACAGGTACATGTACATTTACGTGACGTCACTTACCAAAAGTCCAATAGATTGAATCAGGAATACAATGACGAAATACACCACAGTAATGCCCCATTTTTATTTTATATTTGAATTCCTGGGATCACGGCAACCCGAAAAAGTATATTGGTTGTATATTTTACTTATTTTTTCACAGAGTTATAAGCGTTCAAAGTTTGAAAGTGCTAATGTTAAATTCATATTTCAAACTTTTATTAATATCTTCACAAAAAATAACTTGATCGATATATATATATATATATATTTTTTTTTTTTTTTTCACGAGATACAGAGAAGGAACCCAAACATAATCCATCATTTCTTTTGATTCTCGAAAATATTTTTAATTTTGTAAAATATTAATAAATTCATATTCATAAAAATTATGAATTATGACCTATATTAATTTTTACATAAAATGAATCCTAATGCTGAAAAATATGGGTGTGCAAATTTGCAGCTTATTCCAGTTATTAGTTTTCGAGATATAAATAAATGTTTCTTTTGGAGTGGTTTAGGGGGCCGTCTCTTATAAAGTTTTGCATGAGATAACGAATCAAATCTTAAAAGATAACAAGGAAAATTAAACAAAATATGTTTATTTTTTATTTACGGGTCAAATTATATAATAACAACGTCAAACTCAAGGAAATGAAACAAAAATGATAATTTTTAGACATTAGTGTTATTATCAAGAATTCCTGTTTTCTAAAGAAGACAAGCCCCGCCTTCATCGTTCTTCAAAACAAAACAATACAGAAAAGAAAAGTAAATGTCACATTGAGTATTCTTGTTAAACCCCTTATTTTATGTTGACAAAAATATGAACAAGTGGTATTTACTTCATCGATTAATTGGTGATAAATTTTGAATCTTTTAAACGAACACTAGAAGAAAAAAATTGAGTACATAGGCGGGGTTTACTGTTTTAAATAGAAAAATATGTTTAATGTGAAATTGGTTAATATGAAAACCGAAAAGGGTTAATCTTTTTATTAATTTTTATAATTGTTTCTCTCCTGAAAGATTTCCTGTGTAAAACATTAAAATTTTGTCGTCTTATAAGATCTTAATTTTATTTTCTGCATTTACAGGTAACCCCTAACACATTTTTGATTATAACTCTATAAATATTAAAAATAAAGTATACAAACAGTATACTTTTGCGCACTGCCAGACTCTCAAAAATTCGAATATGAAGTCAAAGATGGGTGTTGCTATTGAAAAAAAAAATCAAAGTTGGCGCTCATTTCAATATGTAGATAACCCCTAATTCAAAATTTGACAGCATATTCAGAAAGTGCTTTTAAATTTCTTGTTGAATTATGGCTATTAGATGTTCCTGCGTCAATTAATAACGAAATTACAGCGGGTGTTGCGTTTTTTTTTCCCCGACTGTACATTTAGTAAGATAAATCTGGTGCACTTACACGCAGTACAAGGTTGGATTTTTGACGTCAAAAAGTGGTTTTTGACATGACAAGGGTATAATACTGGTTTAAGCCGTCATAAACCCGTCAAAAACCTATATCGTCAAAATTCAAAATCTATAAATAAGCTTGAATCTGGTTAGAAATAGGAATTAATAATATTTGCCATATAAGTTAACATCTAAGTATTATGTTGAATATAAATTAACTAATTTTAAAACAATTTGTAGATGATAATTAATAAAAATTAGGTAAATATACTGGATTATAACATAAGAAATATATACAAAGCATGCATAGACATATTTTGTATATTTATATTAATATTTATGAAATTCTAAAATTCTAAACTATGAATTCTAAATTTAAGTTATGCTGATACAGAAATATACACAGATCAACCATTAAAAACCATTGATAAATGAAGTATTGATTTTCGTATTGAGGGGACCTCAAAACACGTAACTAAAGAAAAAATATTGAAATTTAGAATCCAAACTAGTACTTTGTATACCATAGGTATGAAAAATTAATTATCATTCCTCAGCAGTTTTCCTTTGGAGTTGGAAAAATTTAGTAAATAATAATTATTATTATTTAGTTAATTATTTAGTTAATTATTTTCAGTAAAAAAGAAGGTATTCACTTAAATAATTCAAAAGTTTAGGTAACCCTGCATATCGTCTATAAATTATGTATACACCATGCACAGTTACCTATAATTTAGCAAAGAAACAAAACATGAAAAACTCATAATACAACTTCAAATGCACTTCCAGCAATTTCCAAGTATAATCTTAATATATCCGAATTCTTTTCTGTGGCCCTGTAATGAATGGCAAATTATTTTTGTATTATATCCTATACTAAATATGTTTTCATGTATATAAAAATTATCTGTTCATTTGATTATGTTTAGTGCAGTCTAAAGGTGTAAACTTTATCTACCAGAAATTTTCCCCATAGGCATAATGTATTTGAATTCTTTTAAATGTTAGTGTGCAGAAATCATTTGCTCGATCTAAACGAAAGGTTACGTCGCACTTGCGACCGGGACAGATGCGACCGGGGTTAAAATCGTCGCACTTGCGACCGAATTTTTAAATCTATGCACACCTGTTCATCGGAGGGTAGCTTTTCCGACCGCTATAATTAAAGGCATGGCAATCGCTGCGTCAATGGATATATCCCGCAAAAGATCATCATAATTCCCTTAGCAATGCACATTCGATTTAATGATCATTATTTCAAAACAATATATTTGTTGTTGAAGTTTTCTCGCCAAAAAGATTAAATATTTTACTATGCAAAAATCATTTAAAATATGTTATAGTATATTAACATAACCAAAATTCTATTAATAATTACATAAATACAATGATGGTGCACAATCCTTTTTGCAATCATTATTATAAACTATTAAAATCATCGAATCTGGAGCATATTCAGATTTATTTATTAGATATACTTATTAATAAAATTATAACTTTTACAAAAGTATATATATTTGAGTTAATGTAAGATTAAATTTTCTTTTATGTTTTGTAGTATTTTAAATTGTGATATGCCGTTGAAATTTCGTAATATTTGGTTTTAACGCCCGATAATTCGATTGTGAATATTTTTGGAATCGTAGAATTATCAGGAAGGGCTTAAAGGGGAGGGGGGGGGTTACAGCGTTTGAAATTGATATTATTAGATTTTAAGGCAAGCTAAATCGATTGCGGATATTTTCAAGTGTAAATTTATTAGAAGGGACGGAAGGGTGGGGGACAAAGGGATAAAAATGTAGAAAAGGAACGGGAGTTTCGGAGAAAACGATGGAAAACCCAGAACACTTTTATTCTTTTATATATTGCTGAATTCCAAATTCGAATTTCCGCTCACATTTCGTACTAAGGATTTTTAACATTATATAGCCCGGAGTTACGCAAGTTTCGGAGAAAACCACGGATAAGTCAGACACAAATCTTTTTATAAAAATGTTTATATTACCTTTGTATCTCAGCTTGTAATTAACATAATTTCATAAGTAATATATCATTTTAAAAGTTATTTGAATTGGAATTGAAGAGTATATGTTGCAAATCTCTGTCGCCAGAGGGCGCTTTGATATTTTAATAATTCAATATCCCCAATTCTGATTATGAGTAAATTACTTAAAGGGAGAAGATTGGGTGACCACACCGGGTTGCGAATTTGCCACCATCAGAATTTTCAAAGGTATACTTGAATATTATTATGAAATGAATAATTAGTGAATGAATAATTATTGAATGAATATTATTGAAATGAATAATAATTATTATTATTCATTTCAATATAATGACCAGCGAAGCTGTCAAAGCCTGCTAGTTTAGAATATAAGCCGTTGAAAACAGACTACTTCTCCCGCAGTACCATATGTATGATTCATCTGTTTCGATTAGTAACATCCTTCTAAAATAGATTCTGAATTTAAACTGATAATTAATATTTTTACTTTCTTCTATATATATAGAGAGAAAGTATTGGATTCGTGAAAATTTTTGAACTCCAGTTTTAGATGGATTTACACCTTTTGGGATGTCCTGAACATGATTTGATAGTTTTTAGAAAATGTCTGTCTGTCAATCTGTCTGTGTGTATCACGAATTTTGTGCACGCTGTATCTCACGAGCCAATTAACGAAATTTAACCGAACTTGGTATTTAGTTGGACCCTGACATAAACTGGTGCTGATTAGATTTGGGGATCAATCGCTCAACAGGTGGCGCTGTGATCGCATATTTTCTAAATTTTTAACATGACAGTATAGGACAAAATTTCGTATAAATGTGCATAATGAGAGTTATTTTTAACTTGTGATTGTAAAATTAATATGAATTATTGATAATAGTAGTAGTTAACTAGGAAAAACATTACAATAATAGTATATTGTAAAAAAAAAAAAAAAAAAAAAAAAAAAACTCTTTTCTAAATTTATTGACTTTTGTACGCGTTTGGGTTTTTTATTTAGTAATTAAATTCAGTTTTGTTAACTCTTTTTAACGAATTTAATCAGTGAAGCCTCCCCCCCCCCCTCCTTACACATGAACACATCTCCTGTGTTGCCTGAATTACATTACAATAATAGTGAATTGTAAAAAAAAAAAAAAACTCTTATTTAAATTTATTGACTTTTGTACGCGTTTGGGTTTTTTATTTAGTAATTAAATTCAGTTTTAACTCTTTTTAACGAATTTAATCAGTGAAGCCCCCCCCCCCCCTGTCCTCCTTACACATGAACACATCTCCTGTGTTGCCTGAATTACATTACAATAATTGTATATTTAAAAAAAAGAAAAACCTCTTTTTTAAATTTATTGACTTTTATACGCGTTTGGGTTTTTTATTTAGTAATTAAATTCAGTTTTGTTAACTCTTTTTAACGAATTTAATCAGTGAAGCAACCCCCCTTCCCCCCCCCCCTTACACATTAACACATCTCCTGTGTTGTACCTGCTTTCGGATACATCCGGTCGCAACTGCTACCCTCAAACCAAAGCGGTCGCAAATGCTACGATTTTAACCCCGGTCGCATCTGTCCCGGTCGAAAGTGCTACACCACCAAACGAAAAGTTTAGTTTAGCGTCTCTATATGATATAAATTTAGAATGTTGAGTTTGGACTTTTTGCTACTATTTGATCTTGAGTTACAGTCGGCAGCAAAAGTATCCAAGCACTAGCCAATAATTCCGATATCAAAAAAGTACACTTAGTACTATTTTGTTAAATAAATCCTTGTCGAATAATGACTAAGAACATGACTCGACAAGGATTTATTTAACAAAGCAGTATTAAATGTAGTACTTTTTTAGACAGGGATTATTGCTAGTGCTCGGATACTTTTGCTGTCCACTGTACGCTGATACAAGTACACAGACAGACACACAGACTGACAAATAAACCGACACACAGCGGCTAAAAATTTTATTATCAAACTTAAGGCACCTCAAAATGTCTAATTATACAAAAATTCAATTTCGAAAATTTGACTCGGAAGTGTAACTATCACTACCATTATATGGCAAATAGAAAATAATAATATTTAATTAAATTCAAGTTATATATATATATATATATATATATATAATAAAGCTAGCTTTAAAATGAAAGAGCTTGATATTATTTGACTTCTTTAAAACTAGTATCTAAAATTTTAAATATTTTCAAACTTATGTGTATATTTATTTCATTATTTAATCATAAATAACACACAGACAAACACATAAACCCACAAACCAACCGTCAAAAACCTGATTTTCGTATCTATGGTATCTCAAAGCGTGTAATTATAGCTAAAACTCCATTTCGAAAATTTGACGCAAAAAAAAAAAAAAAAAAAAGTTTATCTATTGTCATATGAATAGAAGGTAATAATATTTAATTTAATTCAAGCTTTTTTTTTTTTTTTTTTTTTTTTTTTAAAGTATATATTTATTTATTTAACCTATCTAAACTTTCTAATGAAAGTGTTTGCCATTATTTGATTTTTTTTTTTTTTTTTTTCTATTTAAAATTTTAAGTATGTTTGGACTAATATTAAACTAAAATATGTGTATATTTTAAATATTTGTTTGATTATTTACTCTTTAAAAATGTATTTTCAGTTCTGTTAGAAAATTATAGTACTTAGTTTTAATTTTAATGTACAACAGTAACTGGATAATCTCCCTAATATGGATTAGTTAATTTTTGAAACTATAATTATGAACACAATACTAAGCAGTATAAATTGTTAAATCACTTATGACAATCGTTACAGATTTAATTTTATTTCTGAAACACCCCTCACTTTACAAGAGTAGAGTGGAAACGCATATAGGTAAATTCCGGACCTACGTTTGGTCCGGAACTTACCCATGGGGTTGGTCGTGCGAAAAGTTGCATAATTAGTCTGGTCCGGAATTTTCCTACTCCGGATAAAAATGCATAAATATTTCATTCCGTCTTTCCATACAGGGACGGCGTCTTTAAAAAAAAATACTGTGGGTGCTCTGCTCAAGGATGTAGCTTGAAAGGGGGGGGGGGGAGTGGAGGGCCAATATTTTAAAAAATATAGTAGCACATGAGTTTTTTTTTTTTTTTTTTTTTTTTTAAATGCGCAGCTCTGCGCGTTAAATTTCTTTTTAAAGTAAATTAGCGTTGTTAATTAGCGTTACGTATCAAAAATGCTAAGATTTATCTATCACTAGCCCCCTTTGGCCACCAACTGATTCACCAACTAGCAAAAAATTTTGCTTTAAAAAGTCCGATTTTGCAAATCCCGCTCGGTGGGAACCTTCAACGCCCTCCTTCCTTTTCATACAATTATAACAGCCTGTTTGTGTGCTGTACAAAAACTACACCTTGAAAATTCTGGCCGTATTTAACGACCCTTAAGAAATCTGACCATAGCATAAATTCTCAATTGGTGGCGCCTATCGAAATTTTCCCCGTTTCAGACACTTTCAATAAGTAGCATGTTCGCTTATCCTGTAAACGAGCCTCGAAAATTCTAATCTTAGCGTGTTCTCGCTCTGTGGTGACTGCGGCGTCCTTCTCCCTTTTCAGACACATACAACTGTCTCGAAAGTATAAAGGGGGTCTTTCTAAGTGATCCTAGCTCGTATTTACAGGAGTTTCGGAGAAAACCCCTGAAAACTCCAAATGAGTGCTAGATGGAGTCGAAACGGCACTTCACAGTGAATTTTAAATAGCCCAATTGCTTTGTGCCACTGTGAACGCTGCATATTTGCATACTTGACAAAACACTTTACCTTAATTTCATTGTAAGAAGTCCAAGGAAATGTATATTTCCATTTGAAATTTCTTTCCAGAGGATCCATATATATATATAGATATTTGTTTCAGGTTGGATATTCGATTTATTTGGCTTTGAAACAGAATTATTTTTATTCTGTGATTTATAATAATCTTATTTTTAAAAAAACTTATCCACCTCTTTAAAGCATATAAGAGTACTAAATTAGCATGATATTTAGGATATTAAACACAGTTAAATAATCTATTGATTATGTGACTGATTCTAGGCTAAGAAAGAAAAACCGAAAATTTGTGTTTTCTAAATTAATCCGTTTAGTCTGATATTTCCAACATCCGTAGCCAACATATAAAAAGTCAATTCAATAACTCTCTCGCTAACTACATTGAAAAACCACCTATTCTTTGAAAATTGGCGACAGGACGTCGCTTTCTGTTTTATAGTAAAATTACATGTTTACTATTCATTCAAATGTATATTACCTGTGAAGAATAGTCATCTCGAAAAGTTAACTGAGGAGGGGAAGAATACAAAGAGTGATTAAAAAATAAATCACAAGTGTACCTGCCGCTTTAAGCTGGCGTTATGATTTCTTAACGAAATAAATGATTTGATGGAGAAAGCTAAAATATTTAATATCTTAAAATTAATATTATTATTTAAATATTGATTTTAAAATTCTTATTATAACATTTAAAGAATTAAAATTGAGATAATTATTCTTAAACTTCTAAGTGCAATTTTTATATCAGTATCATAAGATTATAATTTTAAAAGATCTGAAAGAAAACATAAACATTGAAAAAACAAAATTTTAAATATTATAATTCAAAACATTTTCATTAAATTTTAATGCACAGAGGAATTTTAACCATATATATATGTATATATTCCTTTAAAACTAGGTGGTAATATCAATAATCTAGTTATCTCCAATTTTTACATATAAGACCGCATTAAAAAAAAAAAAAAAAAAAAAAAAAAAGGGTGCACATTTTAATTTCCGGCCGACTCATCTTATTCCATATTTGAAAAAAAAAAATTTAATGCTTATTTTCATATAATTTTTTTAAATATAACAACAACATTTGCATAAACATTTCCTTCAAATAAATAATAAAATAAAATTATATTTATATTTATATAAATAAATAAGTGCAAATAAAAAGTACCTTTAAAGTTGTCTTTCTGCATTTCACTGTCCGGGTTTATGTTACTAATGGATTTGTACTAGACTTTTTGTTTGTTTTTTTCTCTCTCTTTTTTAATGCATTTATTTGCAGAATTTTACATTTATTTACCTTCATTTTTATTAAATATTATCTTTCTTTCCGGAGGTTCGGTGTAAAAGGGTCTTTTTTTTCTTACAGCGGTTGTACTTCCATTAGTACTAATTAAATAAATTATTTTGAAATTCAAGCTAAGTATAATATATATGAACACAAACTAAGTTCCAAAGAAAATAATATAAAAGTTGCATGCCTTAAATTGTAATATTATGTTTATATTAATGTAGGTAAAAGAAGCAAATAATTTGTTTCGGAAATAAAAGTAACTATTTACATGAAAAAACGTTTAAAATTTATTTTCGTCCATAGTAGAAAACCATCTCATGATTGTAGTTAAAGTATTTTGATTTTAAATATAATTTTAAGAAAAAGAAGAGTTCTTTAAAATGTTGGAATGAAATGCAAAAGTTTTAATTCATATTCAGAAAACTTGTTCAGGTCCAGCTGTACCATAACCCCTAATGTCTACATAAACAAAACTTTTAGAAAAAAAAAAAAAATCACTAAAGATAGTGTAGAAAAACATTTACTTGGCAGCATAAAAGTTGTCTTAAAATTTTACCTGTAAAACAATTTTATGAATGTAATTAAATAATGCATAATAAACATAATATTATAAATAGCAACTTGTATTATATTTTCCAATCTTCTGTATTTTCAAATAAAGATCGCTGCTGAGCAATTCATTTTTAGTAAAGCCCATTTTTAGTAAATTCCGAATTTCCAGAAAATTTAATTTTAAATGAAAATGAACACTATAATCTTTAGATAAATAATTACAGAGAATAAAGATAAAATTAAATTGTGCCATACGAAAAGGGGGAAATGTGAAAAATATTAATATTATTTTTCTTATACTGCTCTATATCCCTCCAGGTAATCGAAATCAACAGTATTTATTTTTATTTATTCATTTTTTAAATTAGTAAATGATAATTATACAAAATTTAATTAGACTCGATTCAAAACAAAAAAAAAAGTTATATAAAAAGCACCTCTTATTTTTTTCTCTCTCTTTCTTTTTTTCCGAAATATTAAACCCTCATTATATTTTTTCCCTTATAACAGTAATAGGTAAATTGTAGGGTATTTGTAGGGTAACAGTTGTACTAAGTTTTGTTGATGGTTAAAATTAGTAAAAAAAAAAAAAAAAAATCATTTCTTTATTATTTATTATTATTTTTTCTTTATTTAATATTTATTTCATTTGCATCCCTACTTCTCTAAAGCATTTTCAACATTCTTTAAAATTTGTAATGCGTTTCACAATTAACAATTCGGGGGGGGGGGGATATCTTTTGATCAGAATGCCCTTTTTTTCGGGATACTGAAAAAAGATGACAATTTTTCTTTTTCATTTAAAACTAGCTTTTTTTTAGCCTTGATGTGTATATGCTCATGTGACACAAGCAAACACAAAATTAATTTCTTTATCGAAAAATTATGTTTGTCGGTAGCAAACAAGCGGACGACACTAAAAGAAGACTATAATCGATTGTTGAGGCAAATTGTAAAATTTATTACATTTTGAAAATAAACGAAATAATATTATAGTTTTAAAAAATTAAAGAACACACTTTTATAGAAATGTGAACTAAAAAGCACAAAATATCTATCTTAGTATTAAAATGCAGGGTAAGAGAAAATCGTGTGAGTGACACACCATAATTTATAAATCTTTAATTAAAATAATTTAGAAGTAAACAAAAACCATTTTTAAAAAATCTCCCCTGACTGGGCTCAAACGCTAGACCTTTAGGTTCGTAGCGCGGAGCTTTACCTCAGAGCCACAGCGTTCACGTAGGGAAAGACTTTTTTTACAATATAGATTTTTTGTTTGCTCCCAGAGCGGTTACAAACATACATACAAACATACATACAGGTGAAGCTAATAAAAGTGAGGTGATGCATCTTCATTCAAGTTTACTTAAATTATTTTCGTCTGGATTAAAAAGAGTAATAAATATTTTATTTTCATTCTCTTTTTCTTATTTCATTACAACTAATCCTTCAAGTGGTTGCAGATGGATGCTCTTTAAGAAAATTCCACTAATTGTTGAAAGTTGTTACTTCATGGGACGTTTACTGAATGACAAAGGGGTCTAACCAACCCCTTTGACTTCTTTGTCTACAAGTGGACACAATACCTACTTTCTACTCAGTTCTTTCTAGACAGCATGCCTCCCCAGTCGCTTCGTTTTAGATTTATTTATTTATTTATTTTTAATGTTAAAAATTTTATTACCTGTTCTTCACGTTTTTCCATATCTTAAAAAAACACTAGTGACTAGTGGGAGAAAAAAAAACTATATTTCTACATTTATTAAGATTTTCAATATATTTTGCGTTGTATCACGCCTTACTTTCATAAGTAATCATTTATTAATACTTACAGAATATATATATATATATATATATATATAGTATATAGTATATATTTCAGTAGCTATCTGTATTATGATCTTCAAAGAATTTTTGTATTATTTTATAATATTCCTAACAAATTTTTTTAAAGGAATTATTTCATCCGCTTGAATGTGCTTAGAAAATATACCTTTCATTTCATTATGCAATAAGAACTTCCAAATATATTTTCCTTTATAATTTATTAATTTATTTTCTAGCTTAGATTTTAAAGATATTCTCTTAGATTTATGTTTAACCGAAAATTATTTAGTATTTGTTTATTATTACTCCCCCCCCCCTGCTTTTGGTTTTTGTTGGAAATATATATATATATATATATATATAGTTTTTGTTATAATTTCGTCTAGCTGGAAAACAACGCATTCTTAATCAAATGAATAAAAATGTTGTTAGGCAATAAATTTATAAAAAAAGAAAATTTTATTTTCATTTAATTATAACAGCATACTTTAATTTATTATAAAACTATTATTTTCCTAAAAAGAAAGAAAAAAGCTGGTAGACGGGAGGTGCCGGGCTCGAACCCAAGTCGCACCCATCGTCATAGCTGTTCAGCGTTCTCCGTGGTTTTCTCTTAAACTGGCATAGATGCGAGCTAGGTTGTCTTGGAAAAACGCTCACGGTGGGTATCCCAACCAGGCCTATATTCAAGCATATTCAATCATCCCAAACACCAACACCCAAAGAAAGTATTTTTTTAAAACTAAAAACTATTTTTCAATGCAAACTTATACTGCTACTTATCTTTTCGTTTTAAAGCACAAATTCTTTTAGTGTGATTCTCCCCCCCCCCTTTTTTTTCTGTAAATAATACAGGGTGTTTATTAAGTCCCGGACCCATTTTGATGTTTAATAACTCATAAAATAATGAAGATATAAACAAACTTATGGCATTTATTGATGGAGTAACTCATATGTTTTCTTTTCAGGTTTGAATATCTTTACTTTTGTAAATATCGTCTGCGCGTGTGGTTAATTTCAGATAATTTCATTTTCCAGTCTAAATATCTATACTTTTCTAAATATCGTCTATTAGGCGGGGATTTCATTCTGTCACTCTGTCAAGCGTTTTTTTTTTTTTTTTTTTTTTTTTTTCAAATTTATTTCTCTTAACATGATAACTATGTTAAGAGAATGTTCTGTTTTAGAAATTTAAGAAATATGAATTTTAGAAAGTTATGAATTCATGCTTGCCGCTACCTGGCGTGAAATTGACTATCGACTTGATATTCTCCGCGCGACGAAGGGGGCACACGTGGAAGTTCATTGACAAGGGTCATGAAACTTTTTGAGTCTATCTAACCATTTATGTTATTAATTTTAATCTATCTTTATTATTTTATGAGTTATTAAACATCAAAATGGGTCCGGGACTTTATAAACACCTGTATAATTATTTTTTTACTTAACATATACCTATACATTAACAGGATGGGAGAGAGCCGACAGAAATGAATAAATAAATAAATAAATAATTCTATATAACTTTTTCACCAATTGCTATTAAACTTTTTCAATTGTTACTCACTAATTAGGTAGAAAATATAGCAAAGATAGAGGAAAAGAAATAGATGTTTCTATAGCCCTTTTTTTTTCGATTTCTCAAAAGTTAGCAAAATTCTCAATTAGTAATAAAATAACTAGTATAGTAAAAACTAAATGTATTTATTGAGCGAGGAATTTGCAATGAAAAAGATGACTTTTATATAATTTTCTTCCTCCGTTTTCTCCCTCAGTTATATATAAACATCGTGTTTTGTCACAGTCAGTAAATAATAATCAAATTTCATTACAATCAAAGTGATATAAAACCATCCTCTCATGAGAAATTCTGTTGTGGGTGCTTCGCCCCCACGGCAAAATCTCTTGATGCTTCAGCCCCCAAATCACCCACGTAGTCAGCGTGGCTGCAGTGCGTGCTCCGCACCCACGGGAAAACTTTTGTAGGTGCTCGAGCACCCACAACACCCACATACTCGGTGCGCATGTTTCCATACACATTTAATACATTATACAAAAGGAAATTTCTATACGATTTGTCAAAACAAGAGCAATTTAAATATTTGATATATTTCAATCCCATATTTGATATTTCTTCAAGAAGAAAAGTCGGACTACATATCCTGACTGTGAAAATCCGCGCGCAGGCTTTCACTAGTCGAGCCGGTGTTGGTACAGACCTAATTTCCTGCCAAGTGTCGTTAAATTCCGAACAGCCGTTCTCTCGTGATACCTGGACAACAATAGCGTTATAGACAGACAGACACAACGAGACACATGCACACATAGATACACACGTACACACACAGAGAGAGAAAGAGAGAGAGAACATTTTTTGTAGTCATTTTTGGCTTTCACGATGTTTGAAACGGGAAGATATTGCAAAATTTTTTGATTCCGAGAAATTTACAGACAAAAGTGTGAATTTATTAATATAAATTAAAATATTCTCTTACTTTCGTAAACTCCATGTCATCTGACTTTTCAGTTAAAATAAGCCGCCATTTTTATGCCAAATATATACATGCGTAAAATGTTTTCCGGTCCGGAAAACACAAATATTGTGCCAATTCCAACATTTTCTAAAAGATTTGTAAAGCTATTCTCAATTTTTCTTCTTTCAAAATTCCCCACAATTCTTTCTCTATAAATTTATAGTAATGTTTTATTGCCCCTACCCCCCCCCCCAATAAAAAAAGGCAGTAATATCACGACACGGTATCCATCTCGTAAACCCTACTTTTTGCATTGTTTGGAAGATGCGTATAATTGGCGACAGGTGCAACTCCAACAACTCAGGTAATAAATAAATAAATAAATAAGTAAAAGTTATAGCTGGCTTAATTTATTTTTATATTTCAGTTCCTCATGAATATTTTAACTATTATGTTTGTAAAAAGAAATAATTCAAAGCACTTTCAAAATAACAATAAATTATATCTTTGTAAGATAAAGCTATAAAATAGAAAAACACACGACATTTGTTTCGGGTCGAAATATCGACACAATACAATTACTGCTGTTTCTTTTTCTCTCTCTCTCTCTCATTTTTTTTTTTTTTTTTTTTTTTTTTTGGGGGGGGGGGGTGGGGTGGCGGTGGGAGGGGGGCTATTTTGTCGTGTTAGCTAGCAAAATTATTATTCAACATCTTAATTCAACACTAGTATTTCGCTGCATATTTCTTTATTTGAAGCAGTATATTTTAGCTCAATCGGATAATTGGATCAAAAGATATTAAATAAAAACCCCATTTTAACTTTAAAATAGATTAAACAGAAAGAAATATTTGATGCAAAAATAAGGAAATAAAATACACGTTTATTAAGATTAAAAACACATTTTGTAAAAATTATACATAATTTAAAAACATTTTGAAATTATCCAAAATTTTTTGCTTTGAAAAATCAAAGCATCATCAGGGATTTAATACATGTTTCCAATGAGCGGTTTTTATATATTTTACATTTCACGGTTGACAGTTAAGTCCTTTAGTAAATTGAGGAGTGTTGAACAAAAGCAATAGTAACTTGTGAAGTCTGGTGAAGGTTGGATCAATGAAGGAAGAAAAGGAAGGGAGTGGAACTTTCATAATTACCAAGGCACTGCATGTAGGAGTTGTAACTACTGTAGGGTCAACAAAGTGCTGCAAGTAACAAAGTGCTGTAAGTTGTAGGATAGTTACAGCTTCTACTTGCATCACCTGGTTGATCAAAATAGTTGGATTGGTTGATCCTACAATAGGATCCTACAATTACTCCTACATGTAGGAGTTTTAACTATTGTAGGATCAACAAAGTGCTGCAAGTAGAAACTGTGACTATTGTAGGATCAACCAGGGACTGCAAGTAGAAGCTGTAACTATCCTACAATAGTTACAGCTTCTACTGGCAGCACTTTGCTGATCCTACAGTAGTTACAGCTCCTACATCCAGTGCCTTGGTAATCATGAAAGTTGCATTGCATTCCTTCCTTTTCTTCGCTCATTGATCCAACCTTCACCAGACTTCAGAAGTTACTATTGTTTTTGTTCAACATTCCTCTCAATTTTCTAAAGGACTTAACTGTCAACTGTGAAATGTAAAATATATAAAAACTGTTCATTGGAAAAGTGTATTATATCCCTGATGATGCTTTGATTTTTCAAAGCGAAAAGCTTTGGATAATTTAAAAATGTTTTTAAATAAAGTATAATTTTTAAAACACATGTTTTTAATCTTAATATCAATGATATGCGTCTTAACAAAGACCTCTTTTAGAGATAATTTATACACGTTTATTATTTTTTCCCCGGAAATAAAATAAAATCTATACATTAATAGGCAAGTATGAAATTTGTAGTGCACTTTTAATATATCAATTATGGGAGTAGAGGGTTGAAAGTGGTACCATTCGAAAGGTATGATTAGCCAGATTTGCAGAATACAAAAATTATTTTCTTACGATGTCAAAAAGTTAAAAAATACTTTTATTTTTTATGCACTTTCATTTATTTATACCTGTAATCTTTTGTATTTAAAATTCCTTTCATTTCAATCGCCTGTGTTCTTATAGCAATGGCTCGAAATTTTATACTATTGAACGTATACGCAAATTAAAAAAAGGATTTGGTTTATGAAAGTTCTTTTTTTTTTATGATCCAATTTCATTTTTTTTTTCTTTCTTCTTCTTCTTCTTATTTTTTTTTTTTTTTCCAATGATTTACGTCAGCTCACATTTAAAGAGATATTAGACGTACGATAAATTTCTTGTTTGTGTTTTAACCCTACAAGGCTCAATTTTTTTTTTTTTTTTAGTGCGCGACAAAAATATATAGGTTGTAATTAGTGATCAGAAGATAGGGAAAACTCATAAAAATAAATATTCCATATTTCCATATTTATTTCCATAAATATTTCCATATTTTACGGAAAAATCAACTTTTTATTTCAGTTCCACATACGGTACACTGAGCCTTAACTATGCTTTTTGGTATTAAACGAGTACAATTGAATTGTTTTGGAAATAGTTTCCTATTTGAATTTTTTT
The DNA here is from genome assembly GCA_963930645.1 of Salticus scenicus. NCBI lineage: Eukaryota > Metazoa > Arthropoda > Arachnida > Araneae > Salticidae > Salticus > Salticus scenicus. The sequence continues at coordinate 88,817,847 of OZ005657.1, read as the reverse complement.
CAATTAGTGACTTATTATTTTAAACAAAATGAAATAACTATTATATAATTAACTTTTTTGTGTATTGCAACTTATAATAAACAAAATCATATAACTAATATAATAAATTTGTTATTTTTTTATTGATGAAAAGATCTAAAACAATTATTATATTTATTCAGGCAAAGATCTACGCGACATTTGTCGCAAGATAAGAATGTTTTTCCTTTGCAACCAGGATATTTGCATCATTGTCTTTTTTCACCCAAAACTGGAAAATGCTCAAACCATCACGTCTGACATCACGAGGAGGTAGGATTGATGTATTTGTCTTCTGCCTTTTATTTTCAATATCATCAGATAAACTTGGTCTACCTCTCTTTTTGTTTATCGATAGCCCAAACATGCATAAACTTTTCCCTACTTCAAATTAGAAATCCTTCTGTTTCATTGGGGTTGGCGTATGCTGCTGCTCCCCGACTCTTCTCTACAATAACCAGCAACTGATAAGAGTTACATCAAGAAGATGATAAAATAGTCTCAAGTACTATTTTCTGGTCCTAATTTTTATTTTATATTTCCCTAGGAACGAATCTAGGAGGTCCACACCACCTATATGCTGGTTATATGTTTTGATTATTTGGGGGCAATCCACTTGTATATACTTTTTCTGTTTCTTGCAGCATCTTCTTGCTGTTTCTATTGGCTCTTGACCCGCAAAAGACGATGATAAAACGACTGGTTTGTTATCGTACCACATAACGGTGACAATATCTGTATTATCACAATTTGCTACCCATTGCTCTGAATAACCTCTCTGAACCTTTCCCTTTTTTAGGTCTTTTATGGAAGGTATTTTGAGGTCTTTTCCTAGAGAGGGTCTTTTGAGGTCTTTCCCAGAAGGAATATTCAAGAAACTCTCAATATCTTCGACACGTAATCTTCTTCACATTATCTGCAATAAAATCAAAGTATTCATAAAGAAAGTTATCGTAAGTACGTATAAGTAAAAACGTACACTAAAGCTCAACGTACCGTATCTGGAACATACATAAAAATATGATTTACTAAAAGGTTAATGTTGTAATATAAAAAAACAACTTACGTCTGCAAAATATACACTTCGTTATAGCACACAGTATTTTTTTCGAGTCAAATCTGTTCAAAAACTATTCTTTTTTTATTTTTGAATTCAGACAAACGACTAACGTATCACTTTCATTCAAATTTCACACTGAGTGCACTATAACAAAAACACGAACGACATCTTTAGGTAAAGATTCGTATTACTATATTGCTAAATGTCAGTAGCTTCTATCAAGATGTCAAGAGATGTCGCTACTAATAGTTTTATAGCTATAGGAACAATTAAAGTCGGTGTTCCACATATGGAACTGGGTGCCTTGTAGGGTTAATATATAATACCGGGTGCGCCAAAAGTTCGGGAAAACTTTAAAAAATTCATTAAAAAAGAACAAATAATGATGAAAAAGTGCGGTTTGCATGAATGGCATCAGAAAGAGGGTGGATTTTGTTTTAAGGAAAAAAAAAAGTTCAAAAATGACCGTTAGGTGGCGCTGATGTTGAATACGTAAAGCAAATTAATACAGATGAGTCATACATTAAAATGTAATGAGAAGAAACACAATACCAATACAATTCTACATTTTCAAAGATTTATTTAAGCTGAAGTTGTTCAAAATGACCTCCACCACATTGTACGGAGCAAAGCAAGTAACACAACAAATGTGACAGCTGGGCACAGCATGTCTGGATGAATTCAAGAAGAGCCCATGTGCATTCAGGTGTTTTATTGAAAACCTAATTTGCATAAATGAGCTTTGTGTATGCACCGCAGAGCCACCTATCGGTCCTTTTTTGAACTTTTATTTATTTATTTTAAATCCGCCCTCTTTCTGATGCCATTCGTGCAAACCACACTTTTTTTTTTTTAAATCTTCACTTGTTCTTTTTTAATGAATTTTTAAATTTTTGCGAACTTTTGGCACACCCGGTATATTAACTCGTAATTCAGCCTATTTTTGCGGCTTTATTTTATCGTATTTAATTTTTTATTTGTCTGGTAGCAGAAGTGAGTATAATTTAATTTATTTTCAAACTGCTGTAGCCATATTATTTCAATATTAAAAGTGTTCTTTGCTGCTGAAATACCCAGACGAAAAATTTTAATCAGTCGGATTGAGGCAAATTGAGTTAAATAGATAGATAAGTTCATGCAGATATGAATCATCATGTCAATAAAAACGGTAATAAGGATTTTTATTTATTTATTTATTTATTTATTTATTTTTAAGTGTAGATTTAATTGATGCGAATATTGTTTACAAGGAAATGTTGAATTTCTGGTATTCAAATGCTTACTTAAAAAACTGGTCGAGTTTTGACCACTGGGCGATACTAGTATTTTTAATTTCGTGTGAATAATAATGAAAATTAGAGGAAAAAAAAAAGGCATTAGCTTAAAATTTTTATTTCTTTTCTACAGTGAAACAACATTTTTCATTTTTATTGATACTTTATATCTAATTTATGAGTTTCTTTTATGCTCTCATGTTAATTGTAAATAGTCATAATTTGGATTTTATTAAGATTTTTTTTTTTTTTTTTTTTTTTTTTTTTTAGAACAGCTTTAGTATCGGATCTCTGGCAAATTTTGAAATTTGGCATCGAAGTAGCTCAGACGTTTCTCGCCAAAACCTTTAGTTACGCAATTGCGATAGTCATTTCAATTCATCACAAAAATGGCCCAAAATATTTAAAGTCGCCAAGGGCTTCCCATACTAATGCTGTAACTTTTGCTTTTTGCATTTATTTATTTATAATATTTTCTGTTAAAGACTTCGGGGAATGTTTCATGCATTTTTCTTTCCATTTTACACTTCCGTTCAGTTCTTTAATTGATTTAACTTGGGTAATTCTGAGCAGACTGCTAGTATATATATATAGTTCATTTTCTGACAAAGATAACGTCCATATTTGAATAAATTATCAACCCAGAAAAAAAATCGAAGATTTTTTAAAAAATCGTAAGAACTTTGGTTATACTAAATTGAAAAAATATTGTGGATAAAAGTAATCGCCGAGAAATCAGTGGAGGCCTCCTTGTTCAGACTCAAACAAAATTTGGGTTTTGTATGTATGTCTGTAACGCGACGCAGACGTAAAAGACACCTAACCGACTTGCAAATGGATATTTATTGTAAGAAAAATATTTATAGTTCATTTTTGACAAAGGAAATGTCTATTGTAGATTTTGATAAATTATTAAACCAGAAAAAAAAAAAAAAAAAAAAATCGAGGATTTTTTTAATTTTCGTATGAACTTTGATTATATTAACTTGAAAAAATAATGTAAATAACAGCAGTTGCCGAAACGTCAGGTTTTGTGCGTGTGTCTGTACCTTGGAGGAATGATAGGTAAGGAGCTGGCATTCAGCATGTCAGCAAGTAGGGCAAATGAAGTTAACTGCTGTTTACGCAAGGCCAAGATGGCCGCTACAATAGTAGCCACGGCCATTTTGAATCTACCAAAGGAAAGAGCTCTGTTCAATTTACCAAAACATTGGCTAGTACTGTGTCCTGTGTTAAATGCCATTAGAAGGTACGATCCCAGAATCGGGAGGGCCAAAAAACGCCCACTTGCCATCCTCTACAAGGAGGACGGGTTTGTCCCGGTCTCCAAGCGTAGAAGGCGAGATCCTTCAGGCGTTACCTAACACAGAATTCTCACTCAAAATTCTTTTTCCCGTAGATTGAATACTTCCAATTCTTCTACTTTTGGCTATCCCCCTGACAACTGCAACCTACTGTGTCGTTTAACAGTCGCGGATGATCAATCTTCCAGCCAGTTACCTTACGTAAGGCTTTTAATTGTTTGTTTTAAATTAACTGTGAATAGTGTAAATTTCTCCTTTGTAAATTGTAATTTAATTGTATTAATTGTAAATAATGTAAATATTTTTTTTTTAATCTGACTGCCTAACAGTCTTGCTAGGCTAATTTTTTAAAAAATTTCTTAAACTTTTTGTATTATTCTAAATTGTTTAGTATTATGACTGCTTAACAGTCCGGTTAGGCCTATCATTATTATTTAAAAAAAAAATTGTAGGTTTAGTGCTCCTTACTCTGTTGCCACATGTCACAAAGCTTCCAGATCGGCTCTGCTCTGCCTCTCTCTTCCGTCATGCTGCTGATTGCATCAAGTCATCACGCCGGGGTTCTTGGGAACCCACACAGACCTAGTACCGACTCTCTAGATTATGCAAGCCCTCCATCTGTATGCTGTCTTCCTCTGGTGAAGGTAAGCGGCTGTCTCGACAGCCGTAGGCACTTTTTAAGAACGTGATGATGATGATGATGATGATGTACTGTGTTGTTCTATTTATTTGATATTTATTTCCCAGCTTTGAGACCTATAGGCCTATAGTTACAATGACTTTCGTCTAGAATGATCCATAAAATATAATTTCACAATAATAATGCAGAATTTTGTATATAACTGTGTTAATTAATGGCTTCTGCGGTTACGATTTTGGCTTCATGTTTTCTCGGACATGTCATCTCCTCTTATATCATTACTCCAAGGTCTGTAACCGTGAAAGCGGAAACAAAAGTCAGCCGATTGACTTGCAAACTGGTACACATGTTCATAAGCCAAGTAAATTTAGATGAATATAGTTTTATGTGTATTCTGTTTGTGGTTTGTGTACAGGGATACACCAAAGTATTTCTTACACAGGTTGACGTTGAAATTTTTTTTTCAAGGTGACGTATTTTTCTGGGGTATTTTTGGATGCTGATTAAGTAAAAATTATTCGAAAATTTCCATCACGAACAGTTTTGACAAAAAGTGGGATTGTTTGAGCTTATAGTTCCACTTTTTCAACTCCCATCTAAGTTATTTCCCGTAAAATCTTAGTGATGTGAGTGAATAATAAGGAGACCTATTTCATCAAGACATCAAAGGAATGTAGAGGAGGTATCAGGAACGACGGGATGTTAATATGCAAGCAGATTATTGTGGGATGCTGCATAGAGAATCCCCCCCCCCTCCACAAGGCTCTCAAGCCGTGCACAAGGGAGCTTCGATGTAAAGAAACAGATTTAAAAGATAATGTGCAAATAATATCCCATTTTAATGCATTTTATACATTAATTGTTTCGAATTTGTTATAGCCTCTGTGTGAATTCTTCTGATCTCTCATCCATACTTTGGAAAATTTCTTACGTGATAGGAAGAAAAGACAATCATTTCTGAATTCAGTGTATCGAAACACATTAGAGACACCCAACGCAGTGCAGAAAAAAAATTGAAAAGTACGATTTCACAGACCTGTGTTACCTAATATGTATTTTATGTTTGTAATATTTATTTCAGGAAACATATATACACATATTAGACAGATAGATACAACGAGGGATTGCCCTCTCAGAAACGCATCTTTTACACGTACTTCCTGAACATACATATGTAAGGAAAGTATTGTAATCATGAAAAAAAAATCGACTTTGAGATTTTGATGTATTTATACGTTTTGAGGTCTCTTGAGTTTAACTATTTTTACGTTGATGCATGTATACGAGTGAACACGATAACGCCTAAACATTTTGTTCGAATGAGCTGAAAGTTACTACGTGTGTTATAGACATACCTAACAACATTCGAATTAATATTCCGTAGCATTGTTGGTCTCCACCCCCTTTTTTCCATATCACTTTATTTTTAGATTAATTCTCTCCAAATATAATTAGGATTAAAAAAGAAGAAAATTATTCTAAAAAAAGACTACTTTGAAAAATAAGGCGTGTACTAACAATACTGCGGAATATTAATTAGAATCTAGGCAGGTATGGTTATAGGTCACAGAAGCACGAACCCTTTTCATTTTGGTGAATCTAGTAGTTATAGCTATTTTTACAGGAATACAAAGAAAATTTCTTTATCATTATGGTGTATGAGCTCAAATTATTTAAAGTGCGATAGCGTCTAAAAGTCTTACGCGATTGGGCTGAAAATTTATATCCATGTTATAGATCACAGTCACACGAATTTATAGATTTTGGTGAATTTAGTATTTATAGTTTTTTTTTTTTTTACAGGTACACAAAGAAAACTTCTTTATCATTATGGCCTATGAGCTCAAATTATTTAAAGCGTGATAGCGTCTAAATTCCTTATTCGAATGAGCTGAAACTGATACATGTTATAAATCACCGTCACACGAGCTCTATAGATTTTGCCAAGTCTAACAGTTATAGAATTTTACAGGGTCACAACGGAAATTTTCATTATCATTATGATCTATGGGCTCAAATCATTTGAAGTACAATAGCGTTAAATCAAACAACATATTAAATGGAGAAAAATACTCAAACACCCTGTCACAATTTTCTCTTTTGTTTATTTAACGACTTCTCTTACTTTAATTTATTTATGCACCCTTGAATTACTTAATGTTCAGAAAATCGAGTGGAGTCACTCAAGATTTTTATCTAACGTGTTAGTCACTCATATATTATATATTATCAGAGCATATACATATTATCACTCATATATTATTATTATCAGAGCCTGATTATCGCAAGGGCAAACGGGGCAGTTGCCCCAGGCCTCCACTTTAAGGGCCCTCCAAATCATACTCATTAGTTTATTATATTTTTTTTTCTACTCTTCTGATAAACATTTTGGAAATATAATTGTATTTTTTCCCCCTAAAATTAAATAAAGGATTTTATTGTTATTAAGCTGATTGGCTATTAAATTATAGGGCAAATAAAAATTATGTTACACATTTAACATTCATTCTAAAAAGAATAAAATAAATTAATAATAATAAAAAAAAAGTCTATTTTAATTAAATTATTATATTTTGCATCATTTTAATGAAAACTCATAACATTCAATGTGATTTATTGTTTTGTAAATTAGGGCGATTATTGAATAAATCTTTTTATTGTGCTGGAAATGTAATTCCCTTTTTTTTTTTTTTTTTTTCCTCCCTAATACTAAATTAAAAATTTTATTGTTATGAAGCAGAATGGCTATTAAATTTTATAGTAAATAAAAATCATGTTATAATAAAATCATGTTATAATTAACATCCATGAAAAAAAAAAAGTCAACTTATTTCGTTTTAATTATTATTTGCATCATTTTAATGAAAAGTCATAACATTTATTGTGATTTATTGTTTTGTAAAATACTCTACAGTCATTATATACTTTTAAAAGTTTTGAATATGAAACATCTTCGCTGTAATGAAATCCAATGCACTTTTATATAACAGTTTTTTATTCAAGGTTAAAATTGACAAAAGGAGGGGAGGGAGCTTTATGTAAAAAATAAACATTAAGCACGAAATAAAAGATTTCACATGGCAAAATTTTTATATTACAGGGGAAAAAAAAGACTTATTGTTAACCTATAAAAAAAGAGAACTGATTGTTTTAACTAAAATGAATATATGAAATCTTAATTTAATTAGAATATGTAGCAAAACTTCATATCAGAAAGTACAAATTTAAATTTTACAAAGCACAAGCTTTGTTACTTGTAATGTACTTTATTACAAAAAAAAAAAAAAAAGAATCAAAATGCACAAAACCCTGAAAAGTCTCATCCCTTATTATTGTTATTAGTTTTATTATTTTTAGATGAATAAAATTTAGTTTTAGAGTATTAACTATTATTCAAAGTGAGAATTTTAATTTACAAATGTGTATAATAAAGATATATACTATTAAAAAACCAGGTTTAACCTTTTTATTATTATTATTATTTTTTTACCCTGTTCTTTGCAATGCAAATCTGCCTTTTCTGCAGATCTTGGGACCTAATGTTTACAGATTATATAGGTCACCTTTTGCTTACATTTATGTTTTGCCGATATAAATTGAGTTATTATTCCTGCAATAAATTAATGTCATAGTAATGCGAATAAGTTTGACAATTAAGATGTATTATTTATAGAAATGTTGTGGATTTTAATCAAAAATAAGTCAGCATTCTAGAATGGTAATCATGTACTATTTTTAATCTACAGTCTGTTACTTACACAATTATTTATTTGTTAATTAATATATATATATATATATATATTATTTTAAACATTGCCGCAATTGTTATTTATTTATTTATTTATTTTAATACTTTGCACTTATATTTACTCTTAAATTGAACTATATATAAAAATGTCGTTTCTTGATCTGAAATAAGATTATTTTGATTTTTCCAAATTTTTGAAATGTGCTGTAATAAAATCATTTAACTGCGATTGCAAAGTATCAAATATTCTTTTAGATTTTTAGCCTTCATAGGAATGCTAAAATTCTTACCAATTGCATTAATAAATTAAAAATTACATAGTTATACATGGTTTAGGGGAAATTATTTTCCATAAAAGAATGAAATAAAATGTAACTGCTACTGATTTTGCTATAGTAAATTTCCTTTTTAATCTAAAAGTGAATTGTGGATTAAAAGTCTTGCAAATTTAAAAGAGTTACCTTTATTCATAAACATAAATAATATCTTCTATTTATAAAATCAACATTTTTACATATTAAATTATAAGTAAAAATATGGGGTTTTGACAGTTTTGACAGAATGTTTTTGACATGCTTTTTAAACATTCAAAAATTATCACACGTCAAAAACTTACTAACCCTGGATATGATAACTATACATTAACTGTGTAAAAATTAGATATTTTTAGATGTATGTAAAGAGAAAAATTTCGTACAGAAATAGAGGGGCCCCCAAATAAGAAGCTACCCCGGAGCCCCCTCTGAGGTTAGTCGGGCTCTGCATATATATTATGAAAACCTTTTCAAACATGTCATAGGAAGAAAAAAGAGAGCTATAAAGAAGTAGAAAATTAATATATATATATATAATTTTAAATAATATGGAATAAATAAAAATGATCTGCTCAGTAATTAGTGAAGAATATCCTGATCTGCAGATCACTAGTCGTAAAAATATATTGGATATCTTGCGAAGTTGCAAATGAACTGTTTATTAATATTCAAAGGTGATAGTAATATTCAATATTCCAATCAGTGAAATGGCTGTGGCGAAAAGAAAAAATAATAATACTATTTTGTTTTCAGTGATTAATTTTTTAACTATTTTTATTTAAGAATGTCTAATACTTTTTTAAGGAGTCTGCTAGCCATCGCTAAATAATTTCTTCTTATACTGTAAAAAACTGAAACCTCGCTGCCAAACTTTAGCCGTAAAATTTACTGTTAAACTGTATTTTTTATACTTTATTTACTGTATTTGCCGTAATTTACCGTTTATTTGCCGTAAATTTCACAGGTTAGCGTAAAATTTACGGGTAAAATTTGGCAGCGAGGTTTCGCTTTTTTACAGTATATTGGTTGTACTTTGCGATGTTTTTTCAGTAATAGGTATAACATGTTTGTACCAAACACAAAATGTAGAACAGGTGTGTTTTACTATGAAGTTCATTCAAAAGTGAGTGTTTCAAAATTATTTTTTGAGTTTTTATTAAATAAGTTGAATATTTTACGAGTATGTAAAAGAGAAGGAAGAGGGGGGGGGGGGGGGGAGAGGAAAGAAAGGAGAGAGATTGAAAGAATGATGAAAAATGAAAGAAGTGATTGAGCTGACCTTAATCATCTCTTATTTTGATGGTAGATTGAGATAGCATATGATTTTGACTAGAACTCCGAGCCTTAATTTTGACAAGTAAAGAGAGCTGGTTCAATCAACTGACTGAAAAAAGGGTGGTGGGGAAGCAGTAATGTAAAATGTAGGAATATACGAATATGGTTCGGGAAAATTAACGGTAAAGTTAACCGGGATAACAAAGGATTTTTAATGATAGTTATATTAATATTAAAATTGCAAATAAAAAGTATATGTGTGTGAGGCATAATTACATTTATTTCAAACATTGCTTTTATCAAGCATTTTTCAAATAAAAAATAACTAAAAACTGCTTATTGTTATGAATCTAACTAATATTTATCATAGCGAGTTTAACTTATTTATTGAAAATGAATATTTAAATTTTACTGAAATATTAATGAAATATTGAAATTGCTTACTATGGAATAAAGTAATTTATTTCATACAATTTCAATTCGCATTTGATTAAAATATTTTAAGAATACTATGAGTGCTTTGAGTATTTTCACAGCATTTAGTTCAAGGAGAAAGTCTATTAATTTGACATTCTATTTAGTAGAGCAATTTTCCTTTGAAGCTGTAACGTAACATTATTATTATTATTATTATTTTATAAATGTCATTTTTGTCTTAAGATTTATATATATATATATATATTTTTCCAAATTGTATGTTTTAAATACAACAAAATTAAATATATTTAAGTGGAGATTTGTTTTATGGAATTTAATCTGTGCATGGAACCGAAAAAGGACGCTAATTTTTCCCTGGTACATGGAATTGCCCATGCACATGGTATTTCGAAGTACTTTATTATGTACTATTTAATCCGTGTGTGTATGTGTATACTCCGCCCCCCCCCCTCAATTCTCTTTGATATCTATTTAAAATGCATTTGCATACCAAAAGTTGCATTAATTAAGAACATGGATTTTCGTTTTGCAATCAACAACTTTAAACATTAAAAGTAAGAGAATTATCTGATTATCAAACATTTACATACTTCTTCTATTTCTACAATATAAATGAATTTCACCCGATGTGGTCACTCTACCATTTAAATGAAAAATTTCTGAGAAAAGTTGTCGTACTAAAAAATGTATACTGGAAACAAGGAGTATTTCACGTGTTTATATCATATCACATGCGTTAATGAAAAGAAAAAAATAAATACGTTGTGGCTTTTATAGAAATTTTAAAAACTTGGATAACAAGCTTATCATAGTATTTTTAGTGTGTAATTGAAAAGTAATTTTAAAATAAAATAGTTAGTATAATTTTAGAATAGTAATTAACATCAAACAAAGAAAAACACGTATTAAACATAATAGCAAATAAAACACTTAAAATTTAAAACAAACGGTTAGGACAGGGATCAGAAAGAATATATATATCTTTTGGAATTCTCTTTCCGTAATTGTCCCCAGCATAGCTTTAACAAGCTCTTTATCATAATTAACAATAACTTTGATAAAAGCTCTTAATTGAATAATATTGAAATCAGGAGATATTTCCTTTTCTAAGTCTTTAGCTAGCAGTCTTCAATTTGCATTTCCAGTTCTATCTCCCCCAAACCATAATATATAAAACCTTGCATAAGCTCTTCCAAATACAAGTATTCTTATTTTTAAATAACAAAATAACAAAACTTAAAGTAGTAAGATTAATAATTTAAATACAACAAAATTAATAGTTTTAAAATAATTTCTCTTAAATATTTCTTACTAAGTTCATAAATAATAAAAATTTTGTAATTTTTTAAATAAATTACTTTAAGAGGAAAAATTCAGTTGAATTCCCAGTTTAAAATCCAGATAATGTTTTAAACTTAATCTAAGCTGGTTGGTTTAGTTCTACGTCGCACTAGTACTGCGCAATGGGTAATTGGTAACAGTCTGGGATTCACCCCTAGAGGTGGTCCGGAGACATGCCATCACAATGGACTTTATCCCCATTTCGTATTAAACCCTTGACACGTGACTACTACACGGAAAAATACAGAATTATAATGTTTACATTCTACAGGGAAATATTTCTATCCTAGACGGAAATTCATAGGTAAATGGAGAATCAGAAGTTACATGTTGGGTATGATTTAGCCTCGAACCCAAGAAAACGGATATTGTTCATTGATCCTCCACGGAGGAGATGGCTCCTCCGCTTCGGTAACCCCCATAATTTTGATTGGAACATGGAGTACATTGCGGCCACGACAGATTTTACGTGCACCAGCCACCATTAGTGTACACGATGGTCTTTTGGCCAGCTCGAGTACCGAACCCGCAATCATCCAATTACGAGCTTGGCGCTCTACCGACTGGACTACCGCGGTCCCTTAATCGAAGCACCATAGAAGCTATAAATACATTTGAATTGCAATAATAATTGAAGGAAGTTTTCCTTACATATAAATGCACTGATATTCTTTTGCATATAATATGTGTAAAATACTTATTAACATTTAAAAACCAAACAAATGTTTATAAAGAAACTTAAAAGTGAAAATAGTACTCACCCAAATCTTGCTTCGCGATGTAAACACAATTATCGGTCAACCGACCCACACAACATTTGCAAAGCTCTTTTGGATCGTACTTTTGGCGAGACGAATTTTTTTTTTCGTCTGGATTTACGCAAAAAAATGCTAAATTTAAAGTTCGTTTCCATTAACATTATGCTGAGGCTATTTTGTTTAAACAAAGCTTTCTTTCCCCTAGTTTTGATGTACACTAATAGAATTACGAAACGTTTTGTTTATTTATTATTAATATTATGAAGAGGTTGAAATCACATTCTTTATCAAATCCCATTATCATTCTTCAAAATATCATTATCAAAATCATTCTTCCAAAATCACATTTCTTTATCACGGTTTGGATGTACACCAAAAAATTACGAAAAATATTGTTTTTGCATTACTAATATTATATGAAGAGATTGTCTAGTTCCCATACAGCACACTCACGTCTCTGGAACGTTGCAAGACCATCACACTGCGACATTGCGATGTTGCATAGACGTTCTGCTCGTCTCTGTTACATCCCAGATACGTTCTAGGGATATGGAAATGTCTCAGCTTTGCGACATCGCATGCTATATCTCCAGTACATCGCATACGTCTCCAGTACATCTCCAGAACACTGCAAATGTTACATCTCAGCGATGATCTGTTTCTGTGTCTCAGCAATGTTCTATTAGCATCTCTCTAAGATGTGATGATAATAACACATTGCGATGTACCTGGAATATCGCTGGAACAAAGTGCGCTGTATGGGGTTCAGATAAACACTTTTTTTTTTTTTTTTTTTTTTTTTTAATCCAGTTTTGATTATTCAGAGAAAACACACACAAATTTTTCTGGATGGAACGGCTCTTACCAAAAACACATATCACATCGAAAGTTACTTCGAAGCACTTTCAGCGTTTTAATCTCATGATCTGTCATCATTTAAATAGCATTATCGTGTAGGGCAGCATTCCGACTGGTAAGAGAGAAATATAAACTCTTACACGAAATAAATTTAATTAAAGAATAAATTCTGTACATATTTACAAGACGACCAATATTTTGAAAGAATAACTATAAAATATCTTTGAAGCAGTTTGTTTCACAATCGTTAATTTCGAACGTCCATCTCATGGAATGAGAATCCTTACACTGGACTCGGAATCGAAACGTTTGCATCAAACAATTCTTCAGCAGTATAATCACCAAACCGTTGTTCATTACAGTCACAGTTTAAACTATCCATAAAGTTTAAATCATTCTGATTTAAAAGTTCCGGATTTAAACATAAGGAATCAACAGGGATTGAAGTTTCGGCTTCTGCTTCTATCAAATTGGGTATTGGCGAAGGCGTATCTATAGCAGGCAAAGATTTATTCTGGTTATATAACTGTTCAGCAGTATACGAATCAAAATACAGCTCTTTACAGAGTTCATTATAATTTAAATTATCTAAAAAATTTAAATTATTCTGATTTAAAAGTTGTGCATTTAAAGTTGGAGGATTTACCGAGATTGGAATTTCAGCTTCTTGTTCTGTGGAAACCGGTAGTGGTGAAAGCATAGGTATATCAGGTGAAGATTTGTTCGGGTCATTTAGGTGTTCAACAATATATGCATCAAAACGATGCTCATTACACTGTTCATTGCAGTTTAAATTATCCAAAGCGTTTAAATTTTCCTGGTTTAAAAGTAGGGCATTTAAAGATGGGGAATTTGCTGAGACTGAAATTTCGGCTTCTTGTTCTGTAAAAACCGATAGTGGTGAAGGGGTAGGTACATCAGGTAAAGTTGTGTCCGGGTCATTCAGCTGTTCAGCTGTAAACACATCAGAATGCTGCTCATTACAGTTCAAATCCTCCTGGTTTAAAATTTGTGCATTTAAAGGTGACGGATTTGCGGAGATTAAAATTTCAGATTCTTGTTCTGTAAAAACTGGTAGTGGTGAGGGCGTAGGTATATCGGGCAAAGCTGTATCCGGATCAAATAAATGTTCAGCTGTATATTCATCAAAATATACACTGCACAATTGGGGAAGAGCACTTAAAAATCCTGCTTGAGAATCAGTAACATCCTTCATAGTTCATTACAAATTATAATTAAGTCACAGAGGTAATTAAAAAAATAAAATAAATAAATAAATAAATAAAAATAAATAGTCGATTATTCCAAAAAAAGGTGAAAATATTAAACAACGATATCAAAATTTCAAAATTATATTATCAACTACTGATTTAGGAAATACGTTCAAGTAAAAACATACGTCGAAAACTGAAGGTAGTAAAGCTGCCAAAACGAGTAGCAGTCTCAAAATTTTCTTCGAAAGCTCCAACGCAATGCAAAAAGCACAAATAAAAATAAATAAAAGTAAATAAAAATAAATAAAAGTAGTTAAATAAATTAGAAATACTGACCAAAGAAGTTGCTATGTAAATACATTTATTAAATGTAAACTAATTTAAAAAATAAATTCCCATAATTTTTTTCCCAAATAATACAGGAAAGTAGTGAATACTTCTATTTATTTGTTTAACAGAAATTAATGTTTTGTTATTGAAAGATTTTTTTTATTGAAGTCTAATATCAGCAATAGCGAAAAAGGAAGAGTTAAATTGCTTACCTTAATTGAACTATGAATAAAGTCGTTTTTCGAAGAAAGCAATATATTTAATTAACGTTATATGCGCATTCAAGCAAAACAGAGATTCATTTATGTATACTCTTAGTATCATTACAAAGTAGATCGCTGCTAGACTAAATTGTTTATTTATCTTTCAAGTATTTTCGAAGAAGTCGCTAAATATATACACATATATATATATATATCAAATGTAAACTAACTAAAAAAAAAAAAAGAAAGAAAGAAAAAAGAAAAAAAGAAAAAAGAAAGAAAGAAAAGAAAAGAAAGAGAGAAATTCCCATAACTTTCATTCTGGATATTTGGAGAAAATAGGACATTTATTTTTTTGCCCGAAATTAATATTTCGATTATAAAATAATTCCATGAATTCTCATTTCAACAAGAACGACAAAGGAACAATCAAATTCTTTATTTCCATAAAAATAAATAAATAAATTCATTTCTCGAAATAATTAACGTATTTCATTAACACTATATGCATAAGAGAATCATTATATAGTATCATTAAAAAACAAATCGCTGCTAAACTAAATTGCTTATTGAGCCTTTAAATATCTTCGAAGAAGTCGGTAAATACATGCAAATTATCATGTAATCTAATTATCAATTATTTATTTATTTATTTTGTATGTTTTTTCGATTTTCTAAAAAAATACTGAACGAAATGGCTTTGAACTTCAGACATACAAAGAACATCAATAAACTCACATTTTCCACTATCGATTTTGTCACGAGACCAATTATGGGGCCAACTACAAATTGAAGAAAATCACAAATTCTTTTTGCATCACCTTGTGTCACAAAAACTACAAAAGACTTGTAACGTTAAGACATTTTTGCACTTACTACGTAACATATTTATGTGGCTTTTTGTTAGAATAAAACAATTAAAGTTCATTTGAATAGAGTAAAAATTAAGAAATTAGAGGTGAAAGAAAGAGCTACATTTTAGATATTTTCCAGAGTTGAAATTTCATAAGGGATTTTTTACATGCTACGTATTTAATTTCTAGATTCAATTATTTCAAACGTGTTGAAAAATATCTTTTTTGTGAAAAACTCTTGTAACTCTAACATACTTTTATTTGTTTACAAAAATTTGTGAGTTCATAAAGGGTTTTTCCACAGAAAAAAAAAAAAAAAAAAAAAAAAAAGCTTTTGCAGCGTGGTTGAAATTAAATACGTCAAATTAAATACGGGGCATGTGAAAAACTCCTTATGAAATTTCAAGTCCATTCAAATGAACTTTTGACATAAGTTTTCCAATATATTTAGCTCTCAAATTATGCAATGATAAAAAATAAATAAATAAATAAATAAAACCTATAAATGCTCATATCTCAGCGAGTATTACGCGGTAGAATTTCATGTTTTAGCATAATGTTTCTGCAATGTTTTTTTAGTTTTTCTGCAAGTCTTGCAAATTTATATTGAAGTTTATTTGAGTTATAAGCAAAAAATTCGTCAAAATAAATAAATGAACAGTAATAATAATAATAATAATAATAATAATTTTTGAACAAAAAGTTAAATCTGCCTACATAGTTGTTCTATTCCCACAACAAAATGTACAAATATTATACATAGTAAGAGCAACAATGTACTAAAGTTGCAAATCTTTTGTAGCTTTCTGTGATACAGGGTGATCCAAAGTATTTGTAATTAATTCGTTGTCGGATCCATAATTGAACTCGTGACTAAGTCCATGGTGGAAAATGTGAGTTTATAAATGTTCTCTGCATGTCTGAAGTTCAAGGCCATTTCGATCAATATTTTTTAGAAAACCGAAAGAATCTTTAAAAAAAAGAAAAAAAAAATCTGATAATTTGATCACCCACTGTATAGACAAATGTAAACTAATACAAGAAAGAAAAAAAAAAAAAAAAAACTCTTATTTCTATTAATTTGCCAGAATATTAATTTGCCAGCTGTGATTATTAAATAACTCTGTGAATTCTCATTTCAACAATAGCAACAAAGGAACAATTAAATTCTTTACTTTCATATATATATATATATATATATATATATAAATCTTTTTACGAGGAAATAAGCATATTTCTCATTAAAATTCTATGCATTCATACAGAAAAGAAGAACATTATATAATATCATTACAAAGTAGATAGCTGCTAAACTAAATTGTTTGTTTTTGCTTTAAATATCTTCGAAGAAGTCGCTAAATGTACAGAGTGTCCACTTAAACTGAACGACCTTTATTTTCACAACCGTTATATTCGTGCATATTTCGATTTACAAAATTGGTTCAAATGAAGAGTAGATTTCAGATATGGTATTTTTATGCATGGAGGACATTGCAGTCACGACAGATTTTACGTGCACCAGAGACTGATGTTCATGAGGGTCTTCACTCGGTTATCCAATCCACAATCTTTCTATTGCGAGATCGACGTTCTACCAACCAGGTTACCACAACAATATGAAATAGCTTATATAGTGAGTAGTTGAAAAGAAGCAGGGAGAGATGTGGGAAATACTGATCCATTGATTGAAGAAAATTTGTCATTGAGCCTGTAGCTAAAAATTATCGATTACAAATATTCGGCTTATGAAAGATGTTTTTTCAGAAAGGTTGCACTGTAATCACTAAATTTGGTTAAGTTTAACATGAGTAATTAGGATACTAAACTTATTAGTAGCAGACGAATAGATGCCGTAATAAGTATGTGCTAGTAAGCACTTAAATAATAAATGCAGAAATTCAAAATTTCCGTGTAAAATACTTTCTGCGTAATTGCTATTATATCCTTCAAAAAGAAAAAAAGAAAAAATTCGCTATCAGCAATTTTATTTACGTGACGAAACATGTCTCTAAGAACTTCTCTATCTTATTTGCCTCTCAATCCGACCGATCAAACTTCTTCTGGGCATTTCGATTGCGAAGAATACTGTATATATCGAAACAATACGTCAACAGATGAAAAAAATAAAATTAAACTCACTTCTCTTGGTAGATAAATAAAAGAAAACAATGAAAAATAAATCTAGGAAATAAGCTAAGTCACCAGTCATTGAATTGCATTTTAAAAAATTGCACATGCAGATAACTTTTTTCAGTAGTAATTTTAAATACAAAAGAATGCGTGTAAAAAATGAAATAGTGTATTAAAAAAAAAAAAAAAAAAGACATCGCAGCTTATTTTTTTGTTTCTAAGTAAGATATAGCCCACCAGTGGCCGAGTAGTTCTGCGCTCAAAGCTAGTAGACGTGAGGTGCCGGGTTCGATCACATGTTGCACTCGTCGGCCTAGCCGTTCAGAATTTTCCGTGGTTTTTTTCAGAAATTTGCGTAAATACGGGCTAGGATTCCTTAGAAAGATCTCCACGGAAGGCACCCCCCCCCCCTCCTCTCAGGTCTAGCACCATAGAGCAGTCAATCGGCCTTTCTTCCCAAGACCAACACCTAAGTAAGATATAAATTTCTGTACAAAAAAGATTTAATTTAGGATAGCGGGACTTTCTTTTCAGTTTGTTCTTCCGCATAAAGGCATGCGGTAATTGTGTCGCGTTCCGAAGCAATGACTTCTACATTTAAAAAAATATTTTTCAGAAGGTATGGGAAAAAAGAAAAACGTCTTTTAATGGGTTTAAATATACAAAAAATAATAATAAATAAATAAATTACTGATTTTTTCTCTTGAGTGTGAATAATTCGTAATTTCATAATAAGAAAACACTTTCTAATTAACGTTTAAAAGCAATAATTACAAAACTTTGAATAAACACCATAAAATGCAATAAACTCGCAATAATTGTTTCGGGTCGAAAGAACACACGACCCTTCGTCAGCAGAGCAAAGTAGGCAGAAGTGCTGCAGTCAAAGGGGAAACGCACAAAACCGTTTTAAATGAAGAACAAAAATATTTAAGGACGAATGTAAACATAAATACTGGTGTAGCAGAATTATGAAATAAAAGAAGAAAATAAATAAATAAATAAAATTAAAAAATTCAACAAATCTAAAAATTTAAAAAATATCAAAATTAAACGAAAATCGAGCTTATGTGAGTAATTTCCTAGCATCAGACAAGAACGGAGTGGAACAAATATCATTAACAAAATTTTTCGAATTTTTAAATATGTAAAAAGCTTCATGGATATTCAGATGGGAAGAGGAGACAGGAAATGGAATTATGTTAGTTTTAGAAAAATCAAAACGGTGATTATGAGTCCAGCAGTGGGAAGCAATAGAAGATTTAGAGATCTCTTCATTACTAGCATTTTGACGGTGCTCATTTATTTTATATTTCAAACGCCTTGTAGCTTGACCAATATAACCTAAATTCACGAAGAACATAGGATTAAATAAATGCCAGAAAGGTTTTCAGCAGGAATGGGATCTTTAAGAGAAGATAACTTAATTTTGTTGATGGGTTTGTAAATGACTTTAAGACCAAACAGTGAGAAAATTTTAGCAATTTTATAAGAAAGTGATAAATAAAAAGGTAAAACAACTGGGATGAGACTGTGATCGTTCAATCTGGTATCAGAACGTTTAGGATTCTTGAATTTATATAAAGCTTTATTAATAATAGAGGGATTATAGCCTCGAGAAAGAGCAAGAGATTTTTAATTATTAATTTCTATCGAAAGACTAGACGGATCAGAACAAACGTGTAAAGCTGATGATTTTCTTACTAATTTCCCAAAAACTGATAAATTTTTAATAATTCATTTTCCGGCAAAAAAAAAAAAAAAAGAGAGAAAGAAAAAACGAAAGAAAGAGAAAGAGAAAAATGCATATATTGAAAATTCAGATTTTTGAACTTAGAATTACATAAAAAATAAAAATAAATAAATAAATAAATTTTTGGAAAAAAAAAATTAACGATTGAAATTTTTCTAAATGTGAAAACAGAATTTAAAAAATACATTATGTAATCAGTAGTCATGAAATCAAACTTTCCCATAGAATAACATGGGCCATGGTTGTCAGTGAGATTAGGTGTTGTCCACTCTAAAAATTTTGAAAGTTTTATGTTTTACCTCAATTATAATGTAATATCTTTTTAACTTGTTGGAAAAGGGGGGAAAATCTTTTTCAGCTGTTCTACTTTATCTCAAACCAATACTCTGGTTGTCCTAAGAAAGATACTTTTGTTTAGTCTCATACGAGAATATATATATATATATGTATATATTTCTGCAAAGCACATTAACCATATTTTTTGAACGATACTACTTGTTAGCCCTTCCTTTTATTGAAAGTAGGCTAAAAATGTAAGAGAAATTTCATGTTTGCGTATTTATATATAAATTCTCTAAAAATAATAATAATAATAGTAATAATAATAGAATGCTCCCAAGATGTTTAAAAAAAAAATTAAAAAAAAAAAAAAAACTGCTAAAAGGAGGGGGGGGGGGGATTGCTAGAAGGAGGAAAAAAAAAAAACTTTTTTTTTTCTTGGCAGATTTTAGGAATATGCACCGAAGGAGGGAGGGGGGCACTTATTAACCTACGAGAGGGCCTGTGTCCTCGATCCCCCAGATAGCAACACCCTTGAAAGTATGCAGGTGGCATTTTTAGATGGGGAATACGAAAGGGCGCCAAACGTCGGGTCTCTGCCCTACAATCAAATTTCCATGCTACGCCCCTGGTTGGCAAAAGATTAATTTCTTTACCTGTAACTAAGTTTAACAAAGACGAATTAATTGTAAGCAAAAATTTTTCGGTAAATAGATATAAATATCAACTATCAACAGACCCTTTTAACTCGTTTTTGGAAGAAGTGGAGAAAAGAGTATTTGCTTAATCTAAGATCTGCTTATATATCTCCACAACCAGGTAAGATTTCATCATTCTAGGTGAATGATGTGGTTTCTATTTATGATGTGCGCAACCTTAGCAACATATAAAAAAATATATATATATAAACTCAATGGAACTCAATGGACTCATCATGTTATGTACAAGACTGATTCTTTCGACTTTAACCGTATCAATTTACGTTAGTATATATAATGTTGTCTACTCTTTTCTTATGTTAAAAACATCACCTGAAGATGCTACATAGTTGTAGCGAAAAGCTTCGTGTACAATTAAAAAAAAATTCTTATATGTGTTTTAAAGTGGTTTTATACATTTTTTACTATGCTAACGCGTGGATTTATTGCAAATTTTAAACTTTTAAGAGCTTTAAATTTTAATTAGCAACATATAGCTTATGGGAAGAGTTTTTAATGTATATTCAGGTCGAGATCGTAAAATTTGTTCACTTCTTATCAAAACCCCTAAAGAGAACATGAAGCGCTCAGTTCAACTTGTATATAATTTAGAAATTAACCCTTAATAATAAATTGAATATGTAAAAATTGTTAACAAATGTATAATGGTGATTATTATTTCTGTATGCATTGCTGTTTGATTACTGAAAACTTTTATTTAGGTGTTTGAATATTATTTGTAAATTTCTGTTAATGCTTAACATTAGATTTTTCTTATTTTTTAACTGATAGTTATTTAGATGTTCAAATTTTTTTTCAATATGTGGAATTAATAATTGTTTATAATTTTATTTATTTTTTATTTATTATTATTATTATTTTTTAATTGATGGTGAACTCATTCGAGTTCGGTGGGGAGTGTTACGGATATTATCTCCACCAGGAGGTCACTGTGTGCCAACACACGAGCGGTACATGTATTGTTTTGTTTATCATCGGACATGGAAGGGTCGCTATGGAGACCCTAAGTTATGTTAATCATGTAAATTATGTATATAACTGTACATTTAATGCGTAAATAAGTGTTTAGTAAATCACAATTAAGAAATATGGTATAATTATTTGCACCTAATATCATCTACCACTGAGTCATCGTTCAAATCAACATAGCGCTACGATAAGTATTTTTTGAATAATACATCTTTTATTTTTTCTGTGAGTTTTGGATCACCCTGTATATATTATATACATATATATATTCTTCATTTTAAACTATGAAATAGCATTCCATAACAACGGTTACAGTATTGTTATTACAGTCGACTTGCGTTACAACGACCCCATCGGGGCAACTGAATTTGTGTCGTTATATCAAATGGTCGCTATAACAAATAAATCGAATATAATTTTTCAAATGATGCCTTTTCATTAAATTTGGTTTGATAATGGTTGCAAATGACATACTGCATGTAAAATATGAATTGTATTAGAATTTATAAGTAAAATAAAATTTTAAAATTAAAACCAATTAAAAATATTAACAAATGAGAAACATTATAATTTTCTCAAATTTGACGAAAATTGAAATAATGATTCCAATGACCATTTGAATTAATTATACAGTATATGTGTACCATAATGTTTAAGTAGTACCATAAAAATTTTAAATGAAAGAATATTTTTATTTTGATAAAATTTACTTAATAAAAAAGAAAAGAAGGGGTATGAATTGTGTACAAAAATCAAATTCGCCTATCAATTTATGAACAACTAATTACGTGTTTAATATTTTATGAAAAAGCAATAATGGAGTTTTTATGTTATTTTGAAATTGGAAAGAAGCATTTTTAAAACGAAGGGTGTTTTCAAATTATTCATTTCCAAAATTCTGATTTTCAAAAGTAACCAAAAGTTTGTTACGTATTTTCGCAGCTCAATTTCGATTGTAGGATTATTTTTTGGAATATAATTCATGTTTTCATTATTTTCTACATTTAATACCCCTTTTGCCTTTCCACTGTCAATAATCTTTACGAGGAACATTCCATGAATTTTCTTCACACTCCCTGAATTTGAGAAAATCTGTTTGTTCGAAGTGATTTCTAATGTTTTTTTTTTTTTTGTTTTGTTTTTTTTTTTAATTTCTTACCAAACAACTTATGTGGTTCGGATTGCAATTAAAAGGCTAACATCAAACTGCATCTCATTTTCTTCATGAAGTAAAATTCGTCGGATTCTATCTCTCTCTGTCTTTTTCTCTTTCTTTCTTTCATTCATTCTTTCTTTTTCTTTTCTCTTTTTCTTTCTTTTTTTTTTTTTTTTTTTTTTTTTAATTTAAGTAAAGATCACATTAAACTATAAATTGAAGAAAGTACAGTCATTTACTGGGTCGTTATATCAAGAACTTTTCCTGGTCATTATATCAAATATGAAATAACATTATCTTAATTGGAAGTCAATTGGGACTTTTCAAAAGGTCGCTATATCGCGTTCGGTCGTTATAACACAAGGTCGTTATAATGCGAGTCGACTGTATTATTATTATTGTAATTTCTTTACCACTTTTTTTCTTTCCATCTCTTGATTTTTTTTTTTTTTTTTTTTTTAACTTGATGCCAAAGGAAAAGAAAATTCGTTTTCATTTGGTCTTTATAGTCTGAAAAAAATAAATAAATAAATAAATAAAATCCTCATATCCATAAAAAAAAAGAAAAGAAAAAAAAAATTGTAAATGCTTAGTTGTTAGGCAAAGATACACGTGCCTACATGCCTTTATTTTATTATAAATTTTTTTATTATTCGCTTTCGTTTGCTTTTTTAACGGACTTTGTGTAAAAATGTAATTATTAATTATATTGTGAACATCGCTAAAATAACAAAAATATCAATAAATAATTTTATAATAAAAACCTGGAGCAAATGTCCTGATCATGTATTCGTGTATATGTTTCTTTAAAGTTATTCACATAAAAAAATAAATAAATAAATAAATAAATAACAAAATAAAAAGGAAAAGGAAAAAAAAAATGGTTTTAATTTAATTTTTTGGAAGCATATACATCTACACCTATCTGTAATGTATCCTCAACACCATCTCGTATTTCGTTTTCTTTTCTGAAATCGTTTAAATGTTTTCTTTCTTCAAAAACGTACTTTTAAATAAACGTAAACGTAAAAATTATTCCTGGCGCTAAATTAATATAAATTTCGAATGACAAAAAACAAGTCATTTGAATTTTATGTTCATATGTTCATTTGTTTAAGAGTTATGTGCAAAAAAAAGGAAGATTAAAAAAAATAATAATAAAAACTTTTTTTAGCCAGTGTATGTTGATCATTTCTTAAAATTTCAAAATTTAATTTCTTAGAATTTCATATAATCAATGGGCAGATTTTGTATTCAAAAGTACGTTTTGTTTCTATAAAAGAAATGCATGCAAATTGCGATCTTAAAAACAGAAAATCTCAAAACGCATCGGATAAATTTATAAACAAAGTAGCATATCGTAAAAAGAAAAAAAAAAAAAAAAAAAAAAAAAAAAACAGTATGTTGTGGCCGCCACAAGACTTTCTTCCATATTTTCCTATACAAATTCACTCAGTAACAATATTAAAAAAAAAAAAAAAAAAAAACTTTTTTTTTTTTTTAGGGGGGGGGGGATGCCCCTACATGCACAATTTTTTCCCCCAAATTAACTACTACTATTATCAATAACTCATATTAATTTTACAATCACATGTTAAGAATAATTCTCATTATGTACATTTATACGAAATTTTGTCGTACACTGCCATGTTAAAAATTTAGAAAAAATACGATCACAGCACCACCTGTTGAGCGATTGATTCCCAAATATAGTCAGCACAAGTTTATGTCAGATGCCAACTAAATACCAAGTTTGGTTAAATTTCGTTAAAAAAAAAATAATAATAAGATTTATTTTCTTTTCTTTTTCTTTTCTCTTTTTTTTTTCGTTAAAAGTAAAAAAAAAAAAAAAAAAAAAAAAAATCGATAACTTTGTTTTAAATTATCACAGATTTATAGTTCAACCATTCGTTTTAAAGGTATTGACGAGACCTTTCGAAATATACCCATCTTGAAAATTTACTTCTTTCGAGGGGAGACTCCCCCCCCCAGGGGGGGGGGGGGGTGGCGAGGCTCCTGCACATACAAAAAAATTTTTCCCAGTTGACTATCTCGATTATAAATATTTTTTGTAAATTTCATAATGATTGCTAAAAAATAATTCTCTTTATGCACATTTATGCAAAATTTTGTCCTATATCACCATGTTAAAAATTTAGAAAAAGGGGGATGGCAACGCAACCTTTAAGACAATTTTTACCAAAAGTTGATAGGCACTAATTTATGTCAAGGTGCAACTACATACCAATTTGTATGAAATTCTGTGCAGTAGTTCCTGAGATACAGTTGCCACAAAATTTTGTCACACACACATAGACAGACAGACAGACATTTTCTAAAAATGATCAAATCGTATTCTACAGCTCTCAAAACGTATAAATCCATCAAAAAGCCGAGGTCGAAAATTTTTACGAATCCAATACTTTCTTCTATTGAATATAGAAGAAAGTAAAAAAGGAAAAGGAAAGATAAAAAAAAAAAAAAAAAAAAAAAAAAATGGTTTTAATTTAATTTTTTGGAAGCAATTACACACCTATCTGTAATGCATCCTCAACACCATCTTGTATTCCGTTTTCTTTTCTAAAATCGTTTAAATGTTTTCTTTCTTCAAAAACGTACTTTTAAATAAGCGCAAAAGTAAAAATTATTCCTGGCGCTAAATTAATATAAATTTCGAATGACAAAACACAAGTCATTCGAATTTTATGTTCATATGTTTATTTGTTTAAGAGTTATGTGCAAAAAAAGGAAGATTAAAAAAAATAATAAAAAACTTTTTTTAGCCAGTGTATGTTGATTATTTCTTAAAATTTCAAAATATAATTTCTTAGAATTTCATATAATCAATGGGCAGATTTTGTATTGAAAAATACGTTTTGTTTCTATAAAAGAAATGCATGCAAATACCGATCTTAAAAACAAAAAATCTCAAAACGTATTGGATAAATTTATAAGCGAAGTAGCATATCATAAAAAAATAATAATAAATAAATAATAATAATAATTAGAAAAACAGATTCAATATACACACAAATTTGTTATATTAGTTTGTTGTAAAATACTCATAAACACTATTCTTCAAATAATATAACGGAGAAATAATTGCAAAAAGGTTACAGTCCTTCAGTTAAATAAAAAACACTTATAAATAAAATTATTTAAACTCCGAAAAATTTTGTTAATAATCGTAAAACTCCATTTGCTTCATCTTAAATAATAATAGTAATAATAATAATAATAATAATAAAACTTTAGAATTAAAATATAATATTCTGATTTATACGTGTAAATAAATGCATAGTTGAACTAGGTTATAATAGCCTCGATTATATAGCCAACTTGCTTATAACGTCAAGAATATTTATCCCACTGAATAACTCATAGATTTCGATGTAAACAGAACCTTCTCATAACATTATATAACTTTGGTTTTAACCTAAAAAACATATATGCATATTTTATTGCTCCCCCCCCCCACTCCATCCGAGAAGAAAACAGAAAATTAAAACCGAAAAATGAAGTAAATTTTTATATCACTTTTAAAAGAATTAGTTGTTTAACAAAGTAATATTGTGGCATACAGCCCCCCTTCCAATTAATTAAAGTTGGCCAGACCTTAATCTCTACACAGAGCAGGTGTGCTGATACTTACAATAGTTTGGCTCCAGACTGTCTCGAACTGTGACACTGAAGTACAAAGAAGCTGCCCTGATGGTACGCCCTGATGGTCGTGAGAACATTGGAGTTTCCGAGGAATTTCTTCGGCCAGACGGGAAGGCGCCCGCCCGCTCAGCGAATGAGAGAGGAGCGCGGGTTGCCATCGAGAGAACGAGTTTTCCCAGGAACAGAGCTGGAAGCAGAGAGTCGGGGATTCGTATCTTGTCTTCGGCCAGTGAAGGTCGAAGGGTTTTTTTCTTGTCCCGTTTACCAGGAGAGGTAACGAGACATTTAATGATTTTTTGTGTTCCTCTAGGAGCAGAGAACACAGGTCAGCGTATTTTCTGTCACCGGCGAAGGTGCAGGTCAGCTCATAAGAGACTTTGTACTTAAAATAATCCTAGGACTGAGCTATATCTTTTCTGTACCTGGAACGGTGCAAGGATTGTTTCAGTAAATCGAATTTAGGATCACGGAGATCCACTGAAACCGTTTGTTAAAAGCATCAACTCAACTATCGATCCATACTGTAGCTCCTGGCCATTGTATATAATCCTCCAACATCAATATTGTAACTAAAGGTTGTACATAGAATCTTGTTTAAATTTTAATTAAATTAATTTTCTTATCAACTTCTGCTGTGACGGGATTTTCTTCTTCGCTACCAGAACCCTCGCCCGAAATTCCGAAACGCCACAGCTATACTAACTTGGTGGCAGCGGTGGGATGATTGTTGGAGAAATACTACACTGCCTGAAGAAGTACGGACTACGGACGATAGAAACGTGATAGACTCAACGGAAGGATCGGAAGGATAGACGCAGCGGAGTACGTCGAACCATCAAATCAACGGAGGATACATCTACGTCGCATCGACTAGAATCTCTAAGACAGAGAGGAGAGCCCTCAGCCTGAATTATCCGGAGTCCATCCCGAATTCCATACGGAGTGCCGATCCGAGAGCCCATCATAAGTGCCAGAAGGAAGGACGGAACTCGAGCAACGACAACAAAACAGGGGTGAGTCAAACTTTTCTAGTGAGGCTGTAAAATTTTTGTTATTTAAGGTATTAGATGATAAATGTATAAAGTTAAAAGTTATTTAGAAATTTATTAAGGGAAAGTAAACCTTAAATTAACATTGTTTTTGGAAAAATTAAAAATGTGGCATATCACAAATATTAGAAACTCTAAGTAAAAACATGGAGGAATTTAAATTATAGGTAAATTTAATTTAAATATAACTCATATTTGTTTAGTTTGGAAAAATATTAATTGATTTGCACATATTTGATTATCTTGTTTTAAATGAGAAAGATTATATTTGAAAACAGATATTAATTGAGAAAACAAAAAGGGTGTTAAAATATCTTGAGAAAGATAACACAGTAATTTCATAGTGTTTTGTGTAATTTATGAAAATTAAAAGTGAATCAAATAAGTTACGGAAAGAGGTTTCTTTCCTGGAAAGGGTTGTGATTTCAAATATTTCAAATTTAATGTGTAGAATTGAATATTAAGTTTTAATTATTGGAATCGTGTTGTATTGGAATTTTATACACCCCAAAAATTTGCAAAATTGAATCATAGGTTTTATTAGTGTAATTTTGTATATGTATTTTTTGGAATTGGGTAAAATTGTAAGAATTGTGTAAAATTGTTAGGAATTGTGTAAAAGTGTTAGGTATTGTGTAGAAATTTTTTTGGGAATTGTGTAAGATTAAATTGTGAATTTAGAATTAGGTAAACATGTCAGAATTAGGGCAGTATAGGAAAGCGGAACTGCAAGAGCTCGCAGTCGAATTCGGAGTGATTGTTGAAACTTCGGATAGGATAAGTGATATCATAGGGAAAATTCAAAAGTCTCCAGATTATGATAAAGACCTAGCCCTAGCTCAAATTAAGTTAATACGGGAGGATCTCTTAGAAAGAAAGGCGGAAGAGAAAAAGAAGGCGGAAAAGATTGCGGAAAGGGAGGCTGAAGAGAAAAAAATCGCTGAACGAGAAGCGGAAAGGAAACATGAATTAGAGTTAGAAAAACTTAAAATAGCCCAACATTCAGAAACAGTAAGTCTAGCTTCGACTCGCAGTGAACGCCCCAGCCGACAATCACTAAAATCGGTTATGCAAAAATTTGAACCAGAGAAATCGGACTTGGCATTATTTCTTGCGTTATTCCAAAGACAAGCTAGGAAGTTAGAAATAGATGACGAGGATCTAGTGACTAATTTATTAGCTTTATTGCCCGTAGAAATCGCGGAATTAATTTTAAAAGAACCCCAAGAAATTAGTGACGATTTTGAGAAAGTCAAACAAATGCTATTAGATCGATTTAAATTAAGTCCGGAAAATTTTAGAATTAAATTTATGCAACACCAAAAACAACCGGGAACTCTTTGGCATGATCTAGCTTATGATTTAGATACATATTTAAATGGGTGGTTAGAGGGAGTAGAAGTGACAAATTTTGAGGATCTAAAGAAATTAATGGTGCCGACCAGTTAAAGAAACGGGCTAATTTCGAAATGAAAGATCATTTCATAGATTCGTGGAGCTCTCTCAATGAACCGCGAGAGTTAGCTAAGAAGTTTGACGCGTACGAGTCAGTTCGCAGAAATAATAAGAAAAGTTGGACCCCGAAACCACCACTAGAAAAGAAATTAGATAAACCTCGCAACTTTGATAAAAATAGGGTTGAGAAAAATGCCCCAGAACAAAAAAATTGGAGGGATAAGTCTGATCTGACGGAAAGATCTAAATTATTAGAGGCCCGAAAACCTATTGTTTGCTATGTGTGCTCTTCCCCCGATCACATTAAGCCAAATTGCCCAGTCTGGAAAAGCAGACAAGAGAAGGCTGAAAAAGTAAATCACGTAGGAGACGCTGAGAATTTAAACCCGGCTTTTGAACCTTATTTAAGTGAAGCCAAGATAAATGGGGAAAAGTTTACCATTTTACGTGATTCTGGGACGTGCCTCGATATTGCCCCTCATAAAATAATTTCTAATGAGCAATTAAACGGGGAAACCGTGTGGGTTAAAGCAGTTTTAGCCAACGAAGTGAGATGTCTACCCATAGCCAATATTGAATTAGAAATTGAGGGAATAGGGTTAATTAATACGAAAGCCGCGGTAGCGGATAAGGAAGTTCTCATGGATTATTATTTACTGGGAAATGAGACGCAGAAATTACTCGAGAGAAAAAAACAAAAACCCGAATTAATCCATGCAGTCGAAACGCGAGCGAAAAGGCGTAAAAACGAAACTGCGCCAAAAACCAGTCTGGCGAGTGAAAGCGCTGGGAATGATCAGGGAGAGGCAGAAATGTCGCCAGAGAGCGAGCCTACGGAAACTAAGGGTACGGAAGAATCAATTTTCCTCCCCGAGTTAGAGGAGGATAGGATCACCGCTCTGGCGCACGTTGGGAAAAACGAGTTTCGCCAAGAGCAGGAAAAAGATGAAAGCTTGACAGAGTGGTGGGCGCGCGCGAAAGAGGAGAAATCGAATTTAACAATAGATCAAGGTTTGCTGTACAGAATTGCTACAGATCACAGAGGAGAAAAAAGACGTCAGCTAATTATTCCGCGGAAATATAGGAATGAAATTTTGAATCTTTGTCACAGTTTAATATCCGGTCATGTGGCCATGACTAAAACTAAGGATAAATTGCTGCGATATTTTTTCTGGCCAAATATCATTAAAGAGGCTGAAGCCTATGTAAAATCGTGTGATCCTTGTCAGAAAATTGGGAAGGCAGGAGAGCAAAAAAAAAAAACCCTCTTAAACTTGTTCCCATTATTACTGCAATTTTTACGCATATAAACTGTGATATTGTGGGACCACTCCCACCTTCAGAAAATCAAAATAAATATATGCTCACGGCTATGTGTTTAGCATCGAGGTATCCAGAGGCTATCCCGATACCCGATTCAAGGTCGGAAACAGTGATCAACGCGTTAATGATAGTATTTAGTAGAATGGGATTTCCGAAAGTAATCCAAACAGACTTAGGGGCTTGTTTTATGAGTAACTTAACCTCAACTTTCTTAGAAAAATTTGGAATTAAAATAACTCACAGTAGTGTGCACCACAGATTATCATACAGATAGGACAGTGAAGCTAAAACGCGAACCGGAAATATAGTAGCACCACTAGTGTCAACACTGGGGAACTACATGTGTTAAGTCTACATGAATAGCATCTTTGATCGAAAATTGTTTTTCTATTTCGCGAGAAGTTAGTAGCAGGTTAGTGTTAGTATGGGAAGTTTTCTTTTTCTTCACTTTCTATTGTTTTTGAATTCACAAAATTATCCTCAAAACATTCACAGCTATTCTTCTAAGAAGTAAAAATTATTTTTTATAATGTTTAAAAATATGCTTTGTGAAACATATTCATATTCAAGTACAAATTAAAATTACAAACTGTAATTCTGAAATAGCAGTATGAAATCATTAAATATTTAACGTTGCTTGTTTTAAATAATACAAAATGCCTTAAAATGAAAAAATGTTTTTATTTTATGTATATTCAAAGTTTATTTTCTTAATATTTAGCACTTGCTTCTTAAAATAAATTGCTTTTAACAATCAACTTTGTAAACAATAATAAAGTTGCCAAATGAAAACATATGTGCAGTTTTCTTTGCTTCACTATTTCTACTACTTTTAAATTCACAAAATCATATAGAAAATAGCTATTTTCTAAAAAATAAAACTAATTTTTATTATGTTTGAAAATAAATTTTGCCAAACACATTCGTGTTCAAGTATACAAATTAATATAAGAAACTGTAATGCTGAAATAGCAGTATGGAATAAAATCTTAAATATTTAACTTTGTTTGGTTTAAATAATACAAAATGCTTTAAAATGAAAAAAAATATTTCTGGTTTATATATATTTTCGAAATTTATTTGCTTAATATTTAGTACTTGCTTCTAAAAATAAATTGCTTTCGACAATCAATTTCGTAAACAATAACAAAGTTGCCAAATGTAAACATCGATACAATGGTTAGTTGGTTGGATGTTGGGTTTAACGTTGCACTAATATTACAATGAACATAGATACAATAAAAATAAGATGAGCGATTGCGTAAACCGGAAATCTCGAGAAACTTACAGCCGTTGACAATAGGGTCGCTGCAGTCAAATTTTGGGTACCGAAGAATGTACGGGAGTGTCCTATCTGTATAATAATCTGTGGTGTGCACCACCCACAGACAAATTGCATTGAGCGTTGGCATCGTTCAGTTAAACGGTTATTGAAGGTAATCTGTTTAGAAAGTGGAGAAAGTTGGGAGAGGAGTTTACCCTATGCTTTGTTAGCTTTGCGGACGGTAACACATGAATCAACGGGATTCAGCCCAGCCGAGTTGGTTCATGGGAGAAATCTGCGAACCCCGGAAACCCTGCTATTTGAGAAATGGACAGAGCAGGAAGAGGAGCAAAACCCAGTGACGGAGTATGTTTTCGAATTGATAAACAGACTCCAAAGGTGTCAAGAGCTCGCAGGGGAGCAGATGGAGGAAAAAAGGGACAAACGCAAAATCTGGTATGACAGAAATGCGGTAAATCGGAAATTTAATCCCGGGGACAAAGTGCTGGTTTTAGCCACAAGTAAACCCAATAAATTATCCGTATCATGGATAGGGCCAGGCACTATTGAGAGTCAAATGTCAGAGACTAATTATATTGTAAATGTACCGGACAGGCGCGAAAAGTCGCAAATTTATCATGTCAATTTACTAAAACCTTACGTGCAGAGAGCAGAAATCGTAAATGTATTAATAGAGGAAAATTGGGATAATAAAACGACGGAGGCAGACTTAGAAATACCTTATCCTATAACTGACCCGGAAGAATTTGAACTCAATATGGTAATTAGGGACAGTAATTTAGGAAGTCGTTGCACAAAAGCCCAACAGGAGCAATTAGGAGCATTACTAATTAAACACAAGAAAGTGTTTTCCAATATTCCAGGCCGAACGAATTTAATTGAGCATGATATTGAATTGACTAGTGATAAACCCGTTAGAATGAAGCCATATAGGACGTCACCTCGACAAACCGACATCCTGAAATCCGAAATCCAGTGTATGTTAGAATTGGGCATAATTAAGGAAGGGGAGTCAGATTATACCTCGCCTATGATATTAATAGAGGCCCTTCGCAGAGAACCCCGCCCGTGCGTTGATTATCGCCAGTTAAATGAGATAACTCGTGCCGAATTTTTCCCTTTGCCTAACATAGAAGAGAGGGTAGAGCAAGTGGCAGCATCAAAATTTATTACCGTGATTGACTTAACTAAAGGCTATTGGCGAATACCTTTAACCCCTAACGCACAACGTTTAGCGACATTTGTAACTAGTTTCGGTTCATATCAACCTTTGGTAATGCCATTTGGACTTGTCTCCGCCCCGTATAGGTTTTCAAAATTCATGAGTATTCTATTAAAGGGACTAGAAAGTTTCTGTTTGCCTTACCTTGACGATATGGCTATCTTTTCTAATTCATGGGAAGAGCATTTAGAACATTTAGATATAGTTCTAAAGCGGGTAACCAAGGCAAAATTAACCATTAAATTAGCCAAGTGTAAATTTGCCCAGGAGACGGTCAAATATTTAGGGCATGTTGTAGGGAAAGGACGTAGGAAACCGTCCGAGATTAAAATTAAGGCCATTACTGATTTCCCAGCTCCAAAATCAAAAACGGAAATTAGAAGGTTTTTAGGGATGTGCGGGTATTACTCCCGATACATAAAAAACTATGCAATTATAGTAGAACCGCTGACCCGAGCTTTAAAAGGGAAAACGAAAAAGGAAAAAGTAGACTGGAGTCCCGAAATGGAGAAGGCTTTTAGGGAGTTAAAAGATAAACTCACCCGTGACCCAGTACTGTACGCTCCTGATTATACTAAGGAGTTTATTATTCAAAGTGACGCCTCAGATAAGGGGATAGGTATTATCATGGCTCAAAGGCAAGGAGATGAAGAACATCCAATTCTGTACTTAAGTCGAAAATTTACTAAGGCAGAGAAAAACTATAGCACAACCGAAAAGGAATGTGCTGGGATCATTTTCGCAGTGAAAAAGTTAAAACATTACCTGGATGGTCAAAAATTTACCATAGAAACTGATCACAACCCATTAATATGGTTAAAGAGAAATGCGGGAAACAATCCCAGATTAATGCGGTGGGCGTTAACCTTGCAGCCCTTTAACTATGAAATCCGACACAGACCAGGAAAAGACATTCCTCATGTGGACTGTTTGAGTCGGGTGGATTAAAAGTTATCTGTAAGAAATTTTGTATATAGTTTATTATTATTAGTATTGTTTTATTATGTTAATTAATTTGTAATTTGAAACTTGTAACTTTAGTGTAAATTTAAGTATTGTTTAGTCAGGAAGATTAGCCTCTCTAGAATTGCTTTGATGCACCCTAACCTAATTTGATTGCAGAGATTTTCTGGAGTTTCAACCCCAGAAAACCATCTTAAGGGGGGGAAGTTGTGGCATACAGCCCCCCTTCCAATTAATTAAAGTTGGCCAGACCTTAATCTCTACACAGAGCAGGTGTGCTGATACTTACAATAGTTTGGCTCCAGACTGTCTCGAACTGTGACACTAAAGTACAAAGAAGCTGCCCTGATGGTACGCCCTGATGGTCGTGAGAACATTGGAGTTTCCGAGGAATTTCTTCGGCCAGACGGGAAGGCGCCCGCCCGCTCAGCGAATGAGAGAGGAGCGCGGGTTGCCATCGAGAGAACGAGTTTTCCCAGGAACAGAGCTGGAAGCAGAGAGTCGGGGATTCGTATCTTGTCTTCGGCCAGTGAAGGTCGGAGGGTTTTTTCTTGTCCCGTTTACCAGGAGAGGTAACGAGACATTTAATGATTTTTTGTGTTCCTCTAGGAGCAGAGAACACAGGTCAGCGTATTTTCTGTCACCGGCGAAGGTGCAGGTCAGCTCATAAGAGACTTTGTACTTAAAATAATCCTAGGACTGAGCTATATCTTTTCTGTACCTGGAACGGTGCAAGGATTGTTTCAGTAAATCGAATTTAGGATCACGGAGATCCACTGAAACCGTTTGTTAAAAGCATCAACTCAACTATCGATCCATACTGTAGCTCCTGGCCATTGTATATAATCCTCCAACATCAATATTGTAACTAAAGGTTGTACATAGAATCTTGTTTAAATTTTAATTAAATTAATTTTCTTATCAACTTCTGCTGTGACGGGATTTTCTTCTTCGCTACCAGAACCCTCGCCCGAAATTCCGAAACGCCACAATATATATACATTATGTTTATCATGTGTAATTTAGGTATCAATAAACACCATATCTAATCCGAATTACTTTAAATAATGAAAATAAATAAATAAATAAAATAAATGGTAAGTGCATTTTAATAGTATTTCATTCAAAAATTGCACACTTGTGTTTTCTTTTTTTTAAGATATTCTTACCTTTATTACTTTCTCTTACCCATAAGGTAGAGAAAGTATTGTTTTTGGGTCAAATTTTCGAACGCGAGATTTTGTTATATTTACACGTTTTGAGGTCCCCTGAATACGAAAATCATGTTTTTAGCAAATGGTCTGTGTGTCTGTCTGTTATCAGCATATCTCAAAAACAAATTATGGCAGAAAGTTCAAACTTGGTATTCTAAATGTGTATCATATAGGGATGCTACAGTAAGCTTTTCGTTAAGATCAAGCAAATGCTTCGTGTACACGGACAATCAAGAGAATTCTAATACATTACGTCTATGGGGGAAATTGCAGGAAAATAGAGTTTAACGTCTATAGACTGCACTAAACCAAATGAAACAAATATATATTTTTTGTAATAGAGACAGTTAACAGGGAAAATTTTTTGTGTATGTAGGAGCCTCGCCTCCCCCCTGGGGGGAAGTCCCCCCTCGAGGGGTGTAAATTTTCATGATGGGTATCTTTCAAAAGAGCTCGTCAATACCTTTAAAACGAATGGTTGAACCATCGATCTGCGATAATTTAAAACAAAGTTATCGATTTTTTTTTTTACTTTTAACGAAAAAAAAACTTATTTGGTGTTATACTACTTCTCTAATATGGAAATCGTCTGCCTTATCATAAAAGACAATTTTTGTAAATAATAATTTTAATAAATTATTTTTTAATAACCAAATAAAATTCTATATAAATGTAGGTGCATTAATGAAACGGGGCGTTGAGGGGGGCGGTAGCCCCCTTCACACAGGACTAATTATCATATAAAACTCTTCAGAAGCCTAATATGAATTGTTTAACATAAGTTTACATAACAGTACTCGTTATATTACCTATTAATCTGCAACCTGTATTTATAGTATTAAATTTCAGGGTAAGAGAAAGTCGTGTGAGTGACACACCACATTATTTTTCTATCAGTTACATAGAGCGATTTCACATGTTTTTAAATCAAATTCTGTTAATGTACGTCATTTCATTATAGAATCGAAAAAATTTCCATCCTTTCGATTATGTCACAACGGAATTCCACTCTTTAAGAAATTCCGTCTTAATTATGTACCCTTGTTATCTAATTCTAAAATAATCATCAATGATCCTATATTTAACTTTTATAACAAAAAATCCCAGACTTGTCGTGCAGAAATTCGTTCTGCTTATAGCTTATATAAATTTAAACTTGAAAAAGAACATAAAATAAAACTTTCACTAGTAAAAGTTATTACGAGGGTTGATCCAAAAAAAAGTTTACAAGCAGAAGCATTTGAAACGTAATAATTGTGGAGCGAATATTTCCACCCAGGGTGGTTGACAGATGGCGCTAGTTGTCCTACAGCGGTTCTATGAGTAAGTAGCGTCAGTACGCAGACACTTAAGAGCGACAGTAATGGCACGACGTCTAGAAAAGTGGTCTCGCATAGAGGTGCGAGCCGTAATTCGATTCTTATGGGCCAAGAATGTGGCCGCATCCGAAATTCACAGACAAATCGTTGAGGTATACGGGGACAAAGCAATGAGCTTCTGCATGACAATGCCAGGCCCCATACAGCTCGCCAGACTCAGGAATTGCTGCAAAGGTTCAAGTGGGAGGTCTGGAATCACCCCCCATACAGCCCCGATTTGGCTCCAAGTGACTATTTCCTTTTTCCGGCGTTGAAGCGAAACTTATCCGGAACACGGTTCACCTCAGACGATGCAGTGAAAACAGCTGCCGAGAAATATGGCTCAATGAGCATAGCCCTGATTACTACCAAGACGGGATAAACAAGTTGGTCGAATGTTCTGACAAATGACTAAACAGGTATGGCGACTATGTGGAAAAGTGAAGGCCAGATGTGTCTCTTGATTCCCATTTGTATCTTGTTTCTATTGTTAATAAATACTTTTTCATTTGCCTTGTAAACTTTTTTTTTGGATCACCCCTCGTAAAAAAAAAAAAACTATTTTAAGAGAAATACAACTAACAATTATAGATCACGCTAACCACATAAAAATTTCAATAAATATAGGAACCAATTCTAAATAAAATACTTACGATTAAATATGGCGTTCAAAACTCCACTATTCATAAACTGCAAATCTTTTTAACATAACTTCCTAAACCAGACTGGCGCCAATCTCTAAAGACTATCAAATCAAGACCAGTAAAGGCCCTGTTCCATTCAACCTATAGGTTTCTTGGTATTTTTAATCCTTTATTTAATTTTTTTTCAATTTATTTATTTTGAACGCAAAACTAGTTTATTTATTTATATTTTTAAAGCTATAGTGAAAGAATTACATTTAACTCACTGTTTTCTTTTCGGTTATTTTGAGATTTTCTTTTTTCTATTCATTATTTTACAGTTTTAGATTCAAAACTGTTTTTCTGAATATTACATATTTTTCAGATTGTTGCACCCTGTTATATCAATTTTCATTCAAATTTTGATAATAAGAGCGTATAACGTGAAAAATAGAGAAGAAATTACTTCCATTTAATAGTTTTTTATTTATTTAAATTTTTGAGGAGCTTCTATACCGGATTCTCCGTTGAGTTTATTATTACCATGTTTTTATTAACTTCGATTCTTGTTTGTTTGTTTGTTTGTCCAGTACAAATCTTGCAATCGATTTTTAACTAACTTCCCCACTAGCTAGACATTTGAAACTTTCAGGATATAGTCCAAGCGGCGCACAGTGGATCGAAGTATAGGCAGGGGCGAACATAGAAAAGTTGTGGTATTATTATTATCTATGTATGATGCTTTTTGTCACATTTCGATTTAAATATGAATATATGTATGGTGCTAAAAGCGAGTCTATGTTTTTTTAATCCTTTATAAGGCCACAGAAATATTTCTCCCACAAAATTCGTTATTATTTTATTCAACTGGCGCCATTTTTTTTTTTTTAAATAATGATTTCTGAGTATACTTTCTCTAGAATCAGTATAAATATTATTTTTATAATATTGGTGCGAAAAAAAAAAAAAAAAAAAGTCAATTGTGGCAATTCTGCTTATGCTAATACAATGGGTTCTGAGAAGTTTGCAATTAACTAAAAGAAAAATGTGTCAAAATTAAAATTAATTATTTCTAATAAGCAAAATGAATTTTTTTCTTTACATCAATTTTTATTCGTGAAATTAGTTTAATGTGCCATTTGGGGAAAAATTGGCATTATAAAGGGGTTAAACGGTATCATATTTTTCTGCTGCAAACAGGTATTTAGAAACATACCTGATAAAGAAAAAGAATGTTGCAAGAAAGAAGAGAATAAAAGGAAATAAATAAAAATTTCGTGAAGAAAATCAATATTTATAACACAATGCACACAATTTTAGCACACAATGTTAAATATATCATCACATTACTGCTTCTTTTTTCTTTTCTTTTTTTTTTAATATAGTATTTCAATAGAAAACTCATGCAAGAATTTACTGTAAACCTCTATGAAAAATTCACATTTGTCTTTATTTTTATTTCACAGAAACTTTTATTTTAAATCGTAGATTATAATAATTAATTTTAACATTTAGTAATTTAACATTGAACATTTATTTAATTTTAATATTTTATGACGTAACCATTTACATTTCCCCCTTTTTTGGTCCAACGGTACTTTTCAGTACCTTCAAAGTAAAATTAATAATATTATTAAATATTTAAAAAAAAAAAAAAAAAAAAAAAAAAAAAAAATTCTGATTTATTAAATTTATTTTAATCATCTAATTACTATAATATTTTCACTATAAAAATTTTAATATATTTTCTGTCATTAATGAATACAGTTATTCAGATAAATTTCTCGATTGATAATTTGGGGGTAAACAGAATAAAAATTTATTTTTCTCTAAAAGTGGCGATTTGTGGCGAAAATATTTTCACAGGTTAAAATGTATACTTTTGGGAGTAGTAAAATGTGTTTGAAATTTTGGACAATAAAGGTTAATAAAGAAGCATCACAAAACTGGCGTTGTAAAAATTATTACTTACAAACTTTGAATAAACACCATAAAATGCAATAAACTTGCAACAATTGTTTCGGGTCGAAAAAACACACGACCCTTCATCAGGCGAACAAAGTAAGCATGAGTGCTGCAGTCAAAGCGGCAACGCACAAAATCGTTTGAAATGAAAAGAAAAAGTTTATAAAGTAGAAACTAAATATAGCTACTGGTGTGAGTAGAATTGTACAAGACAACAAAGAAATAAATAAATGAGTGAGATTAAACACATAACAATCTAAGAATAACAAAAATTAAACTAAAATCTAAGTTACGTGAGTAATTTCCAAGCATCAGAGAAGAAAGGAGTGGAAGAAATATCATTAACAAGATTTTTCGAATTTTTAAATATGTAAAATGCTTCATGAATATCCAAATGGGAGGAACAGACAGGAGAAGAAATTATGTTAGTTTTGGAAAAATCAAAACGATGATGAACGATGAATCAAACTATATATAACCGTGAAGAAATAACCGTATATTTGTGTTTTTTAGACACTCTTTTAAATTATTTCACTGCAAAATATCAGTTATTTAGAGATTGATTTTTGGGCCTATGTTTGTATTTTAACATTGTTCGATCCACTGTACGGCGGCTGCAAAAAATTGACTTGATAAGGTATGAAGCTGATTTTTTTTCTATAGATAGAATTCATTGTTACAATGAAAATCTGATAGGGTTGCCTGGTCAAAGCCGTCAAGTTTAAGAGAAACAACCTCACTTCCGGTCATAATTTAAACGATTTTCGAACCCCACAAGTGTGAAGATGAAACCGGTGCTAAAATGTAGAGATTAATATGCTCTTTAAAATGGCATAGGGTTGCCTGGTCAAAACCGTCAAGTTTCAGAGGTTGCCTCGATAATAGAGGTCAAATTTAAACGATTTTCGAACCCCACAAGTGTGACGATGAAACCGGTGCTAAAATGTAGAGATTAATATGCTCTTTAAAATGGCACAGGGTTGCCTGGTCAAAGCCGTCAAGAAACAGAGGTTGCCACGAAAAGAGGGGACGTATTTTACGATTTATTTACCCAAGTAAAAAGTGATTTACCCAAGTGTAAAGATGAAACCGGTGCTAAAATGTAGAGATTAATATGCTCTTTAAAATGGCATAAGGTTGCCTGGTCAAAACCGTCAATACCCGGAGGTTGCCTCGAAAATAGGGGTCAAAATTAAACGCTTTTCGAACCCCATAAGTGTAAAGATGAAACCGGTGCTAAAATGTTAAGAATAATATACTTTTTAAAATGGCATAGGGTTGTCTGGTCAAAGCTGTCAAGAAACAGCGGTTGCCACGAAAAAGGGGGGGCGTATTTTACGATTTATTTACCCAAGTGTAAAGATGAAACCGGTGCTAAAATGTAGAGAATAATATGGTCTTTAAAATGGCATAGGGTTGCCTGGTCAAAACCGCCAAGAAAAGAGGTTGCCACGAAAAGTGTGTGCGTGTGGGGGGGGGCGAATTTTAGTGGTTTTCTTACCCTAACAAATTTAAAATAGTTGGCATAGGTGGACTCTGCTCAGTTCCCCATCATATTTATGTTCTCAGAAATTTCTAGTGCGAGACATATTATAATCATGTTAAAAGAAATGAATTTGACCAAAGCCTGATACAGTGACAGAATGAAATCCCCGCCTAATAAGCTATCCACCGTTCACTTCGATATATTTATCTTATTCTAATCTATTAATTTATTTTATCGGGGTCAATTCCGTTGTTTAGTTTCATGCTACTATTTCCAATGCAACAATCCTCGAAATTCATATTTATATGAAAAATTTACAATTTCGCTATGTTGATAAAATCGTAAATTACGAATAATTTACGAAATTTTCCTAGTAGAATATTTGTATTCAATCATGTTCAAACAAATATCATAAACGTAATTTTGAAGTTGTCTAATGCATTTAGGATCCTCAAAATGGAAGTTTATGCTCAATTTTGCCATATTCTGTCATGTTAAGTAAATCGTAAATTCCAAATAACTTACAAATTTTTTAAATTGGAAAAATCATAGTCTATGATATTCATGCCATTATCCTAGAAAGAAGTTTGACATCTTTACCATGAAAATATCCCTCAAGATTGACGTTTATGTGAAATTTTGCTCTATTCTGCCATGTTAAGAAATTCGTAAATTTCCAATAACCTACGAAATCTTTATATTGGAAAATTCATAGTCATTAATATTCATGCCAGTGTCCTAAATAATATTTCAAAAGTGGTCTGACATCTTTACGATGAAAATATCCCTCAAAATTGACATTTACGTGAAATTTTGCTCTATACTGCCATGCTAAGAAATTCGTAAATTTCCAATAACTTGCAAAATTTTCAAACTAGCATGTTTCTAGTTACTGTTGTTCATTCCGACATCAAAACTCATAATTTAAAACTGGTCTCACATTTTTTCAGTGAAAATTTTTCATTTAATGCACGTTTAAGTAAAATTTTGCCCTATTCTCCCATGTTAAGAAAAGGATAAATTTCTAATAACTTACGAAGTTTTTAAATTCGAATGTTGCAAATGAATAGGGTTCTTGCCAGTGTCGAAAGTAATAGTTTAAAGCTGATCTGAACTCTCTGCGACAATTTGTTCTTGAGATATCGTGTACACAGACTAACAAATTAACGGACTAACACACTAACAGACTAACACACTAACAGACACCCTACAGACAGACACCATAGAAATTTTGTCATTTTCGGATTCCTCACACCTGAAAACGTGTAGAAAAGTCAAAAAACCGAGGTCGAAAATTTTCACGATTACCCAAGTTCCCCATACCTATAGTATGATGGGGAACTAAAATGAAACCGTTTATAAAATATAGAGAATAATATTCTCTTTAGAGTATCATAGGGTTGCCAGGTGAAAATCTCGAGAAATAGTGGTTGCCTCGAGGAAAAAAAAAAAGCTACTTTTGAAGGGGTGATACAATGTGAAGAAAAAATATAAAAAGTATTTAAAAAAGAAAAAATAAATAAATAAACTGTAATGAAACTGTTCTAAAATTTCCCATAAAAACAACGAATTAATAGTAAAAATTAAAAATGTAGCATGCGGATACAGATAAGAAAGTACGCCCGCAAAAGTTAACAGAAATGAAGATAATAATGCCCAAGAAACTCATAATAAAAAATTCTGTTAATATACAAAATAAATAATTAAATGAAATGAAAAAAAAAAAAAAAAAAAAAAAAAACCTCTTATTTCAGATTTGCAGCAAGATTTACAAATTTCAATTTCATAAATTAATTCATGGCTATTAAGAAACGCGAAAAATTTATCAATTTTTTTAAAATGTTTTTCGCTTTATTTGTACCCATAATTAATTTGCAGAGGGTATTATTGATTATTTTTAATTAGATATAAAAAAATTGAGAAATTTTTCTAAAATTGACAAATTTTTAATATAACAAAATCGGCACAACCCAAAATTTTCGAATAAAATTCTACAAAGCAGCCGCATACATTTCTTCAGGGAATTTATCTTCTCAATACTTTGACACAATTTGAATATTTTAAGTATTGAAAAATGGGGGGAAAAACGAGCTCGTGAGCTGAAATTAGTTTTATACAGATTAGAAAAAGAATGGTCACGCATAATAATTTAATTTTCTTTATGCTTTAAAATCTCTTATATCATTAAACAAATAAAATAACGAATATTGAAATTCGCTTCCTTTTCTAAGCTGACCGCTATACCTTGACAGGTTTGAAGCACAATCGTAAGCAAATTGAAAAGTGTTGTATGTTCTACATTTAGCTCGCAATTTCATCTTTTAAATATTAATCATTTCGTGTTTAACCTTTTTTAAATAGTCTTCATGTGTGTTTCACTTTGTGTTAAACACCTTTAATATTCGTTAGCTTTTTGGAGACTGACCGCTATTTAATTACGAATTTTACCAGGCAAACATATGCCATTTTAAAATAACTCCTACGCTGTACATTCTGGAACAGCTACCTTTCAAATATTCATATAATTTCATCCTTATTCATTTTCTTTGTTAATGCTATTCGTATTTTTTTACACTTCGTTAAGAAATCTTCAAAACTCGCCTATTTTTTTGTGGTTGACTGCTTTACTTGACAGATTTGACCTATTTTCCAGGCAACCTCCGGGTCTTGACGGTTTTGACCAGGCAACCTTATGCCATTTTAAAGAGCATATTAATCTCTGCATTTTAGCACCGGTTTCATCTTTACACTTGGGTAAATCACTTTTTAATCGGGTAAATAAATCGCAAAATACGTCTCCTATTTTCGTGGCAACCTCTGTTTCTTGACGGCTTTGACCAGGCAACCCTATGCCATTTTAAAGAGCATATTAATCTCTACATTTTAGCACCGGTTTCATCTTCACACTTGTGGGGTTCGAAAATCGTTTAAATTTGACCCCTATTATCGAGTCAACGTCTGAAACTTGATGGTTTTGACCAGGCAACCCTATGCCATTTTAGACAGCATATTAATCTCTACATTTTAGCACCAGTTTCATCTTTACACTTGTGAGGTTCGAAAATCGTTTAAATTTGACCCCTATTTTTGAGGCAACCTCCGGGTCTTGACGGTTTTGACCAGGCAACCTTATGCCATTTTAAAGAGCATATTAATCTCTGCATTTTAGCACCGGTTTCATCTTTACGCTTGGGTACAGTCGGGTGCAAAATTATTCGAGCACTAGCCAAAAATTCCTATATTTAAAAAGTACACTTAAGACTGTTTTGCTAAGTAAATCCTTATCGAATCATGTTCTTAGACTGATTAAGAACATGAATCGACAAGGATTTATTTAACAAAGCTGTATTAAGTGTACTTTTTTTGGGCAAGGATTATTGCTAGTGCTCGAATAATTTCGCAGCCGACTGTAAATCACTTTTTACTTGGGTAAATAAATCGCAAAAAACGTCTCCTATTTTCGTGGCAACCTCTGTTTCTTGACGTCTTTGACCAGGCAACCCTATGCCATTTTAAAGAGCATATTAATCTCTACATTTTAGCACCGGTTTCATCTTCACACTTGTGGGGTTCGAAAATCGTTTAAATTTGACCCTTATTATCGAGGCAACCTCTGAAACTTGACGGTTTTGACCAGGCAACCCTATGCCATTTTAAAGAGCATATTAATCTCTACATTTTAGCACCGGTTTCATCTTCACACTTGTGGGGTTCGAAAATCGTTTAAATTGTGACCGGAAGTGAGGTTGTTTCTCTTAAACTTGACGGCTTTGACAAGGCAACCCTATCAGATTTTCATTGTAACAATGAATTCTATCTATAGGAAAAAAACAGCTTCATACCTTATCAAGTCATTTTTTTGCAACCGCCGCTTGGACTAATAGTTCAGAACACGGGGACAATACATTTTTTAACACTTTTAGTCAAATGTTTCAGGTCCCTACTGCCTTAGGCAGCGTTTATATGATTCAACAGAATATTTATTTAACTAACTTCCCGACTAGCTAGACATTTGAAACTTTCAGATTAGTTCAGAACACGGTGAAAATCCATTTTTTAAAATACTTTTAGCCAACTGTTTCGGGTTCCTACTGCCTTCGGCAGCGTTACCAGTACAAAGCTTGCTATCGATTTTTAACTAACTTCCCGACTAACTACGCATTTGAAACTTTCACGATAGCTCAGAACACGGTGACAATACATTTTTTAATACTTTAGTCAATTGTTTCAGGTCTACTGCTTCGGCAGCATTTATATCATTCAACAGAAAATTTATTTAACTAACTTCCCGACTATCTAGACATTTGAAACTTTTAGTATAGTTGAGAATACGGTGAAAATGCATTTTTAAAATACTTTTAACCAACTGTTTCAGGTCCCTGCTGCCTTCGTCAGCGTTACCAGTACAAAGTTTGCAATCGATTTTTAACGAACCTCCCGGCTAGCCTAGCCATTTGAAACTTTTATAATAGCTCAAAACACGATAACAATGTATTTTTATTAATACTTTTAGCCAATTGTTTCGGGTTCCCGCTGCCTTCGGTAGCATTTATATGATTCAACAAAAAAATTAAAAACATAATATATAAAAAGTTCTTTTTATC
Source organism: Salticus scenicus (assembly GCA_963930645.1). Taxonomy (NCBI): domain Eukaryota; kingdom Metazoa; phylum Arthropoda; class Arachnida; order Araneae; family Salticidae; genus Salticus; species Salticus scenicus. The sequence goes on along the minus strand of OZ005657.1, from coordinate 88,773,002 downwards.
TTGTAATTATTTAAATTTATTATTAAAATCATAATTCTTCGTATCAGATTTCACTTTAGATAAAAGTCTATATCTGAAAATATAGAGAACGAAAAATATATATATATATATATATATTTTTTTTTTTCTAGGAATTGTTTGGTGAGAGTGGGAATTGTCTGAAGAAGTATTGTTTTGCACTGACTACAGAATGATATCGATTAATTCATTAACCTAATAAATCCTTATTTTTAGAAACATATAGCAGTGATGCATTGTCTGTACATGAAATATTTTCGGAAAAATAAATTGAGATGCTTAAGAAATAATTTCTAATAGTTAACGTTTGGAAGATTTTCTGAAACTGTAAAAAAAGTGTGTCTTAAAACCTTATAAATATACCTTGTAAACAACAGTCTTTCATATTTCCGTTAAGATGCTGTTTGACTGCGCTCGGGTCCTAAGACTGAGTGGTAGAACCTTCCGTGGGGATCTTTTAAAGGGATCCTAGCCCGTTTTGGGGCAAGTTTCGGAGAAAAACTCGGATATCTCCGAAATTTTTCCTTTAAGTATGCGTATATTTGACCAGAGAACAGGAAAGTTATATATTTGGGCTATTTTAATACCGCATTAAATTTTGTTTTCCTCTCCTAAAAAATATATTTCTTTCAGAAAAAAAATTGTATCATATATTTGTAAATATATATCGCTAAGAGAATTTTTATTTTTAGTTTGTAGGAGAAGATCCCTTTATTATCTACTTACTAGCTGGCTTCACCAGCTAGCTGGCCAGAGACCCATGAAATTTTTTACCAAAAAACATGCTCTCGGGCGCCTGCGTCTGCGACGCCAATCGTAATTTGTTTACTGTTAAAGTCGCATAATATTAAAATATTAAATATTCAAATATTTTTAAATAGAATCTAAACGTAGCTCTAGTTCAACGTAAAATACACGCAAATCAAAGAAAATCAAATAAACCAATCAAATCTCTCGTAATTCCTCATAGCGTAGCTCTAGTTCAACGTAAAATACATTCAAATCAATGAAAATCAAATAAACCAATCAAATCTCTCGTAATTCCTCATAACGTAGCTCTAGTTCAACGTAAAATACACTCAAACCAATCAAAATCAAATAAACCAATCAAATCTCTCGTAACTCCCCATAACGCAGCTCTAGTTCAACGTAAAATACGCTCAAACCAATGAAAATCAAATAAACAGATCAAATCTCTTGTAATTCCTCATAAAGCGGCTGTAGTTCAATGTAAAATACACTCAAATCAATGAAAATCAAATAAACCAATCAAACCTCTCCTAAGATTCTCCAATCTGCGTCATTATGGAAATGGGAAGTTTTATTTTCATATTTTTAACCGACTTCAAAAAAAGAAGGAAGGTTCTCAATTCAAACCGTATGTTTTTTTTATGTTTGTTAGCTCATAACTTCTGAACGGATGCTCCGATTTTGATACTTTTTGTTTTATTAAAAAGGTCTTGGTCTGAAATAGGTCCCATGGTAATATCTTTACGGTCTAAAGAAAATACAGGGTGCCCAAAAAAATCAGTCCCAACTCTTTTAACTGCTAAACGGCTGCAGCTATAGTGATAAAAATGGTATGTAAGTATAGCAAAGTCGCCATGCAGTACAAGGTTAAACCGCTTGCAGCGCCACCTGGTGGAAAATGGAGGAGTTAGTGTTCCTATCTCAAAAACGGTTCTAGAGAAAAAAAAGTGAATTACGAAGTTCAAGAGTATCACCAATTTAGTACAAAAAGATAGTTTAGACATTCATGTTAGCGTTCCTATCTCGGAAACGGTTCAAAAAGTGAATTATAAAATTGCAGAGCACCATCGATTTAGTAAGAAATAGTTTAGACATTCATGCTAAAAGTGCAATGCTAAAAACGTGCATTTGTTTGTTCGCAATTTCTTACTCTTACACTATGCACGTTGTAGCGTAGCTGGTGAGACATACGCTATATAGTTCAAAATACGGTTACTTGATACTTTTTGTTTTGTTATAAAGATCTTGGTCTGAAGTAGGTCCCACTGTAATATCTTTACAATCTAAAGAACATAAAGCGCAATCTGGTAATGAACAGCGGAATTAGCGCTTCTATCTCAAAAACCGTTCAAGATGTGATAAAAGTTAATTACGAAGTTGTAGAGCATCATCGATTTACTACGAAAAGACAGTTTTTAGACCTTATTGCTAAAAATAGAACGCTTAAAACGTGCAGTAGTTTTGTCGTAATTTACTACACAGTGCACACTTGAACTACGTTGCACAGTTTGCAGCATAGTGGATGACACGTATGCTCTGTGGTTCAAAGTACTGTTACTGTAAGCGGTCACATCCATTAGCGCAAAGTCGTTTTCAACCAACTTCATACAGGAGGGTGTTCTTAATTCGAACTATGTGTTGTTGTTGGTGTTTGTAAGCTTATAACTTCGTAAGAGATGCTCTAATCAACCGACTTCAAAAAGGAGGATTTTCTCAATTCAAAGCGTATGTTTTTTCATTTTTGTTTCTGTTTGTTAGCTTATAACTTCTGAATGGATGATCTGATTTTGATACTTTTTGTTTTATTGTAAAGGTCTTGGTCTGAAATAAGTCCCACTGTAATATCTTTACGATCAAAAGAAAATACAGAGTGCCCAAAAATGTCAGTCCCGATTCTTTTAACTGCTGAACACCTGCAGCTATAGTCATAAACGTGGTACGTAGGTATAGCAAAGTGGACATATACTACGTGATTCAACCGCCTACAGCGCAACCTGGTTGAAAACAGTGGAGTTAACGTTCCTATCTCGGAAACGATTCAAGACAGGGGGAAAAAGTGAATTATAAAATTGCAGAGCATCATCGATCTAGTAGGAAAAGATAGTTCAGACATTTGTTCACAATTTCCTATTTTGTGCACACTTGAACGACATTGCATATGCTGCAGCTTAGCGGGTGATATATATGCTATGTAAAATTCAAAGTATGGTTATTGTAAGCGGTCACATTGATTAACGCATAGACGTTTTAAACCGACTTCGTACAGGAAGTGGTTCTCAATACAAACCATGTTTCTCATTGTTGTTGTTGTTGAAATTTGATAGCTTATAACTTTGTAAGAGATGATTTAATTTTAATACTTTTTTTGTTCTCGTAATGATCTTGGTCTGAAATAGGTTTCATTATGATTTCATTAAGGTATAAACAAATTACAGGATACTCACAAAAGTCTGTTCTCACTCTAACTGCTGAACGCATGCAGCTACACTAGTAAAAGCAGTATGTAAATATCGATGTTGAAGCTTCCATCCGTCAGCTGATTTGCATATTTTGCTCTGTGTTTGAACTTTACGCTGCTCAATTTTCAGCGCAGCGGGTGACACGTATTCACTGTAAAGTTCAATATATATGCCTAACAGAATTTTTGGTTACGAACACAGCGTATCTGTTCTTTGCATTTCTAAAGACTTTTTAATTTAACGTATGTTCGTTCAATAGATAGTTTTTTGCTCATATCCGATAAAGGCAACAAAAGTGACACAACTTAAAAATGCAGCATTTGAGAAAAATCAACTTAAAAGTAACTTGACTAGAATAAAACTGGCACAACTATCTCTCGAGCGAATAACTTTCTAGATGGAGATGTAACTTTTTTGTTTACATTGGCTGCAATTCATGTATTTTTCAGTGACATAAACCTTTTTTTGAGTTATGTCACTTTTCTTGGAAGTTGTGATTTGTGAAACTGCCGTCGAACGTCTTCTGATGTTCTGCTATATGAATAAGTTTTCACTGAAAAGAGAAAAATAAAATCTTTTTGTAAAAAAATAGAACCGACTCCAAAAAGCAACTAATTGCGCCTAAAAGTATAAAATAATTTCCTTCGCCAAACAACCTATAACACTACAATTAATCATAACTTTTGAAGTCGGCGCAAAATTAAATAAAAATTCATACCTTTATTCAATACAAAAATCAAATCCTATTCAAAATACACATCTCACATTGTCACCTGCAAAACTCAGCCGAAAACTACTTTGATTGAAGAAAACGTATAAGATTTCGTAAGCAGCGAAAGTTGGCGAAGATGCTGGTATCTGACGTCCTTGGTGACAGAAAAATCGCAAAATTATCTGGCAAACATATTTAATTTCTTTGGGATATCATGATTGTTTTGATATGGTATATTGAAAGAGTAATTAAAAAATACGAAACAATACTTCATACGATATATATTATGAAAATATACATATTGCGTGTATATTTTTGCATTACCTTTTGATCACCAAATCCAAAAGTCACCAAGGATGACAGTTATCAAAGTTATACCAAATTTGCAAAGGAAACTCTAACTTCGTAGAAACATAAATACAGCATTAGGAGAATGTTCACTGTTTTATGTAGATGCTACTAATGGACCAATTGTATACAGTGATAAAATAATAAAGGAAACATGAAAATGGATCATTCGAGACAACAGCATTTGTTGCTACCGATCTAAAAACAAACCTTTAAAAACTAATTTAATTTTATTTAATTTTGCGCCGACTTCAAAAGTTATGATTAATTGTAGTGTTATAGGTTGTTTGGCGAAGGAAATTATTTTATACTTTTAGGCGCAATTAGTTGCTTTTTGGAGTCGGTTCTATTTTTTTACAAAAAGATTTTATTATTAATTAAAAGAAAACTGATCAAAAATTCGAAAATCTGACTTCGATGTGCATAGTGACCTTACGGAGGGCACCTTTGTGTTAAATCACGTGACTGTCTGAGCTACCGTTTTCGAGAACAGTGAAATGTACATATATATATATACAAATATTGCTCGCTTAATAGTATAAGATTAAACAGAAAAACTAAGGTGTTTATTTAAAAAAAAAAAAAAAAAAAAAAAAAAAGATTATTTTAGATTCAACATCAAACTCCAGTGACCATTAGGCGAATCAAACAAGTTATTCGACACGTAAAACCTTCCCATGTCATCGTGTTTTTACGATGTTTTTATTAACTCGCTTTCTTGTTTCTTTGTTTGTCCAGTACAAAGTTTTCAATCGATTTTTAATTAAGTTTTCGACTAGCTAGACATTTGGTTCATTTGAAACTTTAAGAACAGCTCAGAACACGATGACAATGCATTCTTTTAATACTTTTAGCCATCTTTAAGCAGAATTGAATTCATTTTCAGTAAATTTTGAAAAATCCGCAAGGTGACACTTCGATCGAAATCAATGCTTGCACTTTTACGTACAGTCGGCTGCAAAATTATTCGAGCACTAGCCAAAAATTCCTATATTTAAAAAGTACACTTAAGACTGTTTTGCTAAGTAAATCCTTATCGAATCATGTTCTTAGACTGATTAAGAACATGAATCGACAAGGATTTATTTAACAAAGCTGTATTAAGTGTACTTTTTTTTGGCAAGGATTATTGCTAGTGCTCGAATAATTTTGCAGCCGACTGTAACAGTGTTTGACGATTTTGAAAAGAGAATTACACGTGAATTTAGTTTGTTTACAAAAATTATAAAAATTAAAAAGTCTGTGGATAGTGGAAACGACTAAAAAGGGATTAAAATTAAATAAAGAGAAAATTTAAAAACGTGGTATATAAAAAGTGCTTTTTATCTTGTAGTTATTTATAGAATAATATCATTATAGTGATATGTATGAAATGCTTCTTAAGAAGGATTTTTCTTGGAGGTATATTATTATTTAAATAAATAAATAAAACATTTATTTAAATCCAGATAATGTTGGTAATCTGGAGAACTTTTACCGAGTTTAATCTTAAAAATTTTTAGATTTTTGATATTTTTAAAAATAAATGCGAAGAAGCTCTGAAAAGTATCTGAGGCAAAATACTACATATTTAATACGAAGAAAAGTTTTAATAATAATAATAAATAATAATAATAACTGAAATTTTGTTTCGTAAAAGAAATCTGTCTGTTTGCAGATAATGAATACTGTAATATGTTTTCACATTTAGCATGCAAATGTGAGATAACTTGAATGTGTGAATGTCCATATTAATTACATCCCATATTATTTTCTATATTTTCCATAGAAAACGTAAAAGATAAAGTCATTTTACTGTACTAAAATGTTGTGAAAATTTTGTATTACACTTTTATTTAAAACTAGCTGGAACCCGTCGAATTCGACGGTCATTTTATTGACTGTAATGTTTCAAAAATCGTCGCATCATTATTTAAATATATTTCAAGTTAAAACATCTAATATAATTTATGATATTTCACTTAAAAAAAGAACTTCGGAAAAATCCTTATAAATAGAAATGAACCTTAAATTTGTATGATTTCATATCTTAATAAATAAATATAATTTTAGATCCATGCTCACTACATGTGAAAAAAGTATTCTAGTAAAGTAAAATTTTCACATGTTTGTTTTTATTGCTACTTCTATTAATAATATGCATAGAAATGAAAGTAAATTAGCGACATCGATCCAGCTATTCTAGGCAGTAAAATTCACCGATATAGTATTGTATTACGACGAATAAAAACTTCGTAAACAAACACCATAAAACTGAAAATCACACAACAAATATCACAGTTTAAAACAATCAAGTATATCCTTCATTGGCCAATAAAAAGTAGGCATGAGGGCAAAACGAAAGCAGCGAAGCTTTAGTTCAGATTTGACATTATATTATTTAAAAACTCAATTATGGAATTGACCTAAAATATATATTTAATATTTAAAATCTCATGAACTAATTAACAAATTATCTTAAGACACTCTTAAGATGTAAATAAGGTTTATAAATAGTTACAATTTTAAACTTCACCTGTGTGATATCGAAAACTACATATTCAAAATTACATATTATCTCTTAAATTTAATTCTCATTTTTATGAAGAGCGATTCTAAAAACAGTATAGTATTTAAAATCAAGTCAGTTGCAGTATCTTTGCTGGTGAATATATCTAATTTATCTGTGTCTCTTGCAATAATTTAAAAAAAAAAAAAAAAAAAAGAGAGAGAGAGAGAGTGAGAGAGAGAGAGAGAGAGAGAGAGACGAAGCTATTCTCTTTCAATAAGCTGGGATAGTTAATAAACAATCTTTCATCTCACAAGTAAACCTTCTGTCCTTTGATACCGGTTTCCCGGAAACCTATATATTTTCTGAAAGCTTATGTCACAAGTAGAAAAACTGTGAAATCTTAGGGGCAGAGGGATAAGCGTTTACGAGCTATAAGACCCACAATGTATAAGTAAAGTGTTGAAAACATGATACCAAAAGTCGCTAAAATGCTCGTTTCACGTATTTATATGAACTAATAATATGATAAGAAGGTGGAAATCTCAAAATAAAGAAGAAATAACTCGTTGAAAAGAAACAATATACGTTTTGACGTTCAAAATGTGACTTGTTATTGACTTACAACAAAAACTAGTACAAGAGACAATCAATGTGCAATTCATCAAGTAAACAGTAAGACGGACAGAAAGACAGTTCACAATGGGCACATTTTACAAAAGCGATAGCCACACACTTCTCACACTCATCATTCGTCAATGAATCGAAGCAGTAATCCATTGGCATAATCCACATTCCAGGTTCGACGTCCAAGTATCCGCACTTATAAAAAGCATACTTAATCAAGTTCTTGAAACGAGGAGCGTTGAACTGATATAAGGAAAATGACTCCAGGGCCGGAAAACTATCACGATTCCAGATGTGCTCCTGTGTCTCGATAATGACTGTGTCCGTTATGTTACGAACAAAAGTTTGTAGTGTCTGAAAAAATGAATATCCAGAGGCTGGACCTTTCCCATACATCCTTCAGGTACCAGTTCTCTTTCTAGAGCTTTACCATCAGGTACTTCGGAAGCAGACGATGCATGATCTTTGTTAGAACACCATGAATCTCTTAAAAGCAGAATTTTCATCCTGTCATCAGGCATACTTGGCCAAAATACGTAACGATAGAAGGGGAGGACGGCGACTGTTGCGACGAGCATTGCTGTTCCTTATCGACACCGTCATATCCGAAGTCCATTTCCTCGTCCTATTCTTCTACATCGCCTCCAGAAAATCCTAATGTCTGGACGTCTTCCACAATCTCCGTATAATTCTCCAGGAGGGTAGCTATGTGTTTTATTTTTTCCAAATCCTGGATGTTCGGAGACCGATTGCTTGTTCCGAATCGGAATACCATAGCAGCCAAAACGACTTTAGGATCCATCTGCAATGTAAGAAGACTACAATACGTTAGTATGTACTTGATAGCAACATACGGGAACATACAAGAAATAGAGACGTCATTAAGGGAATATGGCCATCTATACACACTTTACTGATACTTTGTAGGTCCTGTAGCTCCTAAACGCTTGTCCCTCTGCCCTTAAGATTTCACAGTTTTTCTACTTGTGACATAAGCTTCCAGAAAATATATGGCTTTCCGGTAAACCGGTATCAAAGGAGAGAAGGTTTACTTGTCAGTAAAATAAAGTGGAAAAAATTTGTTGGCATTGGTACATTTGCAAAAAGAAATTATGTAGTTCGTATCGGCTCAAGGGTGTATGAAACCATAACAAGTAAAAGTGAATAAAATTCTTGTGGTTAGATGTATAACGTGCATCTTTAACTTTCTCATGAACTTTTAACGATATTTTTCGGTAAAATTAGGTTCGCCAATATATTTAAAAAATTATACTGATTACAGCGCAACTGAAAAAATTAGGTGTTGCTCTTGGTTACTTTCAGATTGAAGTTTGGCATGTATATTGTGGTTTTTGATGAGAAGTAACTCAGCCAAACTTTAATAACTTTTTCGTTGACTGTCAAGATGTGAAGACTCTATGTGTTAGCTCTATATTCCGCGTGTTCTCATCCTCACTCTTATTGAATACCTTCTTATCTTGATGTTTTCAAAAAGCTTTCTTAGTCCTGCTGTAATAATGTAATATTGGAATACTTTATCATTTTTTTTTAAATTTAATTATTTATTTAATTATTTATTTATTTTTTGTTTCATATGAAAGGAAATAAAATGTGTGAAGGGAGCATGTTCAACCCGGTTATTGCTATATACCGGCCACTTGCAAAATATTGCAAATGCGGCCACTTCTTTGAAATAGATTGTACGTTTCTTCTCCATTTTGGTAGTATATCTCTTCATCAATAAACTGAACTTATAAATAAAAAAATTTATCTTCGTCTAAATATTTTAACTAAGAAGATCAACAAATAATATAACAAAAAACTAGTGCTAATACCAGTGCTGACTTCAACTAAAAATGGACACGGGGAAGGAAAAACTTCTACGAACTTTTTAAAAATTTGTCCGGATTTACGAACTTCTGGATTTTTTGTCAACAATATGTATGAAATACTTTTACAGAGAGAGTCCTTTATACATTGTGTAAACTGATGTATGTTATTGAAGTTCACAAGGGATGTTCCATATTAAACATGGAGTAAATACTACCACTGGTTTCGGTACAGGGACACCCAAAAGAATGCCAATGCATTCCGTTTCGAGAGGCATTTTTATAAATCATATTTAAATATATTTGTACTTCACAAATCATAATGAAAGTTCTTATCATATTGTATAGAAAACTTTTCTTAACATATGTTTATCATTAAGATTTACAGGGCTACAGTAAAATTTTCAGATACATTAAGTGCTGCATTGCTAGTATTGCATTTTTGTTTGTGTTAAGCAGCTTTTAACATATTCTAACATTGTTTAAGGAGATTATGAATTCAGTTATTCTACCTGTCTGTATTTCATTCATTCTAAAGGTTGCATAGTCATGTAGGCAAAGTACATTGAAAAGTAAACTAAGGCATGTGTATGTACATTTAGAAATTGTTCATAAATGTATGATAGATTTACCATTCTCATTTAAACTCAGCTTGCATACACAATTTATTTATATTAAAATGTGTTCATAAAAAATAATAAAAACTTTAAATCATTGGTTAAACAAAATTTCTTTTCACACTACAGGCGACAGTGGCTAAGGCTATCCACTAAAGCCATGACTGCTAACGCCAATTCCTGCACCAAATGAAGGAACTGTGCAAGATCATTTTAACAAACGCCATGCTTCTGCTAGAAATTGTGTGGAACGCTGTAATGGATTGTTAAAGTCCAGATTTCACTGCCTGTCGAAACATAGGGTTTTGCACTACAAACCCTCAAAAGCCGGCCAAATTATAAATGCCTGTGCTACAAAACCTGTGCATCAACTACAGGCTGAAAAAGCCACAGGATGAAGATCTGCTTCATCCTGATGACTTGCTGTCTGTACACACTACCTGTGTAATTTTAGACAGCACTCTTCTAGCTAGAGGTTGAAGCATCAGGTTCAGAGTAGCAGCAAAAATGTAAATATGTTGTTTAAACTCAAAAATCTGGATATCTTTATATATATATATATATTGTACAAATGTAGGAATGTGGAAATTTTAATTTTACATACAAAAAGCATCATTAGATGAACGCAATGCTGCTCCTTGCTAATGTACATTCTAAATCTAAATATAATGAAAAAAAACATCAACATATGTAACTGAAGAAAGAAAAAATGGAGAAAGAAAAAATGGAGACAAAAGTATCTAAATGGCAGGGGGGGGGGGGTTGTGACCACCCCACTCCGGTTAAACATGTTTTACGACCGGTCAACACTCCCGGATACCAGATACTGTGTCAAAACTCAGAATAAACTTACATGAAATTGGCAAAATAAGGAATAAATCCCAAATAAACACATTAAGAAAAAAAATTATAAGAAAAACCAAATCATAATTTAAATCAACATACAAGAAAAATCATGAAGCCATATGCCACCCATCCAACTCAATTCAAACGTAGAAACATATAGTTAATGAAAGTTACAGTTAATGAAAGGAAGAAACTTCAAAATCGAATTGAGAAACGATTCAAAAAACGGGATTTGCAAGTAAGAGTTGAGTTGGATGGGTGGCATATGGCTTCATGATTTTTCTTGTATATTGTTTTAAATTATGATTTCGTTTTTCTTATATACATATATATATATATATATATATATATATATATATATTTTTTTTTTTTAATGTGTTTATTTGGATGTAAGTTTATTCTGAGTTTTGACACAGTATCTGGTATCCGGGAGTGTTAACCGGTCGTAAAACATGTTTAACCGGAGTGGGGTGGTCACAACTCCCCCCTGCCATTTAGATACTTTTGTATCCATTTTTTCTTTCGTTCCTCTTCCGTTACATATGTTGATGTTTTTTTTTTTTCATTCTATTCAGATTTATATATATATATATATAACTATTTGTTTTATAAAAAGTAAGACAATGTACTATATGTACAGTATTAATTATTAAGTGAACCTGTATTTATCATGTATGTTACTCTTTTTAATGTATTACATTTTAAAATATTTTTTAACTAATTTATTGACTTAAGCTTATTTAATTAAAAGTATTTGTCCTTCAATCACATAAACTTTTAAAGTCTCATACTAAGGAATGAAACACCATCTTACATGTTCTAATAATACTTTGATTATCAAGCATTTAATTTAAACACTAACAATTTTTAATTTTTTTTTTTTTTTTCCTTTTACTACTGTGATAGTGATAGAATATATATATTTTAAACATTACAGATTTTTGAGATTGTAATATATTATCTTGTACAATGGTTCTTATAATTATATGGACACCCATTTTTCTATATTAACTAAACACTGAACACTATTATTTAAACAAATATATTTTTTATTAATTTGAATTTCATTAATAGACGATATTTAAAAAGTATTTATCGTTTTTCTGTCTTAAAAAACTTTAAATACGGTCAAAAAAAATTATTTTTCAGGTGTTCACAATTATAAAAACAGCTCGAATTTTATTATTATTTTTTTTTTTCAGTTATTCATTAAATTAGTATTTTATGGGGTCTCTTTTTAGGCTAAAACAGTCAGGCATTCTCTCTGGTGTGTGTGTATATATATATATATATATATATATATATATATATATATATATATATAATATTCAGTTTCAATACAATTTCGTACAGCATAGATGATATTCTGAATACATTTAAACTATTTAAAATTGCTTTCCACTTGCATGCACTTTTCTAATATGATAAGTTAAAGTTTTTTCAACTTTTAGGCCACAGGAAAGGCAATAATACAGAAGTTTCTTTCTTCAAATTACTTTCTATTGCTCTAGAAGTAGAGCAAAAATGTAAGTCTTGTCGAAAAAAAAAATATTACCCCCCCCCCCCCCTCCCCTCTAAAATCTAACAAAAATCTGAGAATTCCATGTTTAAAATTTGCGGATATTCTCTTGATGTTCATAATAATAGAAAAAATTACTAAATTCATTCTGCCTTCAGTAGAAACAGCTCCGCAGAGCATCATAGATCCATCTTTAAAATTCCCGATTCATATCTGCCTTTAAAAAATCTGCTCTGTCTTTCGCTATCTTCAGATCGTGCCAGTAACTGTTAAAATCATTTGGTTAATCAAGAATAAAATGTTTTTCATCCAAAAATGCAACATTTTACCATTTCATATTGTCTTTATTCAACTTTAACGAAGACGTTCTTTCCCCCATTAAATGCTTATTGATTATTAAAGGTTTTTTATTCATTTTAACATATTATTAATTATTTTAAACATGCATAAATGTGGACCCCAAACCTTTCGTTAAAAATTATGAGCAAATTCAGCAGAAGTCATTTTGAGTAGAACAGTAAGAGGAATTATGAATCTTCGATCTCTGTAAAACAATTCTGACTTTGCATCAGATCTCTCTCCTATCCAAAGCGTATCTAACCTATAAGCGTGGACAGCACATATTACATATTCTGTAAAAACGGTATTTGATTTAATCTTCTTTATGATAAAAGCCCGAGTTTTTCCCGGAACTAACGTTAAAAATGATGTAACAGCTAAAACAATGCATTGGAATAAAGAAACTATAATTTTATTCATGGTTTCCATGTATGCATTTAAACTTAATAAAATAATAAAAAGAATAATTTAACTGAATAACTTACATCACAAATGCAACAATGTATTGAGATAAAGAAAGTGAAATTTTATCCAGAAATTGCACGGTTTGAAATAGCCATTCATTGATACAGTCTGTATAATCTGCGTAATTTTAATATGTCAGGGAAAATAATAATAAATTAAATATATAGAATTCAACCACGTCACGAGAAATGAGTAATATAAATAATTAAATACAAACATGGTTATAAAATTTGAATTAAAAGATTACGATGTCATTTTTAATTTGTTGAAGACATTTAGACTTCAACCACATGAATATCATAATTTAAGAGACAAAGTCATTTGTTTTAAATATCCTGTAAACCGGTATTTGGTAATTTGAACTAACAAGGAGAAATAAATTTGGAAATAAATATGTAAAAATCGAGCGCTAGGCCGTCACAGACAGATTAGTAATGATATAAAAATGGAACTTATCTTAATACCTAAAACTTACTGAATGTCTGAAATAATTATAATTTGTGTTCAAACATAGTTAATGTAGAGAGAAAAATATCTCAAGTTAGTGTTTCCAGATAAATTATTGCTTTTGTCTATGGATTTTCATGAAGGATTTTAAAGGCATATATTTTCTAAATAAAATAAATTAGTATTTAAAAATAAACCTTATGGTAAATATTTGTGAATATTAAACTTCCCCATGTGAACAAAAATAATTTTTCAAAAATTTCTTTTAATTTATATTTTATTAATTTATTATAAATTCATTTATCTTTTCAAAAAGTAAGGGAAATATAATTTTATACTTTCTCTTACCCATAGGGTCGAGAAAGTATTGTTTTAGGGTCATATTTTCGAACGTGAGTTTTTGTTATATTTACATGTTCTGAGGTTCCCTGAATACAAAAATCATGTTTTTAGCGAATGGTCTGTCTGTGTGTCTGTTATCAGCATATCTCAAGAACAAATAGTAGCAGAAATTCCAAACTCGGTATTCTAAATGTGTATCATATAGGGATGCTACAGTAAGCTTTTCGTTGAGATGAAACAAATGGTTCGTGTACAGGGACACTCAAAAGTATTTAAACACATTACGTCTATGGGGGAAATTGCAGGTAAGTAGAGTTTAACGTCTATAGACTGCACTAAACGAAATGAAACGAATATATATTTTTACTTTCTCTTACCCATAAGGTAGAGAAAGTATTGTTTTTCGGTCAAATTTTCGAAAGCGAGATTTTGTTATATTTACACGTTTTGAGTTCTTCTGAATACGGAAATCATGTTTTTAGCAGTTGGTTTGTGTGTATGTCTGTGTGTGTGTCTGTTATCAGCATATCTCAAGAACAAATAGACATTCCAAACTTGGTGTTCTAAATGTGTATCATATAGGGATGCTACAGTAAGCTTTTCGTTAAGATCAAGAAAATAGTTCGTGTACAGGGACAATCAAGAGAATTCTAATACATTACGTCTATGGGGGAAATTGCAAGTAAGTAGAGTTTAACGTCCATAGACTGCACTAAACCAAATGAAACGAATATATATTTTTTGTAATAGAAATAGTTAACTGGGAAAAAAAATTGTGTATGTAGGAGCTTCGCCTCCCCCCTGGGACGGGGAAGTCCCCCCCTCGAGGGGAGTAAATTTTCATGATGGGTATCTTTCAAACGAGCTCGCCAATACCTTTAAAACGAATGGTTGAACCATCGATCTGCAATAATTTAAAACAAAGTTATCGATTTTTTTACTTTTAACGAAAAAAAAAAAAAAAAAAAACTTATACTACTTCTCTATATGGAAATCGTCTGCATTATCACAAAAGATACTTTTTTTAAATAATAATTTTAATAAATTATTTTTTAAAAACAGAATTATTTTTTAATCACCGAATTAAATTCTACATAAATGTAGGTGCATTAATGAAACGGGGGGTTGAAGGGGGCGGTAGCCCCCCCTCACACAGAACTTATTATCATATAAAACTGTCCCGAAGCCTAATTTGAATTGTTTAACATAGGTTTACATGACATCGTTATCTTACCTCTTAATCTCCAACCTGTATTTATAGTATCAAATTTCAGGGTAAGAGAAAGTCGTGTGAGTGACATACCAGATTATTTTTAATAGAGATAGTCAACTGGGAAATTTTTTTTTGAGTATGTAGGAGCCTCGCCTCCCCCCCCCCCCTGGGGGGAAGTCCCCCCTCGACGGGAGTAAATTTTCATGATGGGTATCTTTCAAAAGAGCTCGCTAATACCTTTAATACGAATGGTTGAACCATCGATCTGTGATAATTGAAAACAAAGTTATCGATTTTTTTTCATTTTTAACGATTTTTTTAATGTAATATTGAGAATAAATCCGACCTTTTTTTTATATATATATTTAGTGTTATACTACTTCTCTAATATGGAAATCGTCTGTATTATCATAAAAGATAATTTTTTTAAATAATAATTTTAATAAATTATTTTTTAAAAACAGAATTATTTTTTAATAACCGAATTAAATTCTATATAAATGTAGATGCATTAATGAAACGGGGGTTGAAGGGGGGGGGGGTAGCCCCCTCACATAGAAGTAATTATCATATAAAACTCTTCCGAAGCCTAATTCGAATTCTTTAACATAGGTTTACATAACTGTACTCGTTATCTTACCTCTTAATCTCCAACCTGTATTTATAGTATTAAATTTCAGGGTAAGAGAAAGTCGTGTGAGTGACACACCATATTATTTTAAATATTATTAACCCTTTGCACTCGAGACCTTTTTCGCTCCGGCGAACTAGCAACACGAGGCAATTTTTCTCTTATATACTGAATGACTTATCATTAACATAAATGATTTCACACACAATTAAATTCTTAAAACTTTTTATATAACCATTTTATATAACTTTATACTTCAAAGAAGGACGTGTCTTAAACATATTAAACATTACCACATCGAATCAAGTTGTGATCGTGATCGAGAGTCACCTCTCGAGTGCAAAGGGTTAATTTATTTTATTGATGTTTAAAAATTATATCAACTTGTCGCCATTTTGATAAGAGTAATAATAATAACAATGATAAGTAAAAATTGTATTTGGCTGCATTTTTCAATTTGTTCGTAACTGTGTCATTGTGCAGCTACATTAAAAGTTTTTTTTTTTTTTTTTTTAGTTAGTTAAATTGTCAGTTAATATAAAAATACTCTAAAACAAAGGAATGTATTATTCAACATCCTAATAAATGTCAGTGCGATTAATAAAATTGAAGTTCCTATATAAATATTTGGAAAGTCATCACATATAACGTTTTTTTTTTTTTTTTTTTTTTTTTTTTAATACACGTTCTAGAAATTGATATATAACTTTGCCATGCATGGATTTGAATAATAGTGCAATATAATATATAATAATAAATTTTAATAATAGTGCAATATAAAATATAATAATAAATTTGAATAATAGTGCAATAATAAATTTGAACCTGTCAGCTGATATATACCCAAATTGCAATTATATATGTATACATAATGCCGGTTTCACAAATCATATTTTATGCAGTTATGCTTAATAGAAGCTGAGATATAGCCTTCTTTAACAAAGGAAAATTGCAGTACAAGAAAGAGCGTCACCTGTTGAACGATTTGTACCAAAAGTTGACAAGCACTAATTTACTTCAAGATACATTTGAATATACAAGAGGGCCATAATTAAACTGACAGTGCTCATAAAATACTGTATTACAATCTAATTGCGAGAATGGCGGTGAATTTTATGCCATGATTAATAAAGATGGGGTAAAAGAATTCCGCGAAAAAGGAAAAAAGTTCCAAATGTCACCTGTCGGAGAATTTATGGTATTGTGTAATAGTAAAGAGACTTTTAAAAAATGTTAAATTTGTGACAAATTAGCGCAATGTCTCCAATTTCAAAAGAAGCAATGGAGACAAAAGCAATATTTTATAAATTGACAATCATCAATTTTAAATTAAAAAAAAAAAAAAAAAAAAAAAAAACGACGAAAGCTTAGAAAAACAGTGTCACATATTACCCCAGCGGTAAATTAAAAAACTACTTTTTTTTTTTTTTTTCGAAATCCTTCGTTTTCTGTCTTCTTATTTAATCTTTCTACAAAGTTGTCACCATTCTCGCAATGGAATTGCGCTGCAGAATAGTATGAGAATTATTAGTTTAATTATGGCCACCTTGAAAATTCATTAAAAAAAAAAAAAAAAAAAAAAGAAAATCTGTGTATCAGATTTTGAGCTAGAGCTAACACAAAATTTTTATCACAGACTGATGAGCATTTTCTAAAAATGGTCAAATGAAATTCAAGACATCTGCAAATGTGAAAAAACAAAAACTGAAATTTTTGTTATTTTTGTTCCAGTACCAATACTTAATATAAATGCATATAGTTTAAATTATTACTTTCGCTACAAAACTACGTAAGCAATTGAAGTATTGTATTCATTCAAAAATTTGGATACCAATTTTTCATCTAATTTACAAGTTTTAAGGTGTCCTAGATTCGAAAAAGTGTTTTTCGAAACTGTTCAAGGTGTAGCGCTCTTAAATATTCAGCCCTCTTAAAAGAATGAATTTTTGTCTGGCGGTGAAATATATCATCAATATCAAAGATGAAATGTCTTCGAAACATAATTTTACTTTAAGGCTTTTTGGGCAATTTCAGTATATGATCGCAAGTAGCAATTCGCAAATTACCAATTCTTCCTTTGCCCATTTTTCTGTTACCCATTTTTCCGCTTACCCATTTTTCCATTACCCTTTTTGCCGCTTACCCACTTTTTCCTTACCCATCTTTCCGTTATCCATTTTTTCGGGATCATTTAAAATCGAAAGCTAATGCACAGAATTCCATAAAAGTTAATATTTCATTGCGCCTTGACATTAAATTGGGTCTATCAAATTCTGGTTCAAATCACCCACCGGGTGGTGCACTTGCACTTTCATTTCTCCATCTCCATATACTAGTAAGCTATATCTCAGTTCCAATTGTGTAAAAATTCACAAAACGATATATGAGAGAGCCATTATGAAACAATATTTTGATCTGATCTATTTTGTGCGAAGTATGTGAAACAAGAGCAAAATCCAATAAAATAAAATTGAAATAATAAGAAAGGAACAGAGGCCATAATGGCTTAAGAAATGCTTGAATGGGATCCCGGAAAAATGGGTAACGGAAAGATGGGTAACGGAAAAATGGGTAAGCCGAAAAAGGGGTAATGGAAAAATGAGTAAACGGAAAAAAGGGTAAGCGGAAAAATGGGTAATGAAAAAATGGGTAACGGAAGAATGGGTAATTTGCGAATTGCTACTTGCGAATCATATACTGAAATTGCCCCAAATTATGCCATAGAGTTAAATTATGTTTCGAAGACATTTCATCTTTGTTACTGATTATTTATTTCACCTTCAGTTAAAAAATTATTCTTTTAAAAGGGCTAAATATAAAAAATCTTTCACAGGATCCTTTTTAGTAAAAATAAAATAAAATAAAAATAAAATAAAAAATAAATTAAGCTTTTATTTATTACTTTATTCACGTATTTACTATTTATGAGATTTTAATTATTTTTTAAAAGAAATCATAATGTTAAAATAATAATTATAATAATAATTGAAAAAAGATATTATTATAATATATCGTTCAGTTAAATTTAAATGCTGATTAGCTAATTAATTCATGAATAGATTTTACCTAAAAGTGTGAATTTTTTTATTTTTATACTTATTCACAAAAGGAAATTCATATTTTTTTCTTTAAGTAAATAAAGCCTAAAATGAATGACTAGAATATGGATCTCGGGAAAAAAAGGGCACCTGAAAAAAGGGCAACCGGAAAAAAGGGCACTTTTCCAGTTCGCAAATAGCAAAATAATAAATATCAAGTAATGAACTTAAAAATTGACTTTCAAATTACATTTTTTGAAATTTCAATTGGTTTGGTACAACATTCATTTTTTAGGTAGCACCTGGGGGAAGAGGGTGAGGGGACTAGCAGCAGATTGAAAAAAAAAAAAAAAAATGTTTTTGTATAAACTCTTACCGATAGACATACTTGTGGGAGGGGAGGGTTAAAGGAAGAAGGGTGGCAGAGAAAAATAAAATGATGTTTTATATCACAATTTTACCGACTTTAATGATATATTTCATAACTATCACTTACTTTTTATGAAGATCACAGTGAGTGTACGGTATACCTGGGGGGTAAAGGGGGAGCAGATGGAAATGAAATATATTCTTTTTTAAATTACCCTATTATTGATTAAAAAATTTTGTGTATAATCACGTGTAATTTATGAAAAAATTATAGTAAGTGTCAGACACACTTAGTGTGTGGGGCGGGGGAGAAATTAAGTGATTCTCTATATCACCATTTTAGCGATTTTAATGATATATTCTATTACTACCACGTGATTTTTATCTAGATTACAATGAGTGTATTATATATCTGGAGGGGCAGGGGGGACGACGGAAATACAATTTATTCTTTTTTAAACTACACTATTATTGATTTAAACAAAAACTTTGTATAATAACGTACAATTTGTGAAACAAAATCACAGTAAGTGTCAGACATACTTGAGGGGGGGGGGGGTTAAAGAGAGGGGGACAGAGAAAAATAATTTTTTTTTTTTTTATATCACCATTTTACCGATTTTAATGACATATTCTATAACTGTCACTTACTTTTTCTGAAGATCACAATGAGTGTATTATATATCTGGGGGGGGGACAAGGGGGGTGAAGATAGAAGTAAAATATTTACTCTGTAAACTACCGCATTGTCAGTTTAAAAAGAACGTTTGTATCAATGCAATTTTCTGCTAATAAAAAATTACAGTGAGTGTACGCATATGTGGATGATTTGCTAAGGGAGAGGGGGGGGGCAGAGCGAAGAAAATTTTTGTTTTTACATCACCATGCTACCTACTTATATGACACTTTGTACAACTATCACTTTTATTTTATTAAAATTATAGTGAAAATTACCTATAGTTGATAAGGTGGGGGGGGGTTGGGGGGGGGAGGACAGATGGAAAATAAAATATTCTTTTTAAACAAAACTTATTATAGCTTGTTTATTGTTTTATTTACATTTTGTGTAAGTATCAATTACTATTAATGAAAAATTACAGTGAGGTATGCAAAAATTCAATGAATGATTTAAATCTGTAAAAAAGCTACTCAAAAATGAATTTTCTTCTTTAATCTGTCTCTTTTGCCCTCTCCCCATGTAGAAAAAAAAAAAAAAAAAAAAAAAAAAAACTTACACTCTCGTTGATGTTTAGCATCAGTTTTACAATGAGAAATTAGGAAAAATGCCCTTTTTTCCGCAATCCAAATATCCAATACATTGTTAATATCAGACATTAATTAAAAGTTAATATATAACATTGGTAAAAGATTATTCTAAAACAGAATTTTTTTTTCTTTCATCTGTTCCTCCCCCTCCCCTCGTAGAAACAAAAATTTTTTGCTATCGTCCATGTTTAGCAAATATTTTACAAGTAACAATTAAGTAGAGTCCTTTTTTTCCGGATTGCGGAGAAAAGGGCACTTTTCTTAATTTCTCCTTGTAAAACTGATGCTAAACATCAACGATAGTGTAATTTTTCTTTTATACATTGGGGGAGAAAAAAGAGACAGATTAAAAGAAGAAAATTAATTTTTGACTAACATTTTTACAAATTTAAATCATACATTAAATTTTTGCGTACCTCATAGTAATTTTTCATGAATAGTAACTGATATTTACACAAAATGCAAATAAAACAATAAAACAAATGACAATAATTTTTTCATCTACCCCCCTCCCCCCCTTTTCAACTATAGGTAACTTTCACTATGATTTTAATAAAATGAAAGTGATAGTAGTACAAAGTTTATAAATAAGTAGCATGGTGATATAAAAACAAACATTTCCTTCACTCTGCCCCCCCCCCCTTAACAAATCATCCAGTTATGTGTACACTCACTGTAATTTTACATAAGTAGAAATTTGTAGATATATAAAGTTTTTTTTAAATCGACAATGTGGTAATTTAAAAAATAATACGTTTTAATTCCATCTGCGCCCCCCTTCCCCCCGCCCCCCAGATATATAATACACTCATTGTGATATTCATAAAAAGTAAGTGATAGTTATAGAATTATTTTATTTTCCTACCCCCCCCCCTCTTTAACTACCCTCAAGTATGTCTGACATTAATTGTGATTTTTTTTTTACAAATAATTAGTTATTATACAAAGTTTTTGTTTAAATCGATAACAGGGTAGTTTAAAGAAGAATAATTTTTATTTCCATCGCCCCACTTGCTCCCCCCCCCCAGGTATGTAATACACTCATTGTAATCTTCATAAAAATTAAGCGGTAGTTATAGAATATATCATTAAAATCGCTAAAATGGTGATATAAAAAATCATTTTATTCTCCTTTTTGCCCCCCACCCCAAAGAATGCCTGACACTTTCTCTAATTTTTTCATAAATTATACGTGATTATAAAAAAAAAAAAAAAAAATCAATAATAGGGTAGTTTAAAAAAGAATATATTTCATTTCCATCTGCCCCCCTTGCCCCCCAAGTATATAATACACTCACTGTGATCTTCATAAAAAGTAAGTGATAGTTATAAAATATATCATTAAAATCAGTAAAATGGTGATATAATAAATCATTTTATTTTTCTCTGCCCCCCCCCCTTCAAGTATGTCTGATACTTACTGCAATTTTTCCGCAAATTGTACGGGATTATACAAAGTTTCATTAAAATCGGTAAGCGTTGATAAAAAAACAATTTTTTTTTTCAATCTGCTGCTAGTCCCCTCCCCCTCTTCCCCCAGGTACTATATACTAAATGAACGTTGTACCAAATCAATTGAAATTTCAAAAAATGTAATTTGAAAGTCATTTTTTAAATTCATTACTTGATATTTATTATTTTGCAATTTGCGAACTGGAAAAGTGCCCTTTTCTGGGTGCCCTTTTTTTCCGAGATCCATATTCTAGTCATTCATTTTAGGCTTTATTTACTTAAACAAAAAAAAAAAAAAAAAAAAAAATGAATTTCCTTTTGTGAATAAGTATAAAATTCAAAAATTATACACTTTTAGGTAAAATCTATTCACGAATTAACCAGAAACTAGTTAGTCAGCATTTAAATATAACTGAAAGATATATTATAATAATATGGATAATAAGATAATTTTGTATAAAATTATTTTTCAACTTGTGATTGCTGATTTAAAAAAAAAAAAAAAAAGAGAAAGAAAGAAAAAAGAGAAAGAAAAGAGAGAAAATAATAATAATAATCATAAAATATATAAAATCATATTATTTATTTGCTTGTTTATTTACTTGTCATTTCTTAAGAAACATAAATAACAGAAGTAATATAGCCCTTTTGAAAAATTACCAACCATGTCTAAAATTTCAATAAATAAAAAGCTACATTCAAGACACTCCGAGCAATTTACAATACAGCTACAGGTATTCCTTCCCTTGTACCTTGTCCAATTTCCACGAAATCTGAAAAGTCGAATAAACCCCTTGTATTTCTTAAAACAGGATTTTGCAGTTTTAGGCTAGAGGGGAGAGTAACTCAATGACATTCCGAAGCATGATAAAAACTAGAGAGTGCTTCTAAGAAAAGGAATTTCAGTCAAACGCCTGCTCAAACAAAGCTTTTCTATTTATCTCTGCCCGAAAAATAAAAGTATTCTCCATTGTACACTGCTCTCTTTCCAACATTTTCTTTCATTTCTTTTTCTTTTCCTCTTCTTAGTCTTTTTTTTTTTCAATTATTATTATAATTATTATTTTAACATTATAATTTCTTTTAAAAAATAATTAAAATCTCATAAACAGTAAATACGTGAATAAAGTAATAAATGAAAACTTATTTTTATTTATTTTATTTTTTTTTTTAACTGAAAAGGATCCTGTGAAAGATTTTTTATATTCAGAACTCTTAAAAGAATACATTATTAACTGACAGTGAAATAAATAATCATTAACAAAGATGAAATATCTTCGAAACATAATTTAACTCTATGGCATAATTTGGGGCAATTTCAGTATATGATTCGCAAGTAGCAATTCGCAAGTTACCCATTCTTCCTTTACCCATTTTTCCATTACCCATTTTTCAGCTTACCCTTTTTTCCGTTACCCCTTTTTCCTCTTACCCATTTTTCCATTACCCTTTTTTCCGTTACCCATCTTTCCGTTACCCATTTTTCCCTTACCCATTTTTCCGCCTCCCGCTTCAATGGGGGTGGGGTGGGGTGGGGGGTTATATAAATATATTTTATCACTATGTTAACTGTTTAAAATTTTTAATTTTACTATCTCTTACATTATATTTTATTGTGTTTAATATTCTTAAATTGCTCTTGCTTCATGTAAATTAATATACAAATGAATCTTAATTGGTAATTAAATAAATAAATAAATAAATAAAATCACATCTTAAATGTTTTTTTAATTAATTGTTAAAATATTTCAGTTATTGGGTAAAGGTAGTCTTTTTACGTGTTTTAATGTATCACTGTCTCAGAAACAACTCATTTTTTTACTACCCTACTGCTATAGTTGCCCTTGACAAAGATATAGCAGTTTTTTTTTTTTTTTTTTCGGTGGTGGTGGTGGGGGGGGGGGGGGGATTTCAAAGTTATTTCTCTACATTAAATTTTTCAATATATTTTGCTTTGTATAAAGCTTCATTTCATTTGTAATTGTTTATTGATTAATCGAAGTTATATACAGGGTGTCCCAAAAAGGTTGAAACGCGCTTTATTTCTTCACCCGTTACAGATAAATGAGCAGTGTGAATTGAAAAAACGTCCACATTACGGTAGGAAAGACGACTACATTAAAAAAAAAAAAACCTCTCAGTAATTTTTAAAAAGTTACATTTTTTAAATTTTTATACAGTCCCTCTACGGAAATTTTGTCAATTACAAAGTTTTTATTTTTCATTCACCAAGACCATTAGAAAAAACCGCATAAGTATATCTTTAAAACCAACCGAATTATGATACAGAAAAAAAAAGTGACTTATGCCATTTTTCTGTATCATTTAACAGCTTTTTGGTGAAAATAGGGATCATTTATAAATTGATAACGGAAATGTTTAGATCAAAAACAATGTGTCGAAAAATTCTCAAATACATTTAAATTAATCCTTAGAATTTTAAAATGTGTTTCGAATTTAGCATCTTTATTTTGATATGTAAAGAAAAAAAAAAAAAAAAGATTGAGTTGTAGGGAAATGAAATAATTATGGAAATAAAAAGTGAATTAAAGAATATCGTTGGCATTTCATTATGCATTTTAGAAGGTTTTTATATGAAATTGACTTTGTCATCGTGTCTTCGTGTCACGCTAATAAAAAAAAAGTGCATCCATTTTAACGTAAATATAAGTTGTTCAGAGTGTCGCTCCATGGCTTAGTTGGTTAGCCCGGCACGTTAATAACGCGGTGGGCGAGAGTTCGATACCCAAAGGTCCCGCGGGTTAATTTTTGCAGATAAATAGTAGAAAAACGTTTTAAATGATAACAGAAAATTTTTCGTTGACTATACAATATCTTAAGAATTTTTGAAGAGGTTTTTTTTTTTTTTTTTTTTTTTTTTTAAGAAGTGTTTTCTTTTTTTAGATAATATTTTAGATATTAAAAAAGCTCAAAAGAAAAAGTTTCAAGTAAAAAATACTTAAATAAAGATTTTTAGAAGCTTTATATATATATTATATTATTATATGAAAATGAATTCGTCATCGAGTTTTCTGTCACGTTATAAAACAAGACATTTCCACTTAAAATAAAAAATAAAAAAAAGTAAGCAATTTATTCAATCTCTTAATGGCTCAATTGGTTCGAGCGTCATGCTAATTTTTGCAAATAAATAATAGAAAAGGTGTCAAAATAGCTTTTTATCTAGTTACTAAAAAGCACGAAATAAAAATTTAATATAAATAATAAATAAATAATTTAAGAGCTTTTTATTGAAATTGGATTTCGTTATCGTGTCTTCATGTCACGCTAATAAATAAGGCACCTCAATTTTAAAGTAAATGTCAGCAGGCCTTATCGTCCTCATTGTCTCAGTTGGTTAGAGCGTCAAGTTGCTAATGCGGTGGTGATGAGTTCCATTCCCCGAAGGATGGATGTGTTAAATTTGACATCTATTTAATAGAAAATTATTCAGTTGATAGAAGAAAATTTTTAATTGTCTACACAGTATTCTAAGAATTTTTGAAGAGTTTTTTTTTAAGAAGCTTTTTTTTATATACTAAAAAGCACAAAAGTTAAGTTATATATATATATATATATATTCTTTTGGAAGCTTTTATTGAAATTTGATTTTTATCATCGTGTCTTTGTGTCATTCTGAAAAAGAAGGCGCGTCCACTTTCATGTAAAGTTAAACAACCTATTTTCGTCGCTCGTTAGTGCATTTGGTTAGAGCGTCATGGTGATAAGACCATGCTCGTGTGTTCGATCCTCGTAAGCCGATGTGTTACTTTTTTGCAGATAAATAATAGAAACGATGTCATAATTGATAAAAGAAAAGCTTTCATTCTTTACACAGTATCCTAAGGAAATTTGATAGTTTTTTAAGAAGCTTTTTTTGAGTTACAAAAACGCACAAAATAAAAATTTCAGTAAATATAAATAAAAATAAAAAATTAATTAATTAATAAAATAAAATAATTAAAATAACACTGAAAGTTTTTTATTATTGTGGAGTCCTAAAAAGCCTAAAATAAAATTTATTCTAGCAGAGATATGCTATAAAATCATAAAAGTTTCAACAACAAGAAAATTTTAAAGCAAAATATAGTATTTCCCTTTTGCAAAAGATGAAAAATTTTAAATATTCCAAATATTTTAAAAGCATTCGAGAACAATATTTCTTTTGCATAAGTATTTGTTAGATTTTTTAGAATGTTCTATGACTTTTTTTTACAGTTCTTAGACTTTTGGTTAGAGCGTCATGCTGATAATGCGATGGTCCCGGATTCGGTCTTCGAAAGACGACATAGTACATTTTTTGCAGATAATTAATAGAAAAAAATGTCAATTGATAAAAGAAAATCTTCCGTTGTCTACACAATATCCTAAGAAATTTTAATTAGTTTTTTTAAGAAACTTTTTCTTTTTTTGTAACTAAAAAGCACAAAATAAAATTTAAGTAAAAAAAATCATTTTTTAAGGTTAGAAGCTTTTTATTGTGAAGCCCTAAAAAGTATAAAATAAAAATTTATTCTGGCAAAGACATGCTACGAAGAAATGAAGTTTCAACATTAAGAAAATTTTAGAGAAAAGTATAGGTGCTTTCCTTTTGCAAGAGATAAAAATTTTTTAATGTTCAAAATATTTTAAAAAGCTTTCGAGGGCATGTGAAATTTGTGGCCTTACGAATGTTTATACAAAAACTAATAACTAAGAATATTGGTCTCGAAAGCTTTTTAAAATATTTTGAACATTAAAAAATTTTTATCTCTTGCAAAAGGAAAGCACCTATACTTTTCTCTAAAATTTTCTTAATGTTGAAACTTCATTTCTTCGTAGCATGTCTTTGCCAGAATAAATTTTTATTTTATACTTTTTAGGGCTTCACAATAAAAAGCTTCTAACCTTAAAAAATGATTTTTTTTACTTAAATTTTATTTTAAAACTTATTTCACATAAATATTTACGTCCATATTATAATTAAATGAAAGAAAAAAAAATCGTCTGTGTACGAGTAGACATTTATTAGGACATAGTTTTGGAAATATATATAATATATATATATATATATGTATGTATGTATATATATACATTACAAATTTAAAGACAAATTACGTAGAAGCGCATATTATTTCTTTATTTTAAAATAAAAATAAAGGTAAGTTTAAATACATAAAAATTTTAGATTACGTGAATTGATCGCGAATCAATCCAACATACTCAATAATAGTTTTGATGCTATGATACATTTTATCTTTTTATATCACAAATTTACATTTCTATTTTGATATATGGTCCCTATAATCAGAGTTCAGTTTTCAATTAAGTATAATTCATTCAGTTTTAAAGATACAAGAATGCGGTTTTTTGCAATGGGGTTGTTGCATTGAAAATAAAAACTTTCTAAATTAACCGAATTTGTCTAGAGGGTCGTATAAAAATTAAAGAAATGTAATTTTTAAAAAATTAACAAGAAGATATTTTTATTAGTGTAGTTTTATTTCCTATCTTATTTTGTACACTTTTGCAATCGATATTGCACATTTATCTGTAACGGGTAAAGAAATAAAGCGCGTTTCAACCTTTTCGGGACACCCTATACATATATATATGATTTATTTGACTGTCTATTTTTCGTTCTCATTCTTTTCATTTCAATCCTAAAAATTATATATATATATATATATATATATATATTATATATATACACCCAATAAGGTTGAAACGCGCTTTATTTCTTCACCCGTTACAGATAAATGGGCAATGTAAATTGAAAAAACGTCCAAATTAAGTTAGGAAAGACGACTAAATTAAGAAAAAATCCCTCTCAGTAATTTTTGAAAAGTTACATTTTTTAAATTTTTATACAGTCCCTCTACGCAAATTTTGTCAATTACAAAGTTTTTATTTTTCATTCAACAAGACCGTTAGAAAAAACCGTATAACTGTATCTTTAAAACCAACTAAATTATGATACAGAAAAAAAAGTGACTTATGCTTTTTTTCCGTACCATTTAAAAGGCTGGCTTTTCGGTGAAAATAGGTATCATTTACAAATTGATAACGGAAATGTTAAATCAAAAACATAATGTGTCGAAAAATTCTCAAATGCATTTAAATTATTCCTTAGAATTTTAATGCAAATGCTGTCTATGATACATTGTATCTTTTTATGTCACAAATTTACATTTCTATTTTGATATGTGGTCCGAATTTAGGTAAAAATGGCAACGGAAAAAATGGCAACGGAAAAAAAGGCACCGGAAAAAATGACAACAGGAAAAAATGGCAACGGAAAAAATGGCAACGATAAATATATAGAAAAGGGTAACAAAATAAAGGAAAACGAAAAAGGATGATTTGAGAATTCTTACTGGCGAATTATATGCTAAAAATATCTCAAGAGTAAAATACAGGGTGTGGTAGATAAGTAATGAGACTCAGTCTAGAAAAACAAATTTATTGATCCGATTTGTACAAAACGTTAATATTCTTCAAAGTACTCGCCTTGGGCGTCGACACAACGTTGCCAGCGCGTTTTCCAAGCTTCATAGGCCCCACTGTAGTCCGTTGGAGTTATCCCAGTTAGTGCCTTCGTGACAGCACGTTGGATGTTCGGAATATCGTCGAAACGATGACCCTTCAGGCATCTTTTGACCTTCGGAAATAGGAAGAAATCAGGAGGACTCAAGTCAGGGCTGTGGCAGAACTTCAACTCCAATTCGGGTCAAGTAGGAGGTCACGAGGAACGCTGTGTGGAGACGCCAGCGTTGAGCAAGGTCCTGTCGCTTCCGTTTGACGGCTCTGTGCAATCGCTGAAGGACTTCTTTGTAGAATTCGGCATTCACAGTTTTCCCCTGAGGGACAAACTCTTTGTGAATTAACCCCCGCTTGTCGAGAAACACAATCAGCATTGTCTTGACGCGGGACTTTGACATTCTTGCTTTCTTCGGCCGCGGGGATGCCGGTGTGTGCCACTCCAAGCTCTGGGCTTTCGTCTCCGGGTCGTATTGGAATGTCCAAAAGTTTCCGAAGCAGTTTTTCCCAAGCGAAAGCAAAATTTGATTGCATACCGCTGTTCTATCGAGCGATCCATTTTCACAAGTGTCACGTGCACACAAACAACTAATACGCGAAGCTCGACCCTCACTGCGCCACAGCTCCGACGCGACTGCGAACCGGTTCTATTGTTAGCTCAGATCCCCCACCACGTGACCTGCAGGTGCAGACCGCACTGCGAGCGACTGGGTCGCCGCGCGACGGCCAGTCTCATTACTTATCTACCACACCCTGTATATTTCCTCTTTGGTACTGATAACATTTTTCGCCGTCAGTTGTAAATATATATATATATATATATATATATATATATATATATATATATATATTTATATCTATATTTATATTTTCCCTAAAGGACTCTGAATATTAGAATAATTCATTTTCCAACTTTTTTCATTCTAAAAGAAGAAATTTTAAGCCTTTATTAATATATTTATTCACGTATTCAATATTTGCGCGATTTTATATCAATGTCAATTATTAAAAAATAATAATAATAATAATAAAATAAAATTAATGGTTAAATTAAAAAAAAATAAAGAGTTGCCGATGGGTGTAGACTGGAGGCTAATTTTACTTTATGAGCATGGATAAACAGAAATGCTTTGTTTGTGTAGACAATGACAGAATTAGGAAGGAAATGTTTTTTTCTAGAAGCGTTCTACAGTTTTTTTTTTCATCTGGCAATGTCATTGAGTTACCCTCTGCTTTTGTTCTTTTGTATTCTCACCTCACAGTTCACAATCATAATTCTATGTACTGGCCCTTCTCCTTATAGCCTTACTTAAGACTACTATATAACTACTTTTTGAATACTGAATACATAAGGAAGATTTTAAAAGGCCAGAATTTGTGATATTTCCTTCCTTTCAGATACAGAAAACCCCCTTTACATTCTTTACAGATGTTAAAATTTTGCTTTCCTTTTAGAAGAATCTTGTCGTTGTCCTATAAAAAGATAAGAAATGAACACAAGAGTATATTATACAATGCACCTTTTTGAAAGGTTTGACATAAAATATTAAAAAGACATACAATCGAAATTTTAATATGCAATTTTCATTCGTACAAATTTAGTCTAGACAAGTGATTTTTTACGTAATATTATAACATAAAATAATAATTAAGAATAGTATTTTAACGTTTTCAATGGTGGATTTAGTTTGTTTTTTAATAGTAGTATTTACTGAAGTATTATGAATTTATTATGAATATTTTTTTAATATAATAATTAAATTTTAATACTTATTATGATTGCTTAACCTTAAGTACAAATAATAGTAAGTGATGATTAAATTAAAGATAGGCATTAATTAAAAAATATCTTTTATAGTCATCTGAAGCACTGATTCTCTATGAATAGTAAATTTAGCATCACAAATACCTAATCTCGCCGGCAGCCTTGGCCCATGTTATTCTATGGGAAAATTTGATTACATAATTACTCATTACCTAATGTATATTTTTCAATTCTTTTTTCACATTTAGAAAATTCATAAGCGTTAAATTAGTACTTGTTTTCCAAAAATTGATTTTTTTAAATTTTAGTATTTCATTTTGCGACTAGAAAATGAGAAAAATGCATTTTGTGAAAAATCGCATTTTTGAACTCAAAATTAAAATGTAAAAATTAAAAAAAAAAAAAAAAAAAAAAAAAATGAATTTTTCAAAAATGAGTACTCATTTAACGGTTATGAATTTCCGGACTGCGAAAACAGAATTAAAAAATATACATTAGGTAATTTGTAATTGTCGCAACAAATTTTCCCATTGGCCACGGCTCTCCGCGGGATTAGGTATTGTCCCCTCTTAAGTTATAGCAATTTTATTTTCTTTTATATTCAATAGAAAGTATTGGATTCGTAAAAATTTTCAATTTCCTGTTTTCGATGGAATTACATGTTTTGAAAGATTCAGAAAACGATTTGACCATTTTTAGAAAATATATGTCGATCTGGGATCCTGGAAAGAAAGGGCACCGGCAGTAAGGGCACTTTTTCACTTCGCAAATAGCAAAATAATAAATATCAAATAATGAATTTCAAATTAAGTGTTTAGAATTTCATTTGATTTGGTACACCATTCATTTATTTTTTGTTTGAGAAAAGGGGTAGGGTAGGGGGAGATAGCAGAAAATTGAAAGAAAACAATTGTTTTTATACCACCTTCTAACGGATTTTAATGAAACTTTGTATATTCACGTACAATCTGTGACTATCACAATGAGTGTATTATATACACGAGGGGGGAAGGCAGATGAAAATAAAAAATATTCTTTTTAAAAATACCCTATTATCGATTTAAAGAAAAAAAATGTATAAATTATACATTTCTTTTTTTTTTTTTTTTTTTTTTTTTGTTTAAATTGATAATAGGGTATTTTTTAAAATTGCACGGTACAATTTGTGTGTTTCACAAATTGTACGGTACAATTTGTGAAACAATAACTGTAAGTTTCAGACATACTTGGAGGATGGGGAGTTAAAGAAGGGGGGGGGGATGAGGGCAGAGAAAAATAAAATGATTTTTTATATCACCATTTTACCGATTTTAATGTTCAATTCTATAACTATGACTTACTTTTAATGACGATCACAATGAATGTATTATATACCGGGGGGGGGGGGGCAAGAGAGCGCAGATGACAGTAAAATATATTATTCCTTAAACTACCCTATTATCGATTTTAAAAAAAAGTATATACAAAGTACTGTTTAAGAAAAATTACAGTGAGTATTACACATATCTGGACGGTTGACTAGAGGGGGGTGGGGAGGCAGAGTGAAGAAAATGGTTGTTTTTATATCACCATGCTACTTATTTATATGACACTTTGTACTATCAATTACATTTTATTAAAATTATAATGAAAGTTACCTACAGTTGATAAGGGTGGGGGCTAAGGGGGGGGGGGCAGATGAAAATTAAAATAACCTTTTTAAACAGCACTTATTATCCATTTTTTTTTAATTGATATTTTGTGTAAATATCACTTACTATTAATGAAAAATTACAGTGAAGTTACATATGTCCGAGGGGGAAGGGCACAGAAGGAAAGAAAAGGAATGTTTATATCACTATATTTTTCATTTTAATAATATTTGTTAAAAATATCGCTGAATATTTAGGAAAATTTACGCTGATTGTTGTGTAGTATATCTTGGGGGCTATGAGGAGGGGGTAAAAGAGAAAAATGATTGTATAAGTATCACAATGTTACCGATTTCAATTAAAATTTCAAAAACTATCACCTACATTTAATGAAAAATTAGTGTTACATATATCTAGGAGGTGCTGAGGAAAAAAAATATTATTTTTAAATCACTGTGCTTTACATTTATAAGAAATGTTGCATAAATATCTCTTATTGTTTATGAAAAATTGAAGAGAAGAGGGTTACACTACCCTGTGATTACTAAGGGCTAATATATTTTTGTACAATCTTGTCGTCGATTTAATGAAACTTTGTAGAAATATTACTTACTGTGTATAAAACATTACAGTGAGGTTAAGTA
This sequence comes from Salticus scenicus, assembly GCA_963930645.1. Lineage (NCBI taxonomy): Eukaryota > Metazoa > Arthropoda > Arachnida > Araneae > Salticidae > Salticus > Salticus scenicus. The sequence continues at coordinate 88,740,668 of OZ005657.1, read as the reverse complement.
TCAGTTTCTTTTTCTTCCTGAGTTTGTATGCAAAAATTCAATGTATGATTTAAATCTGAAAAACGTTACTAAAAAAATAAAATTTCTTCTTTTAATCTGTCTCTTTTGCCCCTCCTTCCCCCCCCTCCCACGTAGAAATAAAAAACTTAACGCTCTCGGTGTTGTTTAGAAAAAGTTTTACAAAGAGAAATTAAGAAAAATGTCCTTTTTTCCGGATCGCGAAAAAAGGGCACCTTTTGTTTTTTTTTCTATGAGGGGAAGGGGGAGGGGAATGGGACAGATTAAAAAAAAAAAATCTGTTTCAGAATAATTATTTACCAATATTTTATATTAACTTTTCTTTTAATTAATGTCTGATCTGAACATTGCATTGCATTTTTGCGTACTAACTTAGAAACTGAAAGATACTGCGATACGTAGCCCTCCCTCAAAATTTTCATAAACAATAAAGGACATTTATACAAAATTTCCTATAAATATGAAGCAGTGCGATTTAAAAACAATCGTAGTTTTTTTTTCTCCCCCTCCTTGCCCCCAGGTATAGGTAACACTCACCGTAATTTTTCATTAAAAGTAGGTGATAGTTGTTAATATTTTAATTTAAATTGGTAACATTGTGATATTTATACAATCCTTTTTCTCCTCTGTCCGTATAACCCCCCAAGATATATTTAACAATCTGCGTAAATTTTCCTAAAAATTAAATGATATTCATAATAAATTTTAGTAAAATGCAAAGCATAATGATATAAAACATTATTTGTATCTTTGTATCTCCAACTCTCCCCCTTCCTCCACCCAGACATATGTAGCACTCACTGTAATTTTTCATTAACAGTAAGTGACATTTGCACAAAATGTCACACACACACAAAAAAAAAGATAATGTGTTGTTTAAATAGATTTTGTTTTTTCCCTCCCTCCCCACCATCATCCCCCCCCTTTTATAACTACAAATAACTTTCATTATAATTTTAATAAAATTAGGTGATAGTCAAACAATGTTTCATATAAATAGCAAGCATAGTGATATAAAAACAACTCATTTTTTATTCTGTCCCTTCCCCAGATCTGTATAACACTCACTGTAATTTTTCTTAAACAGTAAGTGGTATATACACAAACATTTATTTAAATCGATACTAGGGTAGTTAAAAAAAAAAAAAAATGCATTTCCATCTGCAACCCTCCCCACTCCCCCCAGGTATATATACACTCATAAAAAGTAAGTGATAGTTATAAAAATTATATATCATTAAAAACGGTAAAATGAGGATATAAAAAATCATTTTATTTTCCTCTGCCTTCCTCACTCTGTTTAACCCCCCCACCCCAAGTATGTCTGACAAGTGCTGTAATTTTTTCACAAATTGTACGTGATTAGACAAAGGTTTTGTTTTGTTTTAAATCGATGATATAGGAAAATATAGAAGAATGCCTTGTGGTGGCTACAACCTATTATTTTTTTCACTAATTAATTAATTGATAAATTAATTTTTTTTATGAAATTGAGAATTTTTCGACAATTCAATTTCTCATATTGACATACAATATGTTTAATCATAATATGCACCGCAGAGTATTACAATTTATCAATTGCAAGACCGTCATTATCTATAAACAATTTAATTTTGAATGGAATTAAACTTTTAATTTATAATAAAAATTTGGTTATACAGTTAAAAAAAAAAAAAAAAAAAAAAAAATTGATTTTTCACTGAAACTATAAAAGCGGAGTTAAATTAAACTATTTTAAATCATAAGATTACATTGCATTAGTAAAATTATAACAAATTAATTAAATGTAATATTTGTTATTACATTAAGTTTATTTTTAATTATTTTTATATAAGCATTGATTAAAATAATTTTTTATTTTAAAAATAATTTGTTGGGGGTAGTTTAGGTGTTAAAGCAGATTGAGAACATGAGAGTCGACGATCATGATCTTGGATCTAACCCGGCACTTCCTGTCTACCAGTTTGCAGAGCAGAACTGCTCGGCTTATTAATTAAAAGTCCAAATAATTTTGTTCCACGATTTCAACTAAGTTAATTATAATAAATTATATTTTTAATAAATAAATTAGTGTTTTTAATTGGAATATTTCATTAAATAATTTTTTAACTAGCTGTATATACACATATATATATGTATGTATAATTATTCATAGAAACTAAATCTTTTAACATTAAAAGTGTTTTAAAATAAATTTTTCTACTAAAATCAGAAAAAAAATTATATTTAGCAATCTCAGCTAATTTAGTTATTAAAATTTATATTTTTGATAATTCTTTTACTTTTTAGATAATTAATTTAGTCATTCTATTAAAATTTTTAAAATAAAATAATTTTAATTAGATCCTTAACTACCTTTTTTCTCATAATTATTTACAGTAAATAAAATCTTTTAATAATAAAAGTATTTTAAAATAATATTTTCTATTGAAAGCAGAAGAAATTGTATTAAGGAGTCACAGCTAATTTAATTATTAAAATTTATATTTTTGATAATTCATTTAGTTCTTAGACAATTAATTTACTCTTTCTTTTAAAGTTTTTTAAATAAATAATTTTAATTAGATCCTTGTTCCTATAATCAAGTATAGAAAAAAATATTTTTATTTTTAAGAGCATTTCGAATTAGATTTTTCATTTTAAGGCTTAAACAACAGTATTAAGCAATTTCAACTAATTTAATTATTAAAAATTTATATTCTTAATAATTAAATTATATTTTGTAAATATATATTATTAAATGATTTTTAATTATTATTTTTTTTATATATAAACATTTATATATAAGTTTTTTAATTAAAAATATTTTGATGGTTGTGGTTTAAGCTTTAAAACCTATTGACAACATACGGGTCCTATGCCTGGGTGAAATGGCTTTCATAAGAGTTCTTTCTAAGGAGCTTGTCCTGGATATATGCGATTTTCAGAAGAAAAAAAAATCATGGAAAATTCTGAATGTCTAGGTTGACAAACGAGACCTTGGATCGAACCCGGCAATTCCAATCTATCAGGACCAACCAGCGGCAGAGCGATTCTGCGCTCAAAGCTAGTTGACGTGAGGAGCTGGGTTCGATCACACGTCCGCATTCGTCGATCTAGTCGTTCGGAGTTTTCCATGGTTTTCTCAGAAACTTGCGTAACTATGGGCTAGGACCCCCTTAGAAAGGCCTCCACGGAAGGTACTCCCCTTCGGGCCAAGGACCCTAGAATAGTCAATCGGCTTTATTCCCAAACACCAACAATAACACCAGTCTATCAGCTTGGAGAGCAGAACCGGTCGGCTACTGAAATAGGCCTTTTAATTAAAAGTTTAAAAAAAGTATTAAGTAATTTCACCTAATTGAATTATAAAAATTATATTTTTAATAAATAAATTATTATTTTTTAATTAGAATACTTTAATGAAGGACTTTTTTTAACTAGCTATTATTATTATTATTATCGTTCATAGAAAATAAATTGTTTTAATAATGTTAAAAGTATTTTAATATAGATTTTACTATTAAAAGCTAAAACAATAATACTTTCCAATTGTTTAAATTTTTTCTTTTCTTTCTTTCTTTCTTTCTTTTTTTTTTTTTTTTTAATTATTTACAGGAAAAAAAAAATATTTTTATACTAAACTATTTAGAAATAGATTTTTCAAATAAAAGCTCAAATAGCTTTATTGAACAAATTAATTTTATTATTAATCATTTTGATTTTTAATAAATGCAGTCATTTTTAATTATATTTTTATATTAAATAATAATTTTTTTTTTCCAATAATCTGACATAGAAAAAATATTTTTACATTGAAAGTATTTTAATACAGATTTTTCAGTCTAAAGCTACCACATAATATCCATTTACATAACAAGCAATAACAATGGTTAAATCTTAGCAGAAATGTAAAACGTGTTAAAAATATTGGAGAAATGGAAGTACATAGCTAAGCTTGTAACGGTAAGCAATGGTGCTTTATCCCACCTTTTGCCTACATTTTAAAGCACGTGCGGAATCATTTGTCAATGTTTATCGCAGTGACGCCACGGGAGCCTGCTCTATTCCGTAATTTGAAAGCAAACAAGTAAATCTTATCATCAAATTTCAAAATATACATGACTGTTGATGATATTCTAGAGATTTTATTGGGGGTCAATCGTATTTAGTAGTTCGAAAACAACTTTTTCCGTTCAGCCCACACATCAATCACTCACACACACACATAAAAACAGTTCTCTTTATTTACATAGATAATTGCAATGTTACCTATTTACCAAGCTATTGTTACCAATTTTACCGCTGCCTTTTCCCCCAGTTGCCATTTTTTCCGGTTGCCATTATTTCCGTTGCCATTATTTCCGGTTCCCATTTTTTACGTTGCCGTTTGTACACTTTTGCAATTTACATTACCCTCTCATCTCTAACAGGTAAAAAATTAAACCGCGTTTCAATCTTTTTAGGACACCCTGTATATATATATATATATATATATATATATGAACTTTCTTAACTAAGTTCTGATTTTATTCTATGTTAGAGTGTGAGTGACTGATTATTTTCTGCTGAGAGAAGAACGTGGAATACAGTAGAACCTCGATTAACCGAAACTCCTCTCCGTTAACCGTTAAATTGCTAAGCAGCGCGATAGCGCTGCAATGTTCAGTCTCGAAAACTGCTAAGCAGCGCTATCGCGCTGCGAGAGGTACAATTCAGATATCACCGGAATTTTAATTTAATTTTTTTACGTAAATAAAATCAACCATTCAGAACCAAAACACAGTTGGTAAACATCATCTTTTCATTATTCTCTTTTACAAGAAGTAAATATATATATATATATACACTACTGGCCATTAAAATTGCTACACCAAGAAGGAATAATAATAACGGAATGAAATTTGTTGGACACATACATTATAGTAGGAAGAACAATTGATTAAAATTTCAGTAAATTTGGAGTAATATGTACTGAGAAAACAGTACATAAAGCAGTGACCTCTGTGAGCAGTAATAGCCCTTATCTGCCTAGGCATAGAATCGAACAGCGATTGGATGACATGTACGGGTAGAGCAATTCATGAAGTGCTTCATCGATGAATTGTGGCATCGTGTTAAAACTTCATGAAGTGCTCTACCCGTACATGTCATCCAATCGCTGTTCCATTCAATGCCTAGGCAGATATGTGCTGTTATTCCTCACAGAGGTCGCTGCTTTATGTACTGTTTTATCAGTACATATTACTCCAAATTTCCTGAAATTTTAATCAATTGTTCTTCCTACTATAATGTATGTGTCCAACAAATTTCATTCCGTTATTATTATTCCTTCTTGGTGTAGTAATTTTAATGGCCAGTAGTATATATATATAACGAGCTGCTACCCTAATCTGGCAAATTGTTAGTACCGCCCATTTTTCTACACCACTTAAATAGAGAATTTTCTTCAAATATATTTACGATGATTACGAAAACAAATACTCTAAAAATTAAGTGGTGTAGAAAAATGGGCGGTACTAACAATTAACCGGATTAGGTTGGCAGCTCTGTATATATATATATATTTGTTTATTTATTTTATAAAGTTCTTTTCTTTCATTATTTATTTGTAAAACATAAAAAGAATTAATAAATTAACTGACAATTGTATGAGTGATTATGTTATATATGTATATTTTTTGATTTTAATGATCAAAAAATATTACCAGAAAACAACGCCAATACTCTAATCACTGAAATCAATTAAATGTATTTCTTTCGAAAGAAAACTATCTAACATGATTTTTGAAGCATACAATATTACGACACTCGTTTCATCATTTTTAAAATATATATAATTATATTTGTGAAATAAGTTGGGAAAAAATAAGAATGGGCGGAGTCTCGATAAAATTTTATCAAAATACCCCTTCCACTACGCTGAATTGCATATTTGCAAAACAAAATTGGATTTCATGGTAAAACACGTTTTTTGTTTTTATTCATCCTTTAATGATACTTAAATTGGCGTGGTAAGGCGTGGTTTTCATTAATTAGGTGTGTTTTTATAGATCATTAGAAAATTTCATATTTTATTTTTGTAGAAAGAGCTATCGAGGGTAAATAATTTAGGCATAAAAATTCACATTTATACATTTCCTTTCACTTTCTGCTTACTTGGATTTTTTTAAATTTTTTACTGGAAGGCGTGGTTTTCCAGTTGGCATGATCGTGTTTCGAATTATTTACAAAACTAAAATTAAATATTCACACCGGAAAAACTATTATTGAGGCCTGAAATAGCCATAGCAATTTAAGGATGTATATCAGAAAATGCTTCAGCAGTCAAACGGTTAACCGAAGTCGGTTTCTTCTTCACTTTTTTTTTTTTTTTTTTCACTGTCTACTATCATCCAAAGTTTTCTCTTAACAAACATGCATTTTAAAGTTTTTTTTTTTTTTTTTCCCCACATTCCTTTTGTATGCAAGCCATCCTTTCCAAACTACGAATGCAGATAAATATTTTGGAGTTTCCTTTTTTAGAATTCCTTCTCGCAAGCTCAATCCTCGGTATGAGTGTACTCTTCCCCACTTTCAAACGTCCCTGTTCTAAACAAAAACACACCCCATTTCGAAATGTGGAAGGTCATTCTGCCAAGTCCCAGAACAATCGAATGTTATTGCACCCTCTGATTGAAAGCTAGTGCAAAGAACCTAACCTCTTTCGTCATCTAAAGGACAGAGAAATTTTCCTTGCATCAGAATTTCAAAATTTTTGTCACTTTGTGTCACTTATGATTCCTCTGAACTCATGCTTTTAAGGATTATAGTAAGTTCATGTGCTATTATTTAAAATAAATATTTTTTCTTTATTTTTAAAATTGATACAATTTTAGAAAATTAAAGTTACTTCTATATCTGGCTTCATCTGAAATAGCATATTTTGGATTTTGCTGTACTGCTGTCATGTAGTGCAAAGAGAATGAATAAGAGTTTAATATTCTATTAGCACTTTGTAAAAATACGGAAAAATTGCTGAAAAAGAAAAAAATGTGCAATGTTTGGTTTCTGGGCGAAACCAATTAAAGTTAAAGGGTTAAATGCTCTCTTAAGGGGAGTTCGCACCATAAATGTCAATTAATATTCCGTAGTGTTATTAATCCCGACCCTTTTCCCCACCAGTAAATTCGGAGAGTAATATTCTCCAAATACAATTACGATTAATTAAGAAGAAAAATACTCTCAAAAATACTGGTGCATAAAAAAAGACGATTCAAGCAATACTACGGAATATTAATTAGATGCTGGCTGGTATGCTTAGCACCTTTGACTTGGTATCACTGAATGTTTCATATAAAGGCTTATAGTTCCATTTAATATTTATAAATTGAACTATATTAGATTTATTGAATAAAATATACATTCAGGCAACAATTCTTACGATACATTTGCTGCAGATTTGAAATCTTTAAATTGAGTTTCTTCAATTTGCATTTTTTCATGAATTCATGATCTTGAAAATGCTTAAACTTCTACAGATATTTAGGAAAAGACTTAACTATTTTTTTTAATACGACAGAATTATATCTTTCAATCTGGCATTTTTCATCATTACCAATTTATAGCGTTCCACTTGGAAAATGTCTGCCAATATCCAACTTTTACCATTTAACTTCTTACTCTATCTCAAAATATTTTGTGAAATCCTTAAAACTTATATATATATATTTGTTTTCACTTCCCATAAGTGAGGCTCGAACTCACAACATTCGGGTTCGCAGTTGTGTACTCTGAGCACAGGGTCGACGGGTCTTGACTGAAATTTAGGATTGTTTTACCAGAAAAAAAACTTTATATTCCTAACTGCTAAATGTTTAGTACATATAAATTATTTAAAAAGAAAAAAATATATGTAAAGATATATACCCACATACATACTTATAAATACATATTCATATAATTCCAGAAAGTGATATTTTAAGAAATTGCAAAAAATCAAGGAAATGTTTATTTTGTACTCTTATCTTATGTCTTGCGAAATTCGACCTTTACTGGAGTTTGGTTTCTCTCAGAAACCAAACATTTTGCATAATTTTTCGAAAAGCTCATGTGCTATTATTTAAAATAAACATTTTTTCTTTATTTTTAAAATTGATACAATTTTAGAAAATTAAAGTTACTTCTATATCTGGCTTCATCTGAAATAGCATATTTTGGATTTTGCTGTACTGCTGTCATGTAGTGCAAAGAGAATGAATAAGAGTTTAATATTCTATTAGCACTTTGTAAAAATACGGAAAAATTGCTGAAAAAGAAAAAAATGTGCAATGTTTGGTTTCTGGGCGAAACCAATTAAAGTTAAAGGGTTAAATGCTCTCTTAAGGGGAGTTCGCACCATAAATGTCAATTAATATTCCGTAGTGTTATTAATCCCGACCCTTTTCCCCACCAGTAAATTCGGAGAGTAATATTCTCCAAATACAATTACGATTAATTAAGAAGAAAAATACTCTCAAAAATACTGGTGCATAAAAAAAGACGATTCAAGCAATACTACGGAATATTAATTAGATGCTGGCTGGTATGCTTAGCACCTTTGACTTGGTATCACTGAATGTTTCATATAAAGGCTTATAGTTCCATTTAATATTTATAAATTGAACTATATTAGATTTATTGAATAAAATATACATTCAGGCAACAATTCTTACGATTTATTTGTTGCAGATTTGAAATCTTTAAATTGAGTTTCTTCAATTTGCATTTTTTTTTGTTGAATTCATGATCTTGAAAATGCTTAAACTTCTACAGATATTTAGGAAAAGACTTAACTATTTTTTTTTTTGTACGACAGGATTATTTCTTTCAGTGTGGCATTTTGCATCATTACCAATTTATAGTGTTCCACTTCGAAAATGTCTGCCAATATCCAACTTTACCATTTAATTTCTTACTCTATCTCAAAATATTTTGTGAAATCCTTAAAACTTTTATATATATATATATTTTTTTTTTTTTTGTTTTCACTTCCCATAAGTGAGGCTCAAACTCACAACATTCGAGTTCGCAGTTGTGTACTCTGACCACAGGGCCGACGGGTCTTGACTGAATATTTCCTGATTATTTAGTCTAGTGATTTCAAATATTTTATTTATCTTTTTCACTTCCCATCGGTGAGGATCGAACTCACAACCTCCAGGTTTGTAGTTGTGTACTTTGAGCACAGAGCTAACAGGTCTTGTCGGAATATTTCCTGACTATTTAAACTAGTGTTTTCAGATTTTTTTTTTTTTTTTTTTGCAATTTTTTTGCACAGACATGCTTTTTTTTTTTAATTTTTTCCCATTAAAGTCCATCCCTAATTATTTTAAGTAGGTTCTATTAAACATCCAGAAAAAATATTAAATCTCTTTTTAAATACCTGTAAAAGTTTAAGCATTTTGTAGATCACGAATTCATGAAAAAATGCAAACTGAGAAAATATGATTTAAAGATTTCAAACTGTAAAAACTGTGTCAAAAACCATAAGAATTGTTGCCTGAATATATATTTTATTGAACAAACCTTATATAGTTTAATTTATATTAAATGGAAATATAAACTTTTACATGAAACCATCCATAGCAGAGTTGCTAACAGTTTAATTTATTCCGGAGTATTTTTAGCCCCGCCTTTATTTAATACCGCTTTTTTCTTAAGACTAATTTTTCCATATTTTATCGTAGTTACTTATTGGAGAAAGTTGTTCTATAAATAAAGTGGTGTGAAATAAAAGCTTGGCAAAAAATGCTTCGGACTAAAATAAAATGTTGGCAACTCTGCAATAGGGCTAACTAAATCCCCTTCAATAAATTTCAGAAAATTATCAATTATAAGTTTAATACGATTAACAATAATGTAAAAATACTAACAAAAAATTGAATTAATTTATGAATATAAAACTTACTTTTTTTTTTAAGATAAGATAAATATAAGATTAAAAAAGAAAAAAGAATAGAATAAAACATAACAAAAAGTGAAATAATTAAATTTGAATTACCTAACCATAACTGCCAATATTTTAATTTATTTTGGAGTATTTTTAGCCCCGCCTTTATTTCGTACCACTTATTTTTTAAAAGTAATTTTATCTTATTTTATAGAAGTTATATACTAGAGAAAATTTTTCTATAAAGTGGTGCGAAATAAAGGCGGAGCTAAAAGTACTCCGGAATAAATTAAAATATTGGCAGCGCTGCCTAAGCATCAATTTAATACTAGGGATAAAAAATAATTTATTGCCAGAAATAGCTAGAACTAATAATAAACTCAGTGGTATAAATACACGTGGACCTAAATTATGGAATAAATTGCCTAATAGAATTAAGGCTATAAATTCAAAAAATTTGTTTAGAAAATATGTGAAGGAATATTTTTTTTTTTTAATAGACAATTTTTATTTAACCTGGGTTATTATTACTGTTATTTAATCATCTCGGTATGCTCTTCCATGTGTTCATAAAGTATTTCAAAACTACTATGTGGGTTTTTATTTTTATTTTTTTGGAAACCTTGAGCTTAGTCAGGTGTAGTTTTACACCTATACTCAAGGCTTCCAGTCAAAGAGATATTAGATCTTATATATATTCTGTTAATATTGAAATACTGTGTTCTTACTAGCATTTTAGCTCCATTACCAGACTACCGTAGGTACTGGAAGTATTGTATTCGGTCCAAAATTCGATATTGAGATTTCACCTGATTTACATATTTTATGGTCTCCTGAGTCCAAAAAAGTGATTTTTGGCAATTGGTCAGTGTGTGTGTATGTATGTGCGTGTATGCGCGTGTGAAAATGAGTATTTAACAATTTTGGATATCTAATGAATTTTTTTAAACTTTATAGAACAATTTAAAAAGTCAAAGTATATAAAAAATAGCATACGATATCATAATAATCATTCTAATATATGGATGAAATTAATGCAAAACATTGCAAATTCGACAAACAGGAAGATGTTTCTTGAATAAAAGTAAAAACAAAATAATTTATACATGCTACAAAATCACGTAATTTGTGATAGAAGTTTTTTTTTTTTTTTTTTTTTTTTTTTGGAAAACATTTAGAAATTATTTAAAAGTATATAAAAATAGCATGTAATATAATATATATTCTCCTATATAGAAGAAATTATTGTAAAATATTCCAAATGAGACAGAGAGAAAAATGAAAAACCTGAAACGATTCTTTTACTTAAAGTCCGTTCATGAAATTAAAGTACTTGCCTATATTCAAGATAGCTTTTTATTATACTTTGTTCACACCAGTATTTTTAATACCAAATATTTAATAGTAAAATCAAACTTCCTGGTTTAGTGGAGTCATTAGTCTCTGAGAGTACAGAAATTTAGATAAGCCGACGGCGGGAAATCTGTCGTCGGATATATAGAAACTAGAAACATCGGAGTATTCTTGAATGAAATATATTTTATTGTAGGGATTATTCAGTTCGCAAATAAAAGATTTTAAAATGCTGAAAGTGTGCAAGATAAAAGTTGTTTACAAACCGTCGGTTTTTATGTTTTATTTTACTATAGAATGATGCGAAGTGAAGCATCTTATATATCAGAGTTGCCAACTTTCGTAATTTATTTCGGAGCATAGTTAGTGCCAAAGAATATCTTCTAATGTGGTAGCTATTCTTTGTTAGTGCCTCCTCTTTTCATATCATTTTTACAGCCGCAATTCTCAAGCTTTACGTATACACCCACCCTCAAATTAAATTAATTGTGCAGTACTGATAAAATCTTATGCATAAATGTCATATACTAATCTAAATGTGTATTTTATTTTATATTAACACTTCCGCGACCGCTGACGTAAATTCACGTCATTTGAAAATCTATAACTCCACCAGTGGGCGTTTTTTTCGCAATTTATATGTTATTTATTTCTTAAGAATATACCCAATATACATATTTGTACAAACAATGTACTATTGATACAAATACTTTGATAAGAAGGAGTATAATTATAATGTATATCTATTTGTAATATAAATGTGAACACAGTCGGGCTTTACTTTCAAAAAGACAAAAACATGCGGTCGCGAAAGTGTTAGTCAAAATGTGTTTTCTTTTGTTTTCCTTTCTGTAAATTAACCATAGCTGCCAATATTTTAATTTATTCCGGAGTACTTTTAACCCCGCCTTTATTTCGCACCACTTTATTTATAGAAAAATTTTCTTCAATATATAACTTCGATAAAATAAGAAAAAAATACTTTTAAAAAATAAGTGGAAAGAAATAGAGGTGGGGCTAAAATTACTCCGGAATAAATTAAAATATTGACAGCTATGAATTAACGTTCTTATTTCACTTTGATATGCTTAAACCACCCAGTTTAGGAGGCTATGTATAGACATACCCCCTAAAGTTCATCAAGTTCATATTGGTTGGTTTAATATTGATTATATTTATTTATCACTATATTAAATTTATTAGGTAAGTTTGATATGAAAAAAGGACGAAAGGAATAAGTTAATAATTTAATAGAATATAGAGCTAACAGTATTAAAATTAAACAAATTATAAAATCACGGTGTATTTTATTAACTGTCATTTTACGAATATATGTGTGGCCACTTTTTTTTTTTTTTTTTTTTTTTTCTGTTTGATTCAGCAATCAACAGGTGTATGTTAATAAGACTTCGTGAATTTCTTGTTTTAATTCCAGAAAATATTTTAAAAACAATAATAATATAATTTCATATAACTTCTTTTAATAATGTGAAGGCGCAGGGCATTTTGTAGGATCAAAATATTTTGACGTAAGAAGTATAATGATTTCTTCCTCCATTTAGTAGGCACAATTTAAATTTTTATCTGGCAATACTGGAATGGTCTAACATTCATTCAACTTTAAAATAAACTTATTAATTCTATTTATCGATCATTTAGGTTAGGAAATTCTCAAGAACTGGGTGCACTGAAGACAAACATATTAACACTTTTGCGACCGCTGACATAGATTCATGTCATTTGAAAATTTGTAACTTCTCCCGTGGGCGTTTCTTTTGCGATTTGTAAGTTACTTACTTCTTCAGAGCTGCCAACCTAATCCAGCAAATTGTTAACGCCTATTGAAAAAACGCCCTTTTTTCTACACCACTTAATTTTTAGAGTAATTCTCTTCAAATATATCTATGATGAATTAAGTAGAAAAATACTCTAAAAATTAAGTGGTGTAGAAAAAGGGGCGGTACTAACAATTTGCCGGATTAGGTTGGCAGCTCTGCTTCTTAAGTATATACCCAATATTCAGATTTGTACAATCAAGTATAACATGGATACAAATATTTTGATTAGGAAGAATATAATTATAATGTATATCCATTTATAATATAAATGTGAATATTGAAAATTTTGTTCTGAAATATTATAACGTGAGAGAATTACGCCCAGAGGCGTACCTTACTGCCAAAAAGATAAAATCATGCCGTCGCGAAAGTGTTAACCATGGATACGAACAACTAAATTTATTCAAATGTATTTTTAGCCTCGCCTCTACATATTTCGCACAACTTTATTTATAGATTTTTTTTGTTTCCCAAATACATAATTGCGATGAAAAAAGAAAAAATTAATCTTAAATTTGGTATGAAATAAAGGCGGGACTAAATATTCCCCGGAAAAAACTAACACTTTCACGACCGTATGTTTTTGTCTTTTTCATAGTATGTCCAACCTGTGGGCGTTATTCTTTCAAGCTACATTATTTCAGAACATTGTTTTCTGTATACTTATTTACATTACATATGCAGAGCTGTCAACCTAACCCGGCAAATTGTTTGTACCGCCCTTTTTTCTACACCACTTAATTTTTAGAGTATTTGTTTTCTTAATTCATCGTAAATATATTTGAAGAGAATTACTCTAAAAATAAAGTGGTGTAGAAAAAGGGCGGTACTAACAATTTGCCGGATTAGGTTGGCAGTCCTGCATATGAATAAACATATTAATTATACTATTCTAAATGAAAGTATTTGTATCTATAATATTTTGATTGTACTTTGAATAAAGGGACTATTCTTAAGAAATTTAAAAACATACAAATTGCGAAAGGAAATCCCACTGGCGGAGTTACAGATTTTCACATGATGCGAATCTACGTCAGCAGCCGTGAAAGTGTTAAAATATTGGCAATTGGCATCTATGTATAACAAACAGGAATGTACCCCGGGTCTACGAGTAAAATAAGTATGTATAATTAAGACTAGCCCGTTTTCTTTTCTTTCTTTCTTTTTTCCATTGCTTTATAAAATTGACACTTTATATGGATGTTTTACATAATTTGAAGGAAAGGGTTGTAGTCTCCCCCTTTTTTACCGAACATTTTCATGGATGAGAAATTTTTGCCTTTTTGCCACCATTTTTTCTTACAGAAATCTTTATTGTATTTTTTTTTTTTTTTTTTTAAGTATTTCGGGATTAAACAGTAGAGAAATAATTGTATAAAGATAGTAGTTGCAAAAAGTGTCCTGAAAAAAAAAAAAAAAAAAAAAAATGTGGAAACTACGACCCCTATTTGAAAAACAAACTTCTCCTATTCCTATATTTAATTACTATAAATTCAGTATGAACTTTTTTTGTATATATATAAATTAAAATACAAATGAATGTATATTATAAATTTATGATACAGATAAATATAAATATAAATTATTCTCTATATAATAAACTGTAATTTAATGCATGTAAGTATGATCAAATTGAGTTGCTAATGGGCTTTTGTAAGAGGAGTTTCAGAACGCGACGGGAGAAGTCACGCTTTTCTAAAACATGAAAATAAATGATAGTAAACAAACAAATAGCTACAGTTCTCGGGCACTAGTCAATCAATGTGGTTTATTGTAATCTTTCTTGAAAGTTATTGGAATGAGCCAATTTTTAGTAAATATTTCCAATTGTTGCTAGAATGTTTTTTCGGTATTGCCGATTAAATTTTTGAACGGATATTTGCGTTGCATTTTTTTTTTTTTTTCCCCCCACTGTTATAACGCTTTCAACTCGTCGTTAAATTTAGATATTCTAACACAATTTATGCCGTTTTGCAGAATTTTTTCTGCTCTTTCTCAACATGTACTTGATTTTTTTTTTTTTTTTTTTTTTTTTTTCAGAAACTTCAAAAATGAGGGATATTGTGATATTCCTAGATTTTTAGTTTTTTCATTCTATTTGTAGTAGCATGAATTTGAGATAGAACCGTATTGATGCGCATTTTTGTGCTTCGTATGAGCTCTTTTATTACTCTCCTTAGTTTTTCGGTGCAATAAAGAATCACCCTTTACATATATATATAAAATTTCCAATTCTAAATTTATCAAATAAAAAAAGAATTAAAAGTTAAAAATAAATTATATCATCAACTTATAAAAAAAAGAATCCTGATTTATTGAAGGAATTTAAAATAATTAGAAACTAAATTAAAAAAGAAATTAAATGTCCCCCCCCCCAATATATATATATATATATTTGGGGACTGGGATATAAGTATTGTAGATAATGAAATGATTACAGCTATTTTTGATAAAAGAAATAATTTTGATTTTAATGTGATTAAAGTGATACATTGGAACTCTAACATTAGTAAACTGATCCACAAAAATATCATTTTAAACTATCTTAATCGTAATAAAAGATTAATTTGTACTTATCATGACAAAGTTAACGATATTCAAGATTTCTTTAATAGAGCTGTTGAAAATGATTATCCTATAGATTTTTTGCATGATTATATTATAGAGAAATATTTAAAACATGAGAAATATAGTGCCGCCAATGGGCGTTTCTTTCCTGATTTGTATGTTACTTATTTCTTAAGTATGTACCCAGTGCACATATTTTTGCCATAGAATTTGCTCTGGATACAAATATATTGATTAGAAAAAATATAATTATAATGTTTAGCCATTTGCAATATAAATGTAAATACAGAAAACTTTGTTCTGAAATATTGTAACTTGGGAGAATACCGCCTGGAGGTGGACCTTACAGCCAAAAATACAAAAGTATGCGGTTGTGAAAATGTTAAATTCGTATGAAATAAAGGAGGAACTAAAAATGACGCGGAATAAACTAACATTTTCATGTTTCAAGACCACATGTTTTTGTCTTTTTGATAGTATGTTTCATATGTGGGCGTTATTTTTTTAAACTACATTATTTCAGAACATGGTTTTCTGTATACATATTTATATTACATATGAATATACATATTAATTATACTCTTTTAAATGAAAGCATTTGTATCTATAGTATTTTGATTGTACAAATATGAATATATGGAATATTCTTAAGAAATTTAGAAGCATACAAATTGCGAAAGGAAAGCCCACTGACGGAGTTACAGATTTTCAAATGATTTGAATCTACATCATCAGTCGTGAAAGTTTTAAAATGTTGGCAGTTGGTATCTCTGTATAACAAACAGGAATGTACTCCGGGTCTACGAATAAAATAAATATTCATAAGGAAACCTAGCCCCGTTTACTTTTTTTCTATTGCTTTATAAAATTAAGACACTTATACGGATGTTTTACATACTTTGAAGGAAAGTGTCGCAGTCTCCTCCCCCTTTTTTTTTTCAGGACATTTTCATGGATGAGAAAATTTCGCCTATTTTACCACCATTTTTTTTTTTTCTTAGATAAATGATAAATCTTTGTTGTATTTTTTTAAAAAGTATGTCGGGATTAAACAGTAGAGAAATAGTTGTATAAAGATAGTAGTTGCAAAAAAGGCATAAATTCCTGATTTCTCAAAGTGTCTTGAAAAAAGGGCGGAGACTACGACCCCTGTTTGAAAGATAAACTTCTCATATTCCTATATTTAACACTTTCTCGACCACATATTTTTGTATTTTTTACAATAAGTTACAATATTAAAAGTACTCCCAAGTTACAATATTTCAGAACAAAATTTTCTGTATTCACATTTATATTCCAAATGGATATACATTATAATTATATTCTTTCTAATAAATACATTTATATCCACTGCAAATTTTATTGCAAAAATATGAGCACTGGGTACATACTTACGAAATAAGTAACATGCAAATCAGGAAAAATACGCTTTGCTAGCGAAGTTACAGAATTTCAAATGACGTGAATCTACGTTAGCGGTCGTGCTAATTACTAAAGTGCTAATTACTATAACTTCTGTATTAATATTTTTGTATATATAAATCAAAATACAAATGATTGTATACTATAATATTATGATACAGATAAATATAAATTATTGTCTATATAATAAATTATAGATTAATGCATGTAAGTATGACCAAAGTGAATTGCTAATGGGCTTTGGTGAGAGAAGTTTCAAAACGTGATGGGAGGAGTCTCGCTTTACTAAAACCTGAAAAAAAAATGACATATAGAGCAAACAAATCTCTACATTACTCTGGCACTAGTCAATCAATATGGTTCATTGTAATCTTTTTTGAAAGTTATTGGAATGAGCCAATTTTTAGTAAATATTTCCAATTGTTGCTAGAATGTTTTTTTGCGGAATTGCCGATTACATTTTTGTGGAATATTTGCGTTGCATTATTTTGCACTGTTTTAATGCTTGCATTGCATCTCGTCACTAAATTTAGATATTCTAACACAATTTATGTCGTTTTGTAGCATTTTTTCTGCTCTTTCTCAATATGTACTTGATTTTTGCGTAGTTTTTTTTTTTTTTTTTTTCTGAAACTTCAAAAATGAGGGATAGTGTAAGATTTTTATTTTTTTTAATTATATTTGCAGTAGCTTGAATTTGGGATAAAACCGTATTGATGTACATTTTTATGCTTCGTGTGAGCTCTTTCATTACTCTCCTGAGTTTTTTGGTGCAATAAAGAATCACCCTGTATATATATATATAAAAATTTTGACTCTAAATTTATCATATGCAAGGATGGAACACGGGCTCAGAATTCATGCCAGAATCTGTTTAAAAAATTTCTCTACCTATAATATCGTTGATTTAAGAAGTAGAAAATTTTCTTACATTGATAGTGGTATGAATTCTGCGCCCGTGTTCCATCTCTGCAGATAGAAAAAGAATTAAAGTTAAAAATAACTTATGTCACCAACTTATAAATAAAGGGATCCTTATTTATTGAGAAATTTTAAAATAATCAGAAACAAAATTAACAAAGAAATTAAATGCCCACCCACCCACCCCCAATATATATATATATATATATATATATATATATATATATTTAGTTACAAGGTTTCCACTGATTGTTGACAACTTAGTACCTTTTGGCTACCGGAAAATTTTATTATTATTATTATTATTTTATTATTATTATTATTATTATTTTTTTTTTTTTTTTTTACTTTATCAGTGAAGACCGTTACAATTCACTGTTTTAAAAATATAATTTTTTCTAATAAATTTTTCAGGTAGCCGAACAGGTATAGAACCAAATGTTCTCACTCGTCATTTTTTTGGGCCCCGGAACTTTCGAAGAGCATTTTCTTTTTAAAGAATTTTTTTGACTTTCATTAATATAGGATTTTTTTTTTTTTTTTTTTTTTTTTTTTGAAATCTTAATTTGACCTTAATAATAATTCGTACAATCCTTGAATTTTCTTTATTTTCTGTACCAGTAATATTATAAAGCAATTTTTGATGTACGAAATCCTCAAAACTTAGGAAGTAAATTGTGTAAAAAGGCTGGTGGAAGACGAAGAGTCCTTAAAAAAAAGCGTGGCAGTACGAACCATGTTAATTAATTGTGGAAAAAAAAAAAAAAAATATATATATATATAGTTTCCGCCGCTTATAAAAATCACATTCGTTCTGAGTCAAAGTGATTTTATTAAGCGGCTGATTTTTATATCCGGCGAACGTTCCTGTACTTAAAGAAAAGGTATTACTTCCCTGAATTTGGAAAGAAACTTCAAAAGGTAACGAATAATGGAATTAGTAAACAATATTAATTAATTTTTGATAGATAATGAATTAATTGCTTCTTCGATATAATTAAATTAAACGCATTCCAAGTTCCTATGCACTTCCGTTTGGGGAAAATCATCATTACTTTACCAAAAGTTCACGCTGTTATTATAAATTTAAAATCTTTCAGTTTAAAGCTCATTAATTATAGTAATTTCAAAATAAGAACTAGAAATTGCCTTTTAATAATTAGAAATTTAAAAAATATATGTATCATTTCAAATCATATTTGTTACTTATTACAGTGCTTTGAAGAATACGTTCCTTAAAACTGTTACAGAGACATAGATGCCAATATTTTAATTTATTCCGGAGTACTTTTAGCCCCGCCTTTATTTCGCGCCACTTTATTTATAGAAAAATTTTCTCCAATATATAACTTCGATAAAATAAGTCAAAATTACTTTAAAAAAATAAGTGGTACGAATTAAAGGCGGGGCTAAAAATACTCCGGAATAAATTAAAATATTGGCAGCTATGCAGAGATAAGTTATGGGGCGTGTTTAATTTGTAACTGTGCCGCAAGTTTGAAATCTTCGACAATGAGCGATAACGGTGGGTTTCTTGTGCTTTAATTTTGTTTTCTATTAAAAAAGAAAAAAAAAATCACAATCTAAATTTAAAAAAAATTTAGTGTGCATAAATGATATTTTTGGCTGCTGAGGAGATATATTTGAGTTTATTAACCGGCGATGCTAATTTTATTAAGCGGCGGTTTGTATTGATATTATTCAGGTCCTGGCAATTTGATCACATTAAGCGGCTGATTTTACTAACCAGTGAATTTATTAAGCGGCGGTTACTGTATATATAAAATAAAATACTATTACAAATTTCCGGTGTCCATAAAAGTGACGAGTGCGAACTTTGTAGTAATGTTTTCTGTAACTGTGATAGCAGAAGCTTATGGAAAATATTTAGAATATTAAGGGTGGTTTTAAAAGAAAAGCAATATTGGTTCTAATACATAGAAGGAGATAATTCCGGAGGGAAAAAAATAGAAAAAACATATAATATATTCAGGGACCGATTTACTCACTTTGAGGCCCAGGGCACTCATGTTCAATGGGCCCTTTTCCTCATACTTTAATATTACAAAAAACAAAACAAATCTCATATTTTTGATCCACACGTTTAAAAATTTGAATTTATTTTTCATTTCATTGGTGCGCTCTTCGGATTTAGTTAGCCTGTAAAAGTTTGGAATGCAGTATCAGTAGGATGTAGTTTTATTTGCGTTTAGCGAAAATATTGCATTTTTTTTCAATGAACTGATAGTTTCCTTGACAGATCATACCACTGATGTATATAACAGTGCAGTAATACCTCCATCCATTGACGAAAAAACAAAAAACAACGATCACTATAGCAAAATTTGAAAACTTTTCATTTTAAGTATTTTTTTTTTTTTAACGCATGATGGAATTTCTTGGAGGCCCCTTCAGTGTAAGGGCCCAGGGCACATGCCCCTAATGCCCTGCCTTAAATCAGGCACTGCATATATTAATGAATTTAATAATTATTTTGTTAATATTGGAACAAATTTAGTTAGAGATGGTATTGATAACAATGATAGAGCTTCTTATAATTTAGACTATCTGGCATATGAATACACAAACTAGAACTAGTAACTCTTTTCATCTTTATAAAATTGTTGAGAACGAAATGTACGATGCAATTGATAAATTAAAAGAATAATAAAGGACCAGGACATGACACATTTTAATAATTTTAACATAACATACACGTTAAAATTATTAAAATGCGTAAAACTGACTAAAGTAATCTTGTCTTTATATAATAGTATTTTAAGAGAAGGTGTTGACCATGATTCTATAAAAATTAGTAGAACTGTACCTATATATAAAAAGGGAGATCCTAAGGTTCTAACAAATTATAGGCCTACTGCAAGTGCAATTATTTCTTTCTTTGCTAAAATACTTATATATATATATATATATAACTTTATTTTTTATTTATTTATTTATTTATTTATTTTTTTTTTTTTTGAGAAGTTTAATTTATTACATTTTAACCAGTATGGTTTTAGAAAGAATCTATTGAATTGGTTATTCTCAGAACCATCAATTACACACAAAGATTTTCGATGATAGGGAAATAATTATAGGATTATTTCTAGATTTAACAAAAATCTTTGACATTATTAATCATGATAAATTACTGAAAAAATTAGAAAATTATGGAATAAGTGGAAATGAAATTAAATTACTTTATAGTTATTTAGATAACAGAAAACTATATGTATAGAACCATCGATACAAATCTAATCTCTTAATTAATAAAATTGGTGTCCCATAAGTGTCGGTTATGGGGTCTTTACTCTTTCTAATTCATTTAAATACATTTTTTCAAATCACTCAGACACCTTTATAGTACCTTATGCGGATGATACTTCAGTCTCTATAAAAAGTAATAATTGCCATACCCTAATAAATAATTTTGAAATTTAATTACCTCCGACATTTAAATGGTTTTGTAAAAATGGACTACTTATGAATTATAATAAAACTAACATTATTTTTTCTTTTATAATAAAAACAAACAATTAAATAAAAGTAATATTCAAATTGATAGAAATACTATAATGCATACTGAGATAGCTAATTAAAATTTTCTTTGAGTGTTGATTTATGATAAACTTTATTCGAATCAGCATGCTAACCATATTTGTAATTTTTTTTTTTTTTTTTTTTTTTTTTTAATATATATATTCCCTTTGTTCCACTATTTAAAGATAAAATTTGTGACATACAGTAGAACCTCGATCATCTGAACCTCGATTAACCGAAACTCCTCTCCGTTAACCGAAGTCGGTTTCTTCTTCACTTTTTTTTTTTTTCACTTTCTACTATCATCCAAAGTTTTCTCTTAACAAACATGCATTTTTAAAGGGTTTTTTTTTTTTTTTTCATTCCTTTTGTATGCAAGTCGTCTTTTCCAAACTACGAATGCTGATAAATATTTTGGAATTTCCTTTTTTAGAATTCCTTCTCGCAAGTCAATTCTCGGTATGAGTGTACTCTTCCCACTTTCAAACGTCCCTGTTCTAAACAAAAACACACCCCATTTCGAAATGTGGAAGGTCATTCTGCCAAGTCCCAGAACAATCGAATGTTATTGCACCCTCTGATTGTAAGCAAGTGCAAAGAACCTAACCTCTTTTGTCATCTCAAAAACAGAGAAATTTTCATTGCAACAGAATTTCAAAATTTTTGCCACTTTGTGTCACTTATGATTCCTCGGAACGCATGCTTTTAAGAAAACTTCGGGATAGAGCTGCACGGCAAAGGATGGCCAATTTACACCAGATCAAGCTTCCATTTAAACCATTATGAGATTTTGTTTCAGAAATAAATTTTTTTTCATTTATTTGACAGTTAAAATAGTTATAATAACAGTTCAATGACGATACTACGTAATAAAATAGATGACAGGGGTCGTACTCTCCGCCCTTTTTCAGGACACACTTAAGAATAAGAAATTTTCTCCTATTTTGCCACTAGTAATTTCATGCAGAAATTTTTATCGTACTTTTTATAGAAATGTCTCCAGATTAATCTGGTTAGAGATCATCGTAAAAAAATAGTGGTAGGAATAGAGGCAGAAATTTGTCATATTTGAGAGTGTCCTGAAAATAGGGCGGAGAGTACGACCCTTGAGATGATTATTGATGAATTCTCGATTATCTGAAGTAGGTTCGGTCCCAATTACTTCGGATAATCGAGGTTCTACTGTATTTACGCAGGTGAATCGGTACCATGCAGCAGGCACTTTGCTTTTATAAAGTTTTATTTATTTATTTTGTAATGAAAATAGTGGTATAAAAATAACAAAAAAAAAAAAAAAAAAAAGACGCCTGTGGCAGCCCTGTTATGGGGTTTCAATATGGAGACAAACAGTTAACCCTTTAAAGTTCACTACATACATACATACATACTTGCCAACCATCTCATTAATAAGCGTAAAATTGTTAACGCCCCTTGAAAAAAACGCCCTTTTTTCCACACCACTTTACCTTTAGAGTAATTCTCCCCGAACAGTGTTACGATTAATTAAGACTAAATTACTCTAAAAAATGACTGGTGTGAAAAAAAATGCGGATACTAAAATTTTTACGCTTCATAATGAGGTGGTTGGCAAGTATGTACATATTTCCTTTTGAAAACTGTGAAATTAATTTAAAAAATGACTTTTAGACGCATCATTGATCATAAATATAAAAATGAAAAAAAAAAAACAACAACAAAAAAAAAAATTAGAACTTTTTATTTTTCTGAAATTTAGGGTTTCACAGTGAAACCAATGAACGGTAACGGGCTATTTTTTCTCTTTAAACAAACTAATATAAAAGTTGCAGAGAATAAATCAGATTCTTTAGAAATATAAAACATTTATATTTTGACTTAATTATTAAGAAATTCAAATAATGATTTATTCAGAAAAGAAGCAAGTGCAGTGTAAGCAGTGTCACAGCACCAGACGCCTAGCCAAACATTGTTGCTACAGTTCTGGCTTTATTATTTAATTTTTTACTTTATTTACAAATTTACGAATTTATACATAAAATTAACTGTACGTACTCATTGTTTTACCAGAAGAAAAACTTTATATTCCTAACTGCTAAATGTTTAGTACCTATAAATTATTTTAAAAGAAAAAAATATATATATAAAGATATATATCCACAATCTCTCTCTCTCTATCTCCTTATATTATTAAAATCTGTACGCGTGTGTGTTTTTGTCTGTGTGTGTGTGTGTGTGTCTGTGAGAAACGGCTTGAAACGGAAAAGGCTCCGCCGCTAACGGTCGCACGGACTTCGAACAGGTACCGTCGGACAGAAAATTTATCGCAGATGTACGATATGTAATTTGCTAAACGATGCGACCCTAATTAGCGGAGATATTAATTAAAATGTCAACCATTGTCTAACGAAAAATGACCCAGAATTCATGATTAAATGCTTAAAAAGCGACATTTTTACGGAAAAGGTGGAAAATAAATTAGAAATATCAGTCGTATTGTTACAAACAAGATACCATTGGAAAGGGCTTTTTTTTCTTAAACCGATGGTTTAAACGGCTTATCGATCGGACAATTAGATTTTTTAAAATTAACTAAACTATAAAAAAATATTGGCAACAAATCACAAGAATCTTAGCTTTGCAGACTTTTCGTCTACAGCAGTCTTCAACGGAAACACATCTGGTATTTAATGAAGTCGTACTACGATTAAAAATTGCAAATTTCTATTTTCTTCAATTTTTCAAATTTTACACATTTTATTTAGTATATAATATTTACACCACAAAACAAACTTGCATTTCAAATTTCATCGATTTTCGTCAATAAACAAAAGATTTACATTTTAATTGCAAATTAAATTTTATCTTTACACGCCGGACATTTTTGCAATATTCTAATACGCGTATTTCAATTTCTAATTACGATTGATTTATTTTTTATACATCATACGAAAGATATTTTAAAGTTCTTTTACATAATTCAAAGTTTTCAACAGATTTACACGTTTTGAGGTCTCCTGAATCAGTGTTCTTTCATGGCGCTGTAATATTTTCAAATTTCAATATTTCGATTTCTAATTATGATTAAATTATTTTTAATACATCATTCGAAAGATATTTTAAAGTTGTTTTAAATTATCGAAAATTTTCACCAGATTTACACGTTTTGAGGTGTCCTGATTCAATTTTCTTTTATGGCGCTGTAATATTTTCAAATTTCAATATTTCAATTTCTAATTATGATTAAATTATTTATAATGCATGATTCGAAAGATATTTTAAAGTTCTTTTATATTATTCAAAGTTTTCAACAGATTTACACGTTTTGAAGTGTCCTGAATTCGTTTTCTTTTGTATCTCAGCTACTAATTAAAATAATTTCATAAGTAATACATCATTGGAAAGCTTTTTTGAATTGGAATCGAACAGTGGAATACAGAAATTTGTACCGCCAGATGGCGCTGTAATATTTTCAAATTTCAATATTTCAATTTTTTATTATGATTAAATTATTTTTAATACATCATTCGAAAGATATTTTAAAGTTCTTTTAAATTATCGAAAGTTTTCACCAGATTTACACGTTTTGAGGTGTCCTGAATCAAATTTCTTTTATGGCGCTGTAATATTTTCAAATTTCAATATTTCAATTTCTAATTTGGTTTAATTATTTTTAATACATCATTCGAAAGATATTTTAAAGTTCTTTTATATCATTCAAAGATTTCAACAGATTTACACGTTTTAAGGTCTCCTGAATTCGTTTTCTTTTGTATCTCAGCCACTAATTAAAATAATTTCATAAGTAATACATCATTGGAAAGCTTTATTGAATTGGAATCGAACAGTGGAATACAGAAATTTGTACCGCCAGATGGCGCTGTAATATTTTCAAATTTCAATTTCTAATTATGATTAAATTATTTTTAATACATCATTCGAAAGATGTTTTAAAGTTCTTTTAAATTATCGAAGGATTTCACCTGATTTACACGTTTTGAGGTATTCCTGAATCAGTTTTCTTTTATGGCGCTGTAATATGCGCAGAGCGCACGGGGCTGCGCTGCCGAAGGCAGTGGGGACCCGGTGCGAGTTTTTACCCGATGAGAAATGATTTTTTTTAGGGGGCACGGAGGGTCAGGGAAGAAATACGCGCGCGGAGTGCGTGTATCCCTTAAGTTGTGCGCACGCGACTACGCTGCCGGAGGCAGTGGGGACCCAGTGCGAGATTACCCCATTTTGCGAGGTTCCATCCTTTTCCCGATCAGAAATGATTTTTTTTTTTATGGGGCACGAAGGCTCAGGAAAGGAATACGCGCGCGCAGCGCGTGTATTCTTACAGTTGTGCGCGCGCAGCGCGCACGGGACTGCGCTGCCGAAGGCAGTGGGGTCCCAGCCCGACTTTTTACCCAATCAGAAATGATTTTTTTTTTTTTTTTCTTTTCTTAACACTAAAAGTTTCTGTTAGTGATTCATTAATTTTAGTGATTTATTTGAAAATACTGACCCGCTAGCGGGCGAAGCTCGCTAGTATATATATAATATATGCCGTTTACGCACTATAGCGCGTAAATTACGCTAAAACTCGGAGGCAGGACGCGAAAAATTTATTGTGGCGGGTCCCAGGGAACGCGTAATTTTCGCTTTTTTTTTTTTTTTTTAAGTCTCGATAAGAAAATTATCAGTTAAAATGTGCCGATACATTGAATCGCATCGCTGCGTTCTAAGTTTGTTGGAAGAAAACAAAACAAATGAACCGGATGAACGAACGTGATTACAGGAACATTACATTATGATCATGTCTGTATTAACATTCAAGAAACTTTATTATTAAGAAAACCTAAGTATTAAAAAAAAAAGTAGTATGCTTGCTGTGCTAAGCAAAAAATATTTTTGCTAATGTCAGAATGTTATTATTATTACTATCATAGTAATTTCGTTTACAGATAAGCAAGTACAATTCTTTTATTTTTTTTCTCTGATACATTATTTAAGTTATCAGTGCAGTTTGTTGGTAAGTTGTTTTCGTGTTAAAGGAGGGTGGGGAACTTTGAATTTGAAGTGGAATGTGTAACTAAATTTTGTAACCAATCTGCTTATCAAATAACTCCACTCTTCTAAAAAAAAAAAAAAAAAAAAAAATCTCATTTTATTCTATTAATGCTAATAATTTCGAGGAATTTTTAAAAATGTTTCTAGTTAAAATAATAAAAATAATAATAACTAGCTATTACACTATATTTTCTCTCTCTCTCTCTTTTTTTTTTTTTTTTTTTTTTTTTTTCCGGTTCCAGAGCACATTGAGCCAGTGTTGGGCATAATTGATTAAAAAGTGATTGAATTACAATTAAATTACAATTATAATTATTTTACTGTCAATTGATTAACAAGTAAATTGATTACAAATAAATTGAATTATTACAAATAAATTAAATAAGCAATTCAATTTATTTATAATCAATTATTTATTAACTAATTGACAGTAAAATAATTATAATTGTAATTCAATTACTTTTTAATCAATTATGCCCAACACTGCATTGAGCTAAATGTTTTCAGTTATTTCTTAAAAGCAAGCACCTCCTACATAATATTAGTTTTAAGACAATCTAAAAAAGAGCTAGTTGAAAATTCCTAAAAAAATGTTTTCCGTCTGCAATAAGATAAAATTTTAATTTATATCTGTAATATTATAAATTTATTTATGTGGGGATCCATATTTTGAAAAAAGGACCCAGATTTTTGAAACTCATGGGACTCAGAGACCCATGATTTTGAAAGACTAACGGCATCACTTATATATATATATATATACACAGTATACGTCCAAAAATCCGTACACCTCGGGACCAAAAACTGTACCAATTTTTAAATTTTGCGGATTTTAGGTTTTTTTTTTTTTTTTTTTCCTTACATATCTGAATTAGAATTTTTATGATACAATGGTTTAAAAATGATAGTGATATAAATAGTTATGTAAAATATGCCTAGTATTAAAAAATAAATAAAGAGTAATAAATGATGCAAGAAGTTTTGTATTGTATATATATTTTTTCTTTTTTCAATTAACAAATAAAAATTTGCTCTATAATGTAAAATGCAAAATTTAAGTATAAAAACATTTGATACAATTGACTTGATCATAATAAAAAGAAAAAGAAATATACTTAGAAATATAATTTTTTTTTTTTTTTTTTTTTTTTTGCCTTTTTTCAGTCATTGAATAGTTATTTTTTCAAACACAAATATGTTCTTTGATACCTAGACCTCAATTAAAATTGCATTTCCTTGTCTCATTCGATTCAGTATCTAAAAAATATCACCATTGAATTAAATGCTACCTTGATATATATATATATATTTTTTTTTTTTTTTTGAGTCTTTACTGTGAATTTCATTTGTTTATATTGATTGTAATGTGCGGATTTCTAGGAGTCTACTGTATATGTAGACTCCCAGAATCTTTCCTTTTTTTTTTTTTTTTTTTTATTGAATCTTTTTGATTTGTAGTTTTTCCTATATACGTAAAGACAATTAATCCCTTCCCGTCCCCCTGAAGTGCAGTTCAAACAGGTAGAGCTTGAAATGGCCAACGCAGTTGCACATTTTCTGACACCTGCAAGCGCAGTTGAAATACACCGATGATATCAGTGTAGTAAACTGTATTGTCTTAATCGAACTTTAGAAATTTTGAATCCTGTTTTTTTGTAATTTTAATCATTTGAAGACGAACAGTTTAAATGTTAAATTATATAAAATCACTTTCCATTATGTCTGTGTTTTTTCTTGTCATAATTTAATTAAAAGAGTGTATTAGTTAAAATATAAATTAAAAATCTATCTAAAGTGAATATTTTAGAGGGTAATAAATACGATGAAAATTAGCCATTCGTCATCAGTAACTCACTAAGTAACTTCTCTTTTTAATTTTTTGCTGTACGATCATATATATATTGTTGTTTATTTATAAATCAAAATTTGATTGGTTTTGTGCAAAGGGCAGGGATGGAACACGGGCGCAGAATTCATACCACTATCAATGTAAGAAAATTTTCTACTTCTTAACTCAGCGATATTATAGGTACAGAAATTTCTTCAACGGATTCCGGTATGAATTCTGCGCCCGTGTTCCATCCCTGAAAGGGTTAACATTTACTTTTATGTGTGTTTAGTATGTTTTATGGTGAAAACTTACTAAACACATAAAAAATTATTCTGTTTATTTATTCATTAAATTTTAGTTAGAAAAATTGATGTTTTAATTTAATAAAGTTGTTTTTTGTAATTACAATCAAGTTTTGTTTAAAACTAATGGAAAGTCATATCTAGCAGCAACAAGTTTTAAAGGATTAAATAAAGCGAGTTGGAGCTTATTCTTGTTTATCCGATTTTTAAATAGCAAACGTTTTTATGGTTTTAATATTAGAAAAATTGCGCTTATATATTTATATGCAATGCAGTTTTGAAGTTAATTAAATTTATAGGCATTAACATATGAAATTTAATATTATTTTTCACGTAAAAGTTAAATTTTCTCAGAGTTTAAATTGTAATAAATAATTAAATCTTCTAAATTTTATTTATTTAATTATTTCAGTCATAATAATATCTCAGTAAATTTTAAATACTCTACTTTCAGAAGCAAATGAATTGAATGTTATTTATCACCCCAACTTTTTTTGTATTTGCTTAAAGCACATTTTAGTGTAACATGATTTCAGTCTTTTACAAGTTAACAAAAACTCAATAATCTAAGTCTTCAATAAAATAAAGTAATTAAAAAGGAATCGATACTCAATAATTACAGTTCAATAATCTGATGCAAATTTAGTAAAATAATTTTAATGCTGTAATTAAATCTTTTTAAAAATAAGTGACCAGTCATTACTGAATAATTGAAATTAATTTAAAAAAAACTAATAACTAAGTAAAAACGAAAGTAATTATTTATTTATTTTATTTTAGTATACAGCCATAAGACAGTTCATCTAACATGCATATTATAAAAAAAATTTTTATAAACAAATTTAGTCCATTTTAAGGATATTTTTTTTTTTGCTTTTTGTTCAGTCTCTTTCGTTCTTTTCTTGACAGAGGTTTGGTTGATTTTGTCTTTTTAGGCTGTTTCACTTTTTCATTTACTGCTGGTTTAGCCTCTTCTTTTTTGCAGGATTTTTGTTTTGGGATCAATCCTCGAATATATCTTCTCATATTGAAGACGTAGCCCTGAAAAATGAGTTGTAATTAGTACATTTATTCGCAAATATCCGTACAGTGTAAACAAAAACGATAATTTGAATTAGGACCTCCTGATGTATATACAGTCATTTGCAAAAGTTTAAGACCAGTGGTCGATTTTCAGTATTTTAACACATTGCATCATTTGCGTAGATTATTGCGTCATCTCATGTGCTGATTACAACATACACATTCTATTGCTATAAATAAAGGTGGCCGGCACGTTTATCGCCATTAGTTTATTTGATATATTCGCAGACGGTGCTTTTGTCTAATTATTATAATGTGTGAAAAACCTTCACTTATTAAAAACAACGAGATATATTAAGGGTTACATACAAACGGAACGCTTGCAAATTCGATGACGTAAATTTTGCAATTTTTTTTGCAAATACAGTCGGCAGCAAAAGTATCCGAGCACTAGCGAAAATTCCTATGTAAAAAAAGTACACTTAATTCAGTTTTGTTAAATAAATCCTTGTCAAATCCTGTTCTTAGTCAGTCTAAGCACACGATTCGACAAGAATTTATTTAACAAAACAGTGTTAAGTGTGCTTTTTTCACATAGGAATTTTTGCTAGTGCTCGGATACTTTTGCTGCCGACTGCAGTCATAGATTTGGAACGCTTGCAAACGGCTTTGCAACTGGAAGTGTTTCATTTGTATGTACCCCTAAGTAGGGTGATAAATGGTAACCCTTGAGAAGGTGCAAGATGAGTCATGTGACTTGATCCCCTAGCACGTGCGTATTTGGTGGTTTCCTTGGATACAGTTTGTTTTCAATGAATTTCTATGGCTACTGCTTGGAGATAACTGCCAATGTTTGTGTTTACTTACGTAATTAAACTTTTTTTTTTTTTTTTTTTTTTTTTTTTTGTTCTAAATCATTTTTGTTTTATTTTACTTCTTTTTATTTCCTGTAGTCAAAATTTAACTGACAAAATATTTAAAAAAAAAATGATTAATTGCTGTTAAATTTAGCTCTTGTAAAAGTTTATTTTTTCTTTATAAACACTTTTAAACTTTGTTGGGAAATGATGAAAGAAACAGTATTTTATTATTTGATATAATGTGAAATATGTGAAAAATTATTTTAAAAACAATTTATTTCGGTCATAGGACTCTCGTGTTACCTAATAATAATGATAATTTGCTTAACTGAAATTTTAAATTGGCAGAAAAGCGATAAAGGGCCAAACATAGCAACCTATTGGACCAAGTCACGTGATTCGTCTTGTACCACGGAAAGCCAATCCTTCATCCATTGAATCAGCACTCTACTTTATATATCTCGTTGGTTACAAAAAGGTCAGAAATATTAATCCTGCATAAAACTGGATTTTCTGAACGTCATATAAGTTCGAGGGTAAATGTGAGCAAGACAATTGTGCATAAAGCTATAAGTAAATTTAAAATTTCGGGAAAATTTGTGGACCTTGAGAAGTGGTCGTCCTAGAAAAACGATTGCACGTGATGATAATGTGGTACGAAGGAAGATCGTACGAGATCCAAGAATCTCCTGCAATACGATTAGGCCTGAATCATTCGCCGCCATTTGTCCGTCATTGCTAAAACTAAGATTATTGTATATGACTATTATATGAGATTATATAAGACTATTATATAATACTCTTAGGTTTGGCAGTGACGAACTACCATATAAGAATATTATATGTATATGAGACTATATAAGACTATTATATAGTAATCTTAAGTTTAGCAATGACGGACTTGACGTACAAATGGCGGCGAATGATTCAGCCTGTTATATAGTAGTCTTAGATTAGACATTCTCTAGGTGCAAAAAGGCACCAACGTCAGTTTGAGTACTATTTGAAGACGTTTGGCCAAAGATTTTGATTTATCATCCCATAAATCTGCAAGGAAACCTCGACTTACACTGTAAAAAACGAACATGCTAGATTACATCACAATGTGCGGGTAAAAAAATCTCCAGCACCATGTGCGGTAAATTTCAAGTGTGATGTAAATTAATGCGTGCTTGATGAATTGTCAAAGAGGCTGTTGTAATTTTACAACATGCTGTGTTGTATTAAAAAAAAAAAAAAAAAAAAGGGAGGTGGGTTATATTAAGTTTTTTTTTTTTTTTTTTCTTTCCTCCTTTATTTCAATCTGTATGTGTTTTAATTTTTATTTATTTTTAAGTTATATTTGTTTTACGTTATTTATTTCAACTTTATTATTCTGTCAGTATAAGTTTGAAGATGTTATGAATTTTTAATATGAAATATAATACCTTTAAAAGCTTTCAATAAATTCTATTTTATGAATGAATATTAGAATCGTAATACAGTAACGACTTCTTTTCAAAATAATAATATTTAACCATTTATATATATATATATATATATATATACAAAAGTTTTATTAACAACTTATATTACTATTACTGTAAAAAAAAAAATAAAAAAAAAAAAAAAAAAAATGTATGCATAAATTTTTAGTTTACTAAAGAAATATTAAATTAGTCAAATCAGAAGCATTATATTTAATAAGTACTTTAAATAATAAAAATTGCTTTAATATTTTTAGAACGCATGAAAATTAAAATGACAGTTTTCCAATGCTTCATTAAACTATATTTTGTGGCATACGAATATCTGTGCAATTTTAGCAAATGTATTAATTTTACAGGAAAAAAAAAAAAAACTTGATCAATACATTCTACGTAACAAACTACAACGAAATTATCTGAAAAAGCGAACAAAATTTAAAAAATAAAATATAATCATGATACATAAAATTTATAAAGAAAACTTGAAATTGAAAGAAACAAAAACAAAATAAATAAATAAAAATGCTGTAATGAAATGCTAAAAATCGCACAAAAATTTCATATATTAAGTATTGCTTAAATAATGTTCTTATTTTGAATGCCATAATATTTTTCAGAATTAAAAACTAAAAT
This sequence comes from Salticus scenicus, assembly GCA_963930645.1. Taxonomy (NCBI): domain Eukaryota; kingdom Metazoa; phylum Arthropoda; class Arachnida; order Araneae; family Salticidae; genus Salticus; species Salticus scenicus. The sequence goes on along the minus strand of OZ005657.1, from coordinate 88,707,976 downwards.
ATCATTACCCCCCCCCCCCCCTCCCCCCAATAAGTAATTGTAATTTAAATCATTTTTAAAATAAATTTGTCTGAAAATGTTGGGGTTTAACAGCTTTATTTCGCGAGGAAATAATTACTGTGTTGGAAATTTTAATACTCATAATTCAAATGCAGTTTCATGAGAGAGAGCTTTTAATTAAGATCAGATTTTATTAATAAAACACAGACCCTTATGAAACTTATATTGGCAGATTTAAAAAAGAGAAGAAATAAAACCAAAATTTAAACAATTATAATACTAATCTGGGCTTCGCTTCTCCATTTTTTGCGTTTCCCGTTTATCATAGCGGAAGGCGTAAGGCATAACGTAACAAATATTTAAAAGTTTCAGTTTATGTTTGAAGCTTATTCGCGTATCTGTGTCACATGACTCTTTGGCGTCATAGTGAATGTAAAAAAAACAGCATGTTTTGCTTGAAAATTTTTTACAGCACGATTGCTTGATTTTATCACATCACAAGATGAGTGATATTCGTTGTAATTTTACAATTTTTTTTTCAGTGTAATACAAGTATGAGAAAGAAACGACTGACTTTCCCCAGACAATATCAGAATTGGGCAGTACAACAGAGTGAAGTAGGGTCTTCTTTTCGGATGAGTCAAGTGTGTAGCAGTTTTCTGCACGTGCTACAAGTGTTGCTGCCCAAGGGATAAAGATATGATGAGAGATATACAATTCAAATTGTGAAACGTACTTCAACTTCAAGCCAAATGATATGGGGTGCAATGTCTGTGTCCGGTACTATTAGTCTGTATTTTGTGCCACCTAAAACCACTATGAACGGAAAGCGTACCTTAATTTGTTATGTGAGAGGTTGAAGCTTCATATGCATGTTCATAAATGTTCAATTTCCATGCATGATGGGGCTCCGTGTCACAGGGCGAAGTTTGTCAAGAAATATCTGAGGGCACAGAAAATCAAAGTGCTTGATTGGTCAGGTAACAGCCCTGATTTGAATCCAATAGAGAATCTGTGGTGTATTGTGAAAAATAAAGTCACCAAAAAGCAACCATCCACTGCTACGGCACTTGTTGAAGCAATAAAGCATGTCTGGTCCACAGACATTTCTAAAGCTTACTTCAAGTCTCTTTTTTATAGCATGCCTAAGAGGATTTCCCAACGCACAAGTTATTAAAAGCAAAGGAGGTTCTACAAAATACTGACTTTAATTATAGTAAATAACCATGTACAGTCTATTTTGTTCTTTTACATGTAAAATATGTATGTTATATTTGCGGAATTACATTAAAACTGATTGTTCTATGGGTGGTCTTAAACTTTTGCAAATGACTGTAATTAGGGTAGTAACTTCGACCATATACATCATTCATGCATTTTGAAAAAGGCTGAAATAATTTTAACAGGAGCAAAAGATGATCATGCCAAGATTTAAGACTCGATATTTTGGTTTAACATACTGACACATGTACCAAAGCAAGCGTTTATGTGATCTGATAATCATTTATGAACAGGTTTGCTTATTGAGTGAGGTCAATAGTACAGTGTACAGTATTTGTGCAGTATGCTTATGAACCTACTTCGATTTTTGACTTGGTGTCTTTTTACTCTAGTTAAAATTCAGCCTTTTTATATAATATGTATTTAAAAAATTACGCAAGCTATTTATTAATGTATAGTTTAGTAAAGAAATTATGATATATGCTTGTTATGTAAAGCATATGTTCAAAAGAATTTTCCAAAATAGTAATACTTTATTGTTACATTAATAATACAAAACTCGTTCAGTAAAATTTGTATTAAAATTAATTTGAAACGACCCATTAATAATTCTGTGTATATTAGAAAATCATAACACTTATGAACCCAGCCAGATCAATGCAGGATCATTATTATACTCAACGATTTTTTTAACTGCCAATATTTGAATGCTTATTTTTTATTTCTGCGATGGCACTTAAAATATAGTTTATAAGTGACTGGCAAATTGTGCTTGGTTAAAGACATATTAGTTGATTATTCTTTCACTAGCTATTTTCACTAACAGGAAAAAATCGGGCTTTAAGCTACGTTAATGCACTCATCGCCGTAAAAGGAGATGCACAACAACAGAGTTTTCAAAATGGAACGAAATTTTATGTATGAGGATGAAACGTTTATAAAAATGATTTGATTACAGTCGGCAGTAAAGTATCCGAGCACTAGCAATAATCCCTGTCTAAAACAAAAGTACACTTAATACTGCTTTATTAAATAAATCCTTGTCGAGTCATATTCTTAGTCAATCTAAGATAATAATTCGACAAGGATTTATTTAATAAAATAGTATTAAGTGTACCTTTTTGATATCGGAATTATTGCCTAGTGCTCGGATACTTTTGCTGTTGACTGTACATTATTAAAACAGAAGAATCGTTTGTTACAGGAAGGACTACAAATGAATAAAAGTTCTAGTACCCTATTAGCATATCTATCTCGAATACACTATATGACACAAATGAACAATGGGACACACAGGTGCCGTATGATGTAATGCGTTTTCTAACTCCCCAGGGGCTGTAAGCTTGTCTTTAGTTTCATTAAAAACTCCGAAGGTGCTCAATTTTTTGTCACAAGCGATCAGAGATGCACTCGATTGGTGAAAAATCTGCAGATCAGGCAAGCCAGGAAAATCTGTCAATTTAATGCGGTAGAAAATTTTATGTTGGAAAATGTCTCTTGGGAGCATTCTAATGAGCGGTTACATATTTGGCTGTTGGATATCGTGAGCTTGCTACTGGGATGTTATGATGCAGGAGATTAATCTTGATGAGGACCAGGGGCCATCGTTTACTTGAATGTCAGCAATTCTTGGTTGTGACGTCAAGTTTCGACTAATCCGCAAAAAGTGCTGCAACGATGTGCTTGGAATTGTCTACCCGGCTCTCACTGTCAGCAACTGTCGTCGAGATCTGCCTCAAAAATCTCACTATGTGTACAGCTAATGAAAACGCGGTCCTGATAGTGAGATACAGTCAATATATTGGCTATTTTCAATAAAAAACTGATTAATTAAAAAACAAAAATATGTACAGTCGGTAACAAAAGTATCCTAACACTAGCAAAATTTCCTATATAAAAGAAGTAGAGTTAGTACTGTTTTGTTAAATAAATTCTTGTCTAATCATGTTCTTAGACTGACAAAGAACATGATTCGACAAGGATTTATTTAACAAAACAGTACTAACTCTACATTTTTTATATAGGAATTTTTGTTAGTGTTCGAATACTTTTGTTACCGACTGTACAAACGTTATACTTTTTGGTAAGAACATTTAAAACAGTTACTTCTTTGCGGGATTACTATGTACATTTTAATCAGGACCCGACTAAGAAACTCTTGTGCCCAGGGCACAATCCAATTTTTGTGTTTCTCCCCCTCCCGGTCCAGTAGAAATTTGTAATGAGGGCATATATAATATTTATACTCATATAAAAAAATATATATAACATTGGGTTAGAACATGGATTTTAAAACAAATTTTATAAAATTAATAATTACTTAAAAATTAAATAACATTTTATTTAAAAATATGTCACAATTGTTATACATAAATATAACAGCCTTTATGAATAATAGAGTTATATTCGGTGATTTTTCAATGCATATAGAAAAGAAGGATGAGTAAAAGTATTTTTTTTTTAATATCAAGTATAAAAAATTTTATTACTTTTAAAAAAATTAACTTTATGTATTCGTAACTAACTTTTCTAAACTATCAATCTAAACTATAAATATTTTCTAAACTATCAATATTGACCATGTCTTAGAAACTTTAAATTCAATTGATAGTAATATCCAGTTTACATATGAAATAGAAAATAATGGCTCCCTTCCATTTCTTGATACCCTCGTCCCTTGCACTGTAAATGTATTTTCAACCACCGTCTATCGTAAAAATTTTGCAGTCTCCCTTCCTCCCCATGCGCGTTTATGTCACCCACATAACGAAAGAATGGCTGCTATCTATACTTTTGTAAACCGTGCCCTTAATGTTTGTTCAAATCCTATTTTATTAAAATCTGAAATTAAATACCTGAAAGCCGTTGCAATTGACAGAGGTTATGACCCTTCCATTATAGACAAAGCTATCCAAAAATTACAACTCCCTTGTATTTCGTCTACTAAATCAGTCTCTTCTAATAACAGTATTGTTTTACCCTATTTTCCTAAATCCAGTCAAACCATAGCTAAAATTCTCAAACAATATGATTTTAAAATAATATTTCGCCTTCCAATAAACTCACCTTTTCTCAGTTAAAAGATCCCATTGGTATGCATAATTCTTGGGTCATTTATAGTATTTCCTGTCAGTGTGGTTTATCATATATTGGCCAAACTAAACGCAGTCTTAAATTTCGTCTAAAAGAACATATGAATTACGTCCGCAAACAAGAAACCAATAAATCGGCTATTTCTAAACATTGCTGGGAGGAAAATCATAATTTTAAATTTAATCCAGTTAAAATAATTTGCAGACTTTCACCGTTCCCTATTTGTCTGATTGTTGGAAATTTTACATTCAGTCCACATTTTCTTAATTTTTCTACTGTTTACACAGCTAACATTCCTAATTTCCTATTGGCCACACTCCCCACCTTTCCCGTAATCCTATTGGCTGAACTAAATTCGGTCCCTCTCCTATATATACGAGCACTTCTCCAGATTCAGAATACTTTTTGCACGGAAGACGGTACGCTTAATGCCATCGAAACAGCTGTATGCATCTCAAACATTTTTGTTTGGCGTTTCTGACGTAGTAGTTTATTCGGGTTTTAATATCAATCTCTGTAACTATTATTGCTCTGCAACACATATATAATTAATTTTTCATGTCAAAAAACAAGATTACTGTACGAATTTTATATCATTAAAATGTAATACTGTTTATTAAACTTTTTCGTATTAATTAAAAACATATTGTGTAAAATTTTGCGCCCACTATGATTTTCGTGCCTATGACCCCTACCCCTAGTGCCCGTGTGATAATCAGGCCCTGATTTTTATCATTACTTTTAAAAATATTTGATAAGAAAATTCACGAGTGAGAAAAGATGTATGAATTTCAACTTAAAGCAGCAAGTACAGTACTAGAAAAAACAGTCTAAATTTAAATAATAATGAATAAATATCTAAAAATAATCAAAACGTTAAATTCTAAGCTAAACGATGTGAATTCATCGCCCATCATAACTTAAGTATTGTAAAAATTTCATTGTAAGACCTTCTTCACTTACCGTCGCCGGAAGCCCAAGCCAATCTTATTCTATTGAAAATTTTCTTTCCTTATAATTCATTAACTAATACATGTTTTTAAATTCTGTTTCCATATCCAGAAAATTCACAATTGTTAAATTGATGGATTTTTTTTTTTTAAATATTTTAATGAGTTATAAGTAAAAAAAAAATTTTAAAAAATAAAAAATAAAAAAAATAAAAAAAAACATAAGCATAGGTTATGAACATATGTAAAAATATACAGTCGGCTGCAAAATTATTCGAGCACTAGCCAATAATTCCTATATTTAAAAAGTACACTTAAGACTGTTTTGCTAAGTAAATCCTTGTCGAATCATGTTCTTAGACTGATTAAGAACATGACTCGACAAGGATTTATTTAACAAAGCTGTATTAAGTGTACTTTTTTTTTGGCAAAGATTATTGCTAGTGCTCGAATAATTTTGCAGCCGACTGTAATTAAAGCATTAAATGACAATTTAAGAAACTAATTTCACTTCATGTTGGAAATAAATATAAGTTCGCGAATTTGTGAATGGAAATATAAAGTCAATTAAAACCCGAATAAACTACTACGTCAGAAACGCCAAAAGAAAAATATTTGCGATGCAGACAGCTGTTTCGGTAACCTTAAGCGTACCGTCTTCAGTGCAAAAAGAATCCTGAATCTGGAGAAGTGCTCGTATATATAGGAGATGGACCTAATTTAGTTCAACCAATAGGATTACAGGAAAGGTGGAGTGTGTGGCCAATACGAATTTAGGAATGTCAGCTGTGTAAACGGTAGAAAAGTTAAGAAAATACTGAATGTAAAATTTCCAACAATCAGACAAATAGGGAACAGTGAAATTAAAATTTACAAGGTTTTTAAAATTTTTATAAATATGAAAAGCTTCAAAGAAATCGAGTTCATGAATGGATTTAGGTCTGCAAATTATTTTAGTTGAATTAAATTTAAAATTATAATTTTCCTCCCAACAATGTTTAGAAATAGCCGATTTATTGGTTTCTTGTTTGCAGACGTAATTCATATGTTCTTTTAGACGAAATTTAAGACTGCGTTTAGTTTGGCCAATATATGATAAACCATACTGACAGGAAATACTATAAATTCTCCAAGAATTATGCATATCAATGGGATCTTTTAAGTGAGAAAAGGTGACCTTGCCAACGTAAATTATGTGATAAGTGTCGAGCTGGTTATCAGCCAGGGTAGCTCAGTGGTTAGAGCATCCGCGCGTTCAGCGGAAGGCCCGGGGTTCGATTCCCGGCTCTGGTATTTTTAAAATAGTTGGTAAAAATCAGCCTTATACTCCACTCTATCAAAAATTAATTTCCAGGTTGATGAAATAAATTTCTGAATTGAAATTTCGTGGCCGTTTGGAGTTATGCCATGTTTAAATTTGTCACTTGATGTAGCTGCTTTAATGCAGACTCGGTGACCTTGCCAACGTAAATTATGTGAGAAGTGCCGAGCTGGTTATCAGCCAGGGTAGCTCAGTTGTTAGAGCATCCGCGCGTTAAGCGGAAGGCCCGGGGTTCGATTCCCGGCTCTGGTATTTTTCACATAGTTGGTAAAAATCAGCCTTATACTCCACTCTATCGAAAATTAATTTCCAGGTTGATGAAATAAATTTCTGAGAAAAGGTGAGTTTATTGGAAGGCGAAAATATTTTAAAATCATATTGTTTGAGAATTTTAGCTATGGTTTGACTGGATTTAGAAAAAATAGGGTAAAACAATACTGATATTAGAATAGACTGATTAATAGACGAAATACGAGAGAGCTGTAATTTTTCGATGGCTTTGACTATAATGGAAGGGTCATAACATCTGTCAATTGCAACGGCTTTCAGGTATTTAATTTCAGATTTTAATAAAATAGGATTTGAACAAATATTAAGGGCACGGTTTACAAAAGTATACAAAGCAGCCATTCTTTGGTTAGGTGGGTGACATGAAAGCACATGGGGAGGAAGGGAGAATGCAAAATTTTTATTATAGACGGTGGTTGAAAATCCATTTACAGTGCGAGAGACGAGGGTATCAAGAAATGGAAGGGGGCCATTATTTTCTATTTCATATGTAAACTGGATATTACTGTCAATTGAATTTAAAGTTTCTAAGACATGGTCAATATTGTGACGAGATATGTCGATACGCTTGAAGGTATCGTCAACGTAACTGGGCCAAAAAGGAAAAGATATTTTCTTAAAAATCTTGCTTTCGAAATATCAGCGAGAATTGGGGGAGGGGAACCCATGGCTAAACCTTCAGACTGACGATAGAATTTATTTTGGGAAGAAAAAGTGGTTTGTGATAAACAAATGTGGGTAAGAGAAATTAATTCTTGTATTTCAAAAGATGTGAAATGAAACTCTTTTAATCTATTTTCGAGACAGCAGAGGGCGCCACTTATTGGAACATTAGTGAAAAGAGATTTTACATCAAAAGAAACCATAGTGAGATTAGTGTGAGGGCAGTTTTGAATACTTTTTGCAAATTTTATGGAATTCTTAGCAGTATAACAATTAGCAGCAAGAAGGGGGGGCGTAGGCATTAGAGCACAGTAAATCGGCTGTTTCTAAACATTGCTGGGAGGAAAATCATAATTTTAAATTTAATCCAGCTAAAATAATTTGTAGACATTCATGAACTCGATTTCTTTGAAGCTTATTATATTTATAAAAATTTTAAAAACCTTGTAAATTGTGATTTCGCTGTTCCCTATTTCTCTGATTGTTGGATATTTTACATTCAGTCCACATTTTCTTAACTTTTCTACTGTTTACTCAGCTAACATTCCTAAATTCCTATTGGCCACACTCTCCACCTTTCCCGTAATCCTATTGGTTGAACTAAATTCGGCCCCTCTCCTATTTATACGAGCACTTCTCCAGATTAAAAATTCTTTTTGCACTGAAGACGGTACGCTTAAGGCTACCGAAACAGCTGTATGCATCGCAAATATTTTTCTTTTGGCGTTTCTGACGTAGTAATTTATTCGGGTTTTAATATTCCAACGCCAAGTCTCCTGTTATTATAAAGTCAATGTCATACAAATTCCCCTTTTTTCTCCCCATCAGCAAATAAGAGTAATACCTAATGTGGTAATTAATTCGATTATTTTAAATTGGATTTTAATGAAAGTGTATTATAATTTACAAATCATTTGTATACTTTGTATTTTTGTTGCCTTACCATCCGACAAATTTGCATAAATCCTAGTTTAACTGGCTGTATAATCGACTTTATAATATTTTCTAGGGCCTTATATATTGTTACTAAAATGGAAAGTATGAATATTTAATGTATTAATTAGAAAAGAGAAATAAAACTGTTTTCTTTAATTGAAAAACAATAATTTAAAATTCCTTATATTTTTAATTTTTAATTAAAATCATTATTAATCAAAAATTAAAATTGTAACCTTAAAGATAACTTCCTTTTTTATAAATAAATCATTAAACTATAAGGCAACTTTTAATATAACAAAACAGGTATTTGCTGATAATACGAACATGATACTTACCAAGATTGCACTTATAATTCCAATTAAAAATCCAAAATGCAGACTAAAATAGAATGCAGCAAAAACAGTTGTAAGACATCCTACTAATAGCAACCATGCTATTTTTTTCACCTTAAAAGCCTACAAATACATAAAATTCTATGAAAAAAATAATTCACCTTATTTAAATTTAAATTACATAATGCAAGACATAGAAAAAATAATTTTTGTTAGGACTAATTTTCACTAAATCCCACCTTTAGAGTTTCTGCCAGTATGGCAACATTTGTCGCGGTGTTATCGGTAAATGTCGCCAGACTACATGGGCGACAATTTTGTCGCCTAAATTATTTCATAAACATTTTTTTGTAGTGACGCATTCACCGGTTGGATTGAAGCTTAAGAACTCCTAACCCCCAAAACAGCTGACATGGTAAAAGTTTTTAGACTTATGTGAAAATGACTATTTCAATTTAAAAAAAAAAAATAAATAAATAAAATAAATTTTAGATTCAATATTATGAATATTTGAAACCATTGCTGACAAGTACAAAAAAAGCGAACTAGCTTTTTTGATTTTTCATCGAAAGATAAAGTGGACTTCGCAATGCAGTTCTACAAAATGGGCTTTGTTTGTTTGTTTATTGATAACATATACGTCAGATTTGTACAGTCGGTAACAAAAGTGTCTGAACACTAGCAAAAAATCCTGTGTAAAAAAAGTACACTTCATACGGTTTTGTTAAATAAATCCTTGTCGAATCCTGTTCTTAGTCAGCCTAAGAGCATGATTCGATAAGGATTTATTTAACAGAACCGTATGAAATGTACTTTTTTTACAAGACTAAGAACAGGATTCGACAAGGATTTATTTAACAAAACCGTATAAAGTGTACTTTTTTTGTATAGGAATTTTTGCTAGTGTTCGGACACGTTTGTTACCGACTGCATGCTTGACTCGTATGTGCTTGACTCATGCTTGTAAATCTTCGTCAGATAATTACAGATAGCACATGACAGAACCATAGCTATAGTAATAAGACATACAGTCGGCTGCAAAATTATTCGAGCACTAGCAATAATCCTTGCCAAAAAAAAGTACACTTAACACAGCTTTGTTAAATAAATCCTTGTCGAGTCATGTTCTTAATCAGTCTAAGAACATGATTCGAGAAGGATTTACTTAGCAAAACAGTCTTAAGTGTAGTTTTTAAATATAGGAATTATTGGCTAGTGCTCGAATAATTTTGCAGCCGACTGTAGATTGATCATCGAGGGAGTAAAAGTGATTCCATTTTACAGTCGGTAACAAAAGTATCCGAACACTAGCAAAAATTCCTTTGTAAAAATGTAGAGTTAATACTGTTTTGTTAAATAAATCCTTGTTGAATCATGTTCTTAGTAAAAAAAAAATAGAGTTAATACTGTTTTGTTAAATAAATCCTTGTCGAATCATGTTCTTAGACGGACTAAGAACATGATTCGACAAGGATTTATTTAGCAAACCTGTATTAACTCTACTTTTTTTACATAGGAATTTTTGCTAGTGTTCGGATATAGTTCAACTTTCACGAGTTGGCACTTCGTCCCTCCTTCTTTTCGGAGAGTTTACTTTAAGGAAGGGGTGCACAAAGTGAAAAGAATGAATGGGTGGGCAAAAAGAATGTTGGCAACACATCAAGCCAATAATTTTTACTTTTCGCCATCTGAAATCCGTTTTGTATATTAAAAGGAACCTGTGTATATTTAAAAATCAATGACAGATAAATAATAATAATAATAATAATAATAATAATAATAATAAAAACCTTTTCAGTCATGCCTGTAATTTCAATAGGCACTATTGCTTTATTTGCATAAAGAAGTTTCTAGCAATGAACTTAAAAAAGAAAGGAAAATTATGCTGTTAACATGGATTATAAATTATTGTCCACGCATTTTATTTTGTATTTAGTTGAAAAAAAATAGTTTTACTGTTAATGTATAAATGAGACTGTATTTCTGTAGTTCTGTATCGTGTCTATGAAAATATACGCATTAAAAATTAAAGATATACTGTTAAAAAAAATGAAAGAAAGAAAGAAAAAGAAAAAAGAAAGAAAGAAAAAATCCGTTGAAAATGTTTGGAACAATTTTCACTTACATCGCACAATATATTTGAATTTATTAGGTCTCCCACCAGTGACTGGGAGGTTCTACTCTCAAAGCTGGAGGTGTTGAATTTGAATCCATTGTCAACAGATATCCTGTTATAACTGATACAAATTTTGAGGTATTTACACTAAATTAGTTTTTAAAAAGCACTTAAAAGATTTTTTTCATTAGGTAACATGTAATGCATTGCAGTAATGTATCAAATGTATGATTATTAAAGCATATTTATGAAAGTTATGTTTAGGACTATTAGACAAACGAAACTCAGTCATTAGCGCTTTCTAATTTTGTTTGAAAACATTTTAAAAATAAAAATTAGAAAAAGTTTTTAAGCCCCCCCCCCTTTTTTTTTAAGAAAAGAAAAACATTTAAAAAAATACTGAATAAACAAATGGGGAATTTTATTAAAATAAATTGAGCTGTACACATAATTTACAGTATTATGTACAATAGCTCTCAGAATATTTGCATTCACATCAGTTGCGAATATAAAAGGTAGTTTCTTGTATTATTGTTATAATGGCTTTGGATGTATATGTATTTTGTTTAAATATATATATATATATATATACAGAGAGAGAGAAAGAGAGAAAGAAAGAAAGAAAGAAAAGAAAAAAAAAAAAATTGAAAAAAAAAATAATAATTACAGAAATGCAGTTCTTTATTCAAATTTTAAAATAATTAATCTTTTCTTTCCTTTTTTTTTAAAGACAAAGAAAGAGAAAAAAAAGAAAGGTTGGTAGATTGGTAGGTTTTTATGGGGCCAGTCCAAATTAGGACACAAGGAAAGAAGGAGGGGAAAAAAATGAAGAGAAAAAAAGAAAGAAAAATTGCAAACCGGAATTTTGCAATATCGTTTAGATAATCTTGACATTCCTCATCGTATTAATAATTTATTATAACGTAATGAATATTTTTATGATATAACATATTAGAAAGCCCAAAAGTTCTCCTAATCTGGATATAAGTAAATAGATAATAAACAGTATTTTTCCCAAAATGTTGCAAAACTCGTAAAGATAGCAAACCACCTCCCTTTTCACCCTACACCGATTTCAACATAGACCTTATATAAGGTCTATGGATTTCAAGGTAATAGACTCGTCGTTGCCTACGTCACGTTTGATTGACAGGGGCCAGCTAGGTGAAAGTCGTACTATACTTTTGTTACTGACAGTACGTTCACTTCTTGTTTAATTACAATTATATATTGATATTCTAGCATCTAGCTAAAATATTGATTTTTATAAATTTAAAATAAATTTCATACAGTAATTGATGTTATTTTTAAATTATAGTGTAATTAATGAACAAATTTATATTTACATATTTTTACCTGTCAAAACAAAAGTTACGTATTTTTATTTATCATCCTTTTTCGTTAAACAAGATGATAATATTGGTGATAAACAGTTATTATCAGAAATATGTGAACTATGTATTTGTTACTGAAAATTCATAGAGTTTTGGAAATGTTATTTTAAGTATCTGTATTGAAAACAAGAACTTTCATTAAATTTTGAAATTAAAGAAAATTGTGTATAATTTTGAAATATCAATACAATAAATTTTTCTCATAAATATCACCTGATGAACAAAAGAAATTTTGTAGTAAATGATATGAGTGGCGAACATTTCGTCTGAACTGTCAGAGGAGAAAGACCAAAGAGCTACAAAATTGAAAAATGTTGTCCCTATGCAGCTAACTCCCGAACAAGAAAATTATTTACCACGAGCTACTATCTGCTGCATATGTAATAAAACTCTCGTAGAAAAGCGAGTTCGGAATCATGACCATCTTTCAGGTTGATACATGGGTGCTATTCATGTCGAGGGTAATCTGAATTGAATATAAAAGTGATATTATACCTAACACTATAGAGAAATATATCGCGTTTAAACTTATAAAAAGAAACTGTCCCATTCAATCAATATTTATAGACTCTCTCCAATTCCTTACATCGTCTCTAGACTCTAGAATCGAGAAACTCGCGGAAAATTTAGAGCCTGAAGAATTCAGCTTATTAAAACAAAACTTTCCTCCGATGACAGATCTCTCATTACTAATAAGATAGAGTGTTTAAATCACATTAAAAACTGAGACAGACAATATACACTAAAAATGTACAATTTAAAACATTAAAAACACAAAACAAAAATTTTTAAACGTTTCGAGCCTTTTACAGGCTCCTCATCAGTAAAAAACATAAAATGTAAATGCTAAGAAGAGCAACAGACTTTCATTAAAGTGAGTACAACGTATTCATTGGGAACTGCGCATGCTTCATTAAGGGGTGAAAAATGTTGATTTGTGTTCCAGCCCTCCAGGAAAATTCTTGAATGATAATTTAAACAGTTAGATATGATTATTTTCGTACTGTTAAAATCAGGTAAATGGTCAGTTTCTATGGCATGCTGTACAATTTTCGAACGTAAATCTCGGTTTTTGAAATTTGTTTTATGTTCCTTAATACGAGTATGAAGTGAACGGCCAGTCTGACCAATATAAACCGAACTACAAGATTTACAAGAGATATTATAAATAACACCTGTACGAGAAAAAGGGGGGATAACTGTTTTAAAATTAGAAAGGAAATTACGAATTAAAAATTGGGGTTTATAGGAAACAGATAAATTAACAGTACGTAAAACTTTGGCAATAGATTCAGAAATATTTTTATAGTAAGGAATAGTAACGAACGATTTAGGTGATATAGAGGAATTCGTTTCATGATATCCTTATTAAAGTCATATTCTTTTAATTTTCTTTTAAGCCAGCGAGAGGGATAATTATTACGCTTTAAGTCTGAAAAAATCCTTTTCAATTCAACTGGAAAAGCTCATAAGTACTGCAATATGATTTCGCGCGGTGAAGTAAAGTATGGAAAACAGCAAACTTATGTGAAGAAGGTTTCGAGGAATTAAAATTTAAATACTGGCCTGAAAATGTAGGTTTCCTATAGACAGAAGCAACAAATTTAGAATGAGTATCAGAAGGTGAACGCTCAATTAATATATCTAGAAAAGGGAGTTTATTATCTTTTTCTTGTTCTAAAGTAAATTGAATTGATGGATTAACGGAATTAGCGTAATTAAGAATATCAGAAACATGTTGATTATAAGTGATAATAAAAATATCGTCCACATATCACTAGCAATAATCCCTGTCTAAAAAAAGTACACTTAATACTGCTTTTTTAAATAAATCCTTGTCGAGTCATGTTCTTAGTCAGTCTAAGAATATGATTCGACAAGGATTTATTTAACAAAACAGTTTTAAGTGTACTTTTTTGATATCGGAATTATTGGCTAGTGCTCGGATACTTTTGCTGCTGACTGTAATGTTATTTAATTTCTAGACTTTTTAACACTTTTATTAACTTGACATGATGTAACTATTAATTTATGTAACGTAATCTTCGTATTGAATTTTCGACCACTTCTGTTCGTCCGACTAACCTGAAATTTTGCACACGACTTCATAATCGATGACAATAAAATATACAAGTATTTTCAGACGTTTTTCTCATAAGGGGCAGACTCCAGTGGGCAAGTTCTGGAGTCAAACAAAAAAATCTATATACACAAAACGTCATCGTATGCGGCACACGATTTAGCCACATTTGTGTGACGCCAAGTAACAACAATTATTATTATTTTTTTAAATATTTAAAAATGTGTAAATAATCTGGTGTGTCACTCAAATGACTTTCCGTTACCTTGCATTTCAATACTATAAACACAGATTTCTGCAGTTATTTGTTTTTAACTTATGTTGATAACAGGGTATACATATGCAGGGATGGAACACGGGCGCAGAATTCATACCGGTATTTCGTTAAGAAATTTCTCTACCTATAATATCGTGGATTTAAGAAGTAGAAATTTTTCTTACACTGATAGTGGTATGAGTTCTGCGCCCATGTTCCATCCCTGCATATGTACAGTCGGTAACAAAAGTGTCCGAACACTAGCAAAAATTTCTATGTAAAAAAAGTACATTTCGTACGGTTTTATTAAATAAATCCTTGTCGAATCCTATTCTTAGTCAGTGTAAGAACATGATTCGATAAGGATTTATTTAACAAAACCGTATGAAGTGTACTTTTTTTGCATAGGAAATTTTGCTAGTGTTCGGACACTTTTGTTACCGACTGTACTAATAGCTGAAAATTGGATTTTTGTATTCAGGTTACCTCAAAATATGACATTAAAAAAAAAAAAAAAAAAAAATAAATAAATAAATAAAAATAAATAAATAAATAAATAAAGGTGAAAGTAGAATTTTGAAAAATACGTTATTTACGTTATTGGGCATGAAAACTTAATTTTCCTTCCTGAGCATTGTTCGTCGACATTGTAAAATGTAGAAAATTAACACGCTTTTATTATTAACTTGACACCATACACTGTAAAAAAAGCTGCAGTAAAATTACGGGTGAAGCCCGGCAGAAGAGATTCCAGACAAAGCCCGTAAAAGAACAACAACCAACCTGTAAAAAAAAGTAGTATTGACCGTAAAATTAAAAGTTAAAGTTTGAGTTTATCGAATACTTTTAATATCACTGTAAAAAATTTCTGTAGTAGATTACAACTCAGTGTGCTGCCAAAAGTATTGCCTACTCATTGTGCTGTATTTTTACAATGTACAGTAAAATAAATTTGCTGCGATTTTAACTCACGTGTGATGTAATTTTCACAGTATGCTTTAAAAATTTTTCCTGCAATCATTACACATGCGTGCAGAGAGAAATCCACAACACTAAGCAACTTATTTATTTTTTTACACATACAGTATTGGATACAAAAGTTCGGATACAAAAGTATCCGAACACTAGCAAAAATTCCTATATAAAAAAAGTAGAGTTAATATTGTTTTGTTAAATAAATCAGTATTAACTCTACTTTTTTTTATATAGGAATTTTTACTAGCGTTCGGATAATATTTGTTACCGACTGTACAATTAACTTTATTTATGCGGAGCAAACGGTCTTGGATAGCCCGGGATTCGAACTCACAAACTCCTGTTCTAGAGGCCAGCACGCTGCCAATCGCGCCGTTGGCAACGTGACTTTTCTTTACAGAAACAGATAAGGTCAACATCAGCACTGATTGGTTGATAAATTAAGTCATACGCACCAAAAGACTTCTTGAAAATTTTTTATACCGATTTACAGCACAATGTGAAGTAACCGATCTTCTATTATTTCTACAAAACTAGCTGTAAAAATATACAGCAACCTATGCTGTATTTATGTTTAAAAAATGCTTTATTTTTACAGAAATTTTTTAGTGTTTGAATATTGTTAACGTTCAAATAATGCATAAAAATTATTTTCTTTTAAGACTATTTTAAAATCTAAATTTGCTATTTTTAACAAAATTGAGAAGTCAGTCAAAATATTGGAAAAAACAAAAGCCCCCTTTTTTTTTTTTTTTTTTTTTTTTTCTCCTATAAAGACTATGATACTGATTTTGAGAAAGAAAATCTATTATATTTTTCGAAATCATTTTTATTCGTAAACACTAGCACTAAAGAGGTAGTCTTATTTCAAGGTTCTCTCTCATTAGAGGAATATAATGGGTGAGAATTTCTGACCCTTCTTCAAAAACAAAATGAAACTTTTGAAAACTATGTGAGATCTCTGAAAATTAATCGAGACCCCAAATAAACTTTGAATAATAATAATAAATCTTTTACATGGACACAGAGAATTTGTATCTCCAATTAATACGATTTTTTTTTTTTTTTCATGTTTTTCGATCTTTATAGTTTCTGTAGTGGGCGGAAAGCAGAAATAACTAGAGCCTAATTCTTACTCATCCAAACAGGTTTTAATTATAGGACCGATTTCAAACTGTGTTTATGAAGTGTTAGGCGTATTTGCACTTTTTAGAATAGAAGATTTTTTTTTTTTTTTTTTTTTTTAAAGCTGTATTCCATTGAATGGAGGATGGACTGAAGTATTTCGAGAGCAGATCCTATTATATATGATGTACATGTACATATCTGATGGTCATATTCAGATAAAACAGCTTTGTTTTTTAACAGTGAAGATCATACATAATAATCATAAGACTTATCTTTAAATGGCTAATTACATATTCATCTTATATTGAAATAAACTTTACTTTAGCATATTGTAAAAACTGCATTGTGGAAACAACATTAAAATTTTCCGTTTTCTAAGGCTTAACTAAAGGGTTAAAAGCAATCAGAATGCTGTATATATGTATAGATATAGATATAGATATAGATATAGATATATAGATATATTTTAATACGTTTAGTGGATAAAACAACTATTAGGTTGTAGTTTGTGTTTTACAAATCTGGTCTAAAATCAAGAAATCATTTTAGCTTTCTTTTTTAATGTTTTCGTGACAATACACGAACAAAATCAATTTCATCAATATCAATTATTCAGTTTCAGTCAGATGAAAATTCTTTGAATTAAATTAAGAAAACAATAGCTTATTAAAATCAATTCATGTTTCTATGCGTCATGCGTGCATAATTAAACACATTCAGTCACTATAAATATCAATCTTAGTTTCAGTGTGAAAATGGAAGCGTTTTCTCATGACGTCACTGAAATGTTAGCATTCGAAGAGATTTTCCCGTAAGAAAATGGTTTGATGGAAGATAAGAGAAATTTGCGTAGATTAACGGCTTTTTCTCGCAAAAGAAAAAAAAAAAATATATATATATATATATATATATACTTTCAAAAAATCAATTTACGGGATACGACCGTTTAGCTAGCAAAACGGTCATTTCCCGTAAAATTATACGGTCAATTCCTAAATTATGTTTTCAAAACATTAATTTACGGATTATGACCGTTTAGGTAGCAAAACAGTCATTTCCCCTAAAATTTTACAGTCAAATACCATGATTTTACATTTTTTTTTTTTTTTTTTTTTTACAGTACATCTTTTTATTAAATTTTCTTTTCTATCATTTAGGGAAATGAGTGAACCTAGGGTGCCTAGAGGAGCAATTAGAGCCTAATCCTAGAGCCTAATGGTGCAATGTAGGCACCCAGGTGAGCCAGCTAAACTACGCTTATAAATGATTATATTAACGCAGTTAAACTACGCATTTTATCTTCTCGCGTCAAATTAAATGCAGAAAGGTGTACTCATTTTTATAATTTTTGCTATTTTTAGTCATTCTAAAAATTTTGTATATTTTGTATCAATATCAGTCACATACGAAACTTTTTTTTATTATTATTGATTAATATTTACTGAAATAAAATAGAAGAATAAAGTAGGAAGAAAACCCTTGGTTTGATAAAGGTTAAACGTTATGAAAGTTTTTCTCAAAATATATATCGTTTCATGTCATGATTATAATAAAGACCTTTAACAAGCTATAACTTAGCTTTCAAAAATGTGATTTTAAATTACGAGCCTGAATAATACTACTCTACATGCCTAAATACTCCTCCAAGGGAAAATGAAATAAGTATCTATGAACTTAGAACAATCTCATACAATTATCAAAAGCATTATCTTGGCATTCCTCCAACATGTTCCTAAAGTCATGCATATCGAAAACTGGAGAAAAATGAAATATATATATATACATATATATATATATATATATATATATATCGCACAGGAGAATAAAAGCCCCCTCGCTTTCTTCGCACAGGGTACATAAATCATATTACGGTGTTTATAAAGCATCTGAGTTGAAATGAGAAAAAATATTTTATTTTGAGAAATCTGAGGCTCTATCAGAAATAAAAGCATATATTTTTGATAAAGGCGAGATTTCAGAGAATGAATGTCACTTTATATAATACCGAAAAAGCACATTATGGAAATATTTCGCCCTTTTGTCGAGGGTATAAGGATGGAGAAAACTGAAACTAAAAATAAATAGAGAAAATGTATGATAATTGTTTCAGGTTAAAGAGTTGATAGAACTTGTTGTTTTTAGCTTTATTTATTTATTTATTTATTTTTTAAGTTCTATTGAATAATTTTTTTTCTGTTTGTTAAATAAATAAATAAAATAAAAAATTGTTTAAAAATTAAATGAAAAAAAAAAAAAAAAAAAAAAAAAAAAAGAAAAGAAAAGAATAATAATAATAAAATCACTTTCCTTGGTGGGGGGGGGGGGGGCTGTTGGTTTATCTTTTCCTTTGTCCTTTTTTTCTTTTTCTTTGTCTCTTTTTGTCTGGGTGTTGCATGCAGCTGCTCTATTGCCTGGTTGTGTTGCCCCCCCCCCCTTCTCCCGTTTGATTTTCCCTGGTTTAGTTTTTTTTTTTTTTTTTTTTTTTTGACTCCAAAGTAGCATGCGTTTTTTGCACCTGAAGATGTAAAGCTACATTCTTTCGAAACTAGTAGTGCTTCTCTTTCTTTTGTGGAGTGTGAAGTTTTTATGTTTAAATATTTATAGCACATCAGTTCCTTATAAATACATTAAGATTTTCTAATCGAATTTGATTAGGATTCAATAACTTTCTTACAATTTATAGATTTGGAAAGTAAAAATCATGTTTTAATAAAATACAATATAAATCATATTTAAAGGAAAACAAACAAAATGGGTATTTTTTTCTTTCTTTTTTTTTCCCCTTTTAATTTAATGACTTTCAGTTTCTTAATTATATACAGTATGATGTCAAGTATTTCTGTTCAGATACGAAATATACTACTAATAGATTAGTGCTGCAAGAAAATAAATTTTAAAATGAAGAAATCGGTATTTAGTATTAATGTATCATAAAATTATTTTTTGAAGGGTTAAAAAAGTAAGTTAAATTTATTTTAATCTAGCAGTTTTCTTTTTTCTTTCTTTTTTTCTTTAATTTAAATAGTAGATTATCTTATTTAAACTAATTAAACCTCGATGTATAATTAAAGTGTACTGGAATCACTTTTACCAAACTTTTACATAATATAATAATGCTTTTATTTTATTTTTTCACACGCGTGCCTATTTTTAACCTTGGTAAAGAGTAAAACTGAATTTGTTTGATCAGAAACAATTGTTATGTTTTTTTTTTTTTTGCTTTTTATCTGTTTGAATACAAAAAAATGCATTCAAAGCATTATTAAAATATGGGGTTATGGGGGTAAAATATGGGGTTAAATAATGATAATTGTATTCATCGTTATTTAACCCCATATTTTACTGATACTTTAGCTGTAAATCTAAGAATTTCATTTTAAGTCAGGTTAAATGATATTTTTTAAAAGTTTTTTTTTCTTTTCTTATTAATGAGGACTTTTTGGCACTTTCATTTCTTGTATTGGCATGTAGCACATTTATTCATAATACATAGTATTAAAATGTATCAATTGTAAGACAGAAACGATCCAATCATTAACTAAACAATTTTAATTGCAATTTTACTTATAATAAAATTTTGGTTATACAGGGTGATCAATTTAAAAGAGTACCCGTTGATTTTTCTTATTACCTTAAATATGACGGATGTGGCAACTATTTTAACACTGAAGTATAATTGTTTCAACTTTGTTTAAAAGTGGGAGACAATTTCCAACACTGTTGGACTGTTGCAACTTTATTTGTGAGGTAAAACAGAAATAGAGACGCACATTTTTTTTTTTTTTTTTAAATCCTGGAATAATTTAATTTATAAAAAACAAAATTTAATTAATTTTTTTTTACATTATCATTCCTACATTACATTTACATTTTCATTTTCATTTTCACATTATCATTTCATAGGCATGTAATGTTTTAAAACACATTTAAAAAAATAATAATATTTCCTGTATTATCTTTTTATTAAATAAATTAAAAAATGCTAATCATCTCAGTCAGTTTTTAAACACTATCTGAAAAAATTATAATTTGTGTTTAAGTGTTTTTAGTTTCTTATAAGGCAGATTTGTGAAACCTAAAACATTTGGTGGGCCAAAAAGAAAATCTGCAAAAGAATTTTTTTTTTTTTTTTTTTAACAAAAACAAACAAGCACCTTGAAAACTGTTAACGAATTGACCGGTTCCAGTGGGTCTAATCGGATCCGTATAATCACGACCAAACTTATCCTTCCCCTTGGGAGAGAGAGGAGTTAGGTCGAAATAGAATGTTCCGGAATGATTAGCACTCTGCTTCAATAATACAAGTTAAAAAATGATCTTGACATTTTAAGTTCAAAAACTTCACTCCTTCGATTGAAAACGAATCAGAAACAGCAGGAACTATCATACTTATAGCGATCCAAAACTCTTCTGACCACTTCAGTTTTGAGCCACCCAATAAATGTATAAAATCGCTTTCATCATGATATAATGATATTATTGCAATTTGATTTTACTAATTTCCCTCATTACCATTTTTTCCGTTACCCTTTTTTCCGTTACCATTTTTTTCTGTTTACCATTTTTTCCGTTTACCATTTTTTCCGTTACCATTTTTACCGGTTACCGTTACTCAGTGATATTCTCAGTCGGTAATCTCTTTCCATTTCCATGTTCATAAAATTATCGTTAAAAAAATAATACAGCTGCAGTTTAACGATAATTTTGTAATGATAATATTTTCTAGAATGTATTACGGAATATTCCTTGGGAAATATATTAATCAAAATAATTTTAATAAGCAAGATAATTTTAACGTTTAGGACAAATAACATCGTGCTGATATTAATTTAGAAAGGATTTTATTTGGTGCTGGCTATTTTTCATGGGATAATGAAATCGTATGAATAAAATACTTTGATACCACGGTTTAACGAAATAGTGTTAATTTATGCAGCTAGCATGAGATAGGTAAGGTGCGATTATTAGAGGTTGATTACTATTTCGTCATGAAGGTGAGGAATGGGATTACTTTTGCTGGTCTGTGAAATGATCTGTGTGTATGTCTGTGTGTATGTCTGACTGTTATCAGCATATCTCAAAAACAAATTATGGCAGAAAGTTCAAACATGGTATTCTAAATGTGTATCATATAAGGATGCTACACTTAACTTTTCGTTAAGATCAAGCAAATGGTTCGTGTACAGGAACACTCAAAAGTATTCAAATACATTACGTCATACATTATTACAGGGCAATTAATAGTCATCCTGATCAGTTAGATCTGTTTTAGATCTTGGAAACTGGTGTTTAAAATAATAATAATAATAATAATAATAAAAACTAAGCCCCCCCCCTTTTTTTTCTTCTTCTTCTTTTTTTTTTAATCGCTATGTAAACTCTGTTTTATATGTCTTTACGTGTGCACTAACTTTCTCTTACTGGAAAATTTTTATTTGTCTATTTCATTAGGTCAATTCTATGTCTTCTGATCACATTATCTCCAGAAAGTGCATATAACACATGTAATAGTGGATAATGGAAGTCGTGTGGTTGTTTCCCACCAGATTTTTTTTAATTTCCGTTTTCATTCTTATTTTATTCTAATAAAATAAATATTCAAAATTTCCCCCGAACATCGTTTTCGCGTTCGGACATGTTCTGCACCCCTGGAAATATGTTAAAGGGCCCTTTAAAGAAATTCCTTCCATAGACTGTACTGTATTGGACGTTTTGTATCTGTTTGAACATACATAAATTATATAATAGCATTTATAATATGGTCGTCAGCTTCCAAATATGTTTAACAATAGTGTACTAACAGCGATATATTCATTAAAAAAAAAAAAAAAAAAAAAAGATCAATAAAACCAGATCGATTTAAAAAAAAAACCTTGTGCGTGCGTAATCAAGTAGTAAGTAATCATACGAATACAAATCATACCCAAAGTAATCATACGAATTATAAAGTAAGTGAAATATGACAATATATATATATATGTATAATCATTATCAATTTCAGCCTTTATCAATCCACTGCAGGATGAAGGCCTCTCCTAGGTGATTCCAAAGTGCCCTGTTTTCATATATATATACATATACACACATATATATATACGAGTATATAATAATAATTTATGCATGGATTAAGAAAGGTTTTGATATATGCAACTTCCTAAATAAATGCAACCTATGCAATGAGGTAAAATTTACACCTCATATAACGTACTTCTTAGCGATATCCTAATGACTTTTCTTTTCTTTTTTTTTTTTTTTTTTTTTCCTTTTAAGGTTTGCGAGCTCCATTTTAATCCTGATTAAATTATACAAACAATAACATATTTTAATGAAAGAGAAGAAAAGTTATATCAAGTTCCAAGAAATAAACCAATTGATAAAGATGGTGCTATTCCTACGATTTTCAGTGATTTGCCATCATATCTATCGAAGCCAAGTACATGAAGACAAAGTCCTGTGGAAATATTTCGTTTTTTTTTTTTAAGAGCTATTTAGATTTGTAAATAATTAAGTTAGAAAAAGTTACCAAATAGTCACTAACAAAAACTTGAGAAGTATTGCAAAAGCCAAGGCAAAAAATTTACGTTTTATTATACCTAATGATATTTGTGCTTTTATATTATTATTATGATTAATTTTTATGCAAATTATAGAACAATCTTCATTATGTATATGAAACATATTTATAATTTTCAATAAAATTACTTTTTTCTTGATTTTTGTCTTTTACGTTTTTTTTTTTTTTTTTAATTACTTAGTTTCTTATTTAAATAAGCGAATAAATCTATTTGAAATGTCATTTAAAATCTTATTTAAAATCCTGATCTAAAGAATGTTGAAAGTATGTTATCAGGTAAGTGAGAGTTATTTTGGATGATCAAATACTTGCAAATTATTGTTATATATTAAAATTTCTCTTTGCATAAAATTTACAGAGATGATTAAAGGAAAAAAAAATCTTATTATATACGGTAAAATGTTTTTTAATGCAAATTTTATGTCCACCCTCACCTTTAAAAAAAAAAAAAAAAGGCGTATCATTAATATTTATGATTTTAAAATTTTAAATAACCGGAAATTTGGAGTTTGATGTTATCTATAATTTAGTACATTGTAACTTTTATACCTTATATATCGTTTATATTGTCTATATCAATACATTGTATCGTCGTACCTGTTTATAATTTTAATCTGGTGAAAAAATCCATTATTTAAAAAATATATGCATAATATTCAGGTGGCTTAACCCTTTGTATCCCACCGGGACTTTAAAGTCCCACCAAAAAAATTCCTCAATATAGCCTAAATTTACTACAGGCTTTCATTGGAACTTCAAAGTCCCTATAGTTTAAGCTTTCTCTATTGAAAAGCTATAGTTTAAGCTAAATTTAATATGAGATGTTTCTCTTGCAGCAAAGAAATATAATAAAAAAGTTTCAAACTATTTTTTCCAAAAATAAGTTGATTTGGTATATAAAGGGTTAAGTAAATTAACTGTTTGAAATATTTTTCATTTTATTTTTTAATGTTTATAATTTGTATTTTAATTAATTACAATATGTATGTTTTCCAAAATTTTGATATTTTTATTTATTGAAAAGTTGTGATTATTAATGACATCAGTGGTTATATTAAACATAAATAAACACCTCTCAGTTGCTTTGTTAGCTATATTAATTCGTACTCTGCTATTACTCCTTTAAAAAAATATTTATATATATTACATTTGAAATAAATTTATGACTAAATATAAGATTTATTGTTTTATGGAGGGAAAAAATTGGGAATGAAAGGGGTAATATTAAAAAAAGGAACTTAAAAAAAAAAAAAAAAGGTTTATATTTATTTTTGTAACCACAGCGTATAAAACGAAAGCACCGAGGAGAAAAAAAAATATATATATTTCTAAATCCATATATGAGGATGTGCATAAAAAATGGACTAAATTAAGTGAGGCCACAATCCACTTGGAAGGTCTTGATAAGAAGGTGTTAGATAAATGCGTGCGTTAATAATAAATAAATGTAGGGAAGAATGTTTAAACTAGCGAATTCTTTGTTTCAGTGGTTTGTTAAATTTCCAGTATTCATAGCTGTTAACTTTTTTAATTGATTCCGGAATGTTGTTAGTACCGCCCTTTTTTTTTAAATCATATTTTTTGAGGAGTAATTTTCTTCATATTTAATTGTAATTACATGCTAAAGAATATTATTCTAGAAAGAATATGGTATGAAGAAAAGGGCGAATGTTAACAACATTCCGGAATAAATTGAAAAAGTTGGGAGCTATGAGTATTTTCTTCCCAACTGATAGACAAGTAATATTTTTCAGAAAAGTTCTTTAAATGTATTTTCAAGGTTGAACACCTTAAAGGGGAGGAAAAATTAAACAATTACAAAAGTAAAGAGGTTAAGACTAATAACAATGCTTTTACAAAAACCCCTGCAAACAAGCATGAATCTCTTATTCCTCATAAAATATGAAGGATTTTAACCAATTAAAATTTTGATTAATCTGCATACTTGCCAACTCTACTGTTTTTACCAGTAGACTACCGTTTTTTTTTTTTTTTTTTTTTTTTTTTTGTTAAGCTATTTCTACTGGTCTCCTGTTTTTAGGAACTTACAAGAAAAATTGTAAAATTGAGCAATTTTACTGTAAAATATATAGAGGAAAATATACAGAGAATAAATATAATAATGAAATGAGGCTTATTAAATGCATGTGTAAAAATTACAATATTGATTTTAATTAACTCAAAACAAACTTAAATTTTTGGGTTTTTTACTTCCATCACCCTACTACCGTAGGTAATGGAAGTATTGTATTCGGTCCAAAAATTCGATATCGAGATTTCACCTGATTTACACGTTTTAAGGTTCCCTGAGTTAAAAAAAAAAAAGTGGTTTTTGGCAATTGGTAAGTGTGTGTGTGTGTATATGTGTGGAATCTCCTGGCTATCATATCTCCGAAACTAATAAAGATAGAACTACAAAACTTCAGAATTAAGACAGGTCTGGTGTACAGATGCATTTTCCAAATGTTGGTAAAAATTGAAAAACTGGAAGTGGGACATTAGAAACCATAAGTGGGACCGTAAGTCCGTATCTCAAAACCGGCTCTAACGATTTTCTTCAAATTTGCTATATAAACATTCTATTAGAAATCCTTTCGAATGATATAGTTGGTTAGGTTAGAAAAATTGATAGGCGTTCTGTATAAATAACTCAATTTCAGGTCTCGCAAGCGCGTTCCTTTAAAAACATATGTACGGATTTTTTTTCAAACTCGCCATATTAACTCACTTTTAAATATAGTTTTGTATGTAATTATTGTTTTCCGGTCAATAATTGCGTTTTGGTAAAAGTTGTTATTTCAAAAACGGCTTTAACGATTTTCTTGAAAATCGTTATATAAACCCATTCCTTTCTCATGTATTACGTGGTTATTAGAGGAAAATTAACAGTCATCCTGCTTAGGTTGGCCAGTTTTAGATCTCGGAAATTGGTGTTTCAAAAAATAACTCTACCATTTTTTTTTTTTTTCTTATTTTTTATCTCGCTAATGTAAGCTTCGTTTTATATGTCTTTACATGCGTATAAAATTTCCCTTATTGGAAAAATTTTAGGTTTCTACTTCTTTAAGTCACTTTTATATCTTCTGATCACATTTTCTCAAAAAAAATCTGGTGTGAAACAACCACGCGGCTTTCATTACCCACTATTACACGTATTATATGCATTTTTTAGAAATAATGTGGTCAGCGAAGACGTAAAATTGTCCGAACGAAGTAGGACACCAAACAAATTTCCTATAAGAGAAAGCGAATGTATATATATGTATGTGTGTGCGTGTATGTATATGTATAAACATGTAAAACAGAATTTACATAGCGAGTTATAAAATATGGGGGGGGGGGATGAGTTATTTTTTCAAACACCAATTTCCGAGATCTAAAACTGACCTACCTAATCAGAATGACAGTTATTTTTCCTGTAATAACTACTTAATACATGAGAAAGGATATCTAAAATGGATTTATGTAACAATTTTTAAGAAAATCGTTAGAGCCGTTTTTGCGATACCAACTTTTACCCAAACTTGGCATACTCAATTATTGAACGGAAAACAATAATTATATACAAATGCATATTGAAAAGTGAGTTAATATGGCGAGTTTGAAAATAATCCGTACAGACGTTTTTAAAGGAACGCACTTGCGAGACCTGAAATTAAGCTATTTATACAGGGCGCCTATCAATTTTCCTGAACTAACCAACTAAATCATTCGAAAGGACATCTAATAGAGTGTTTATATGGCAACTTTGAAGAAAATAGCTGGAGCCGTTTTTGAGATACGCACTTACGGTCCCACATCCGGTTTTTCAATTTTCACCAAAATTTGGAAAATTCATCTGTACACAAGACCTGCCTCAATGCTGAAGTTTCGTTCTATCTCTATTAGTTTAGGAGGTATCATAACCAGACGATTTCGTTCGTACATACATACATACACACACATACACACTATTGCCAAAAACTGCTGTTTTGGACTCAGGAGATCTTAAAACGTGTAAATCAAGCGAAAACTCGACATTGAATTTTTGGACCGAATACAATACTTCCATTACCTACGGTAGTCGGGTAATGAAAGTAAAAATGCATATAATTCGTGTAATAGCGGGTAATGGAAGTCGTGTGGTTGTTTCACACCAGATTTTTAAATAATGCTTTGTAATTAAATAGTATATTTACATAGTCATTGTGAGTGTTTTTTCAGTCAGATAAGATAATTAAAAACTGAATTTTGATCCTCATTATCTGATAAAAATCTGTAGAACATTTTAATTTCTAAATGCAGCGAAAATTTAGTTTAAAATTGCTATGAATAACAATTTAATTGTTATTTTCTTAATGAAGCAAAATCTGCTATAAATGTAAAAATTTGTGTTTAAGTAAATATCATTGGCAATATTTTCTTTTTCCTAATTTTTAGGATTTGAAATTAATTCTTTAATGTACATAATCTCAATATTTTATTTGTTTTCGTTTGAAAGATGAGTGATTTTTATTTAATGAAAATATTTTGTAAATATTCATATATTTTTCTTTTTGTCTACTATATATTTATATAAATTCAGTCTCTATTGTTAAAAATGTAAATTTACAAAATCTACTGTTTTTTTTTTTTTTTTTTCTCGATAAAATCTACTGATTTTTAAAACTGATATGTTGGCAAGTATGAATCTGTCTCAAATATTATGAGGCAGGCTAGTCATTTTTTTCCCCTAACTAATCTTCCTCCACAAATATTATGAGGCAGCTTAGTCAAATTACCAGACCGGTTAGTCAGGCAAATAATCTTGACTACCCTGCCTCTTCAAATATTCTTTGAAAATTGACTAGCTTTCTTAGTCAGATACCTGGGATCTGTTGACTAACTTTCTTAATCAAGTGTAGATTCTGACTAACTTGCCTTGTCTGGCAACTGCGGTTGTTGACTAACCTTCCTGGTCTGATAATTATGATTGTCGACTAGCCTTCTTTGTCTAATAATATTAACCTTCCTAGTCTGGAGTAGTGTTTTGGTGACTAGTTCAGCAAGTACACTTTTTAGTTTTGGAGACTAGTTCAGCAAGTACACTTTTCTGTTTTGGTGACTAGTTCAGCAAGTACACTTTTTAGTTTTGAAGACTAGTTCAGCAAGTACACTTTTCAGTTTTGGAGACTAGTTCAGCTAGTACACTTTTTAGCTGAAGTTGCGTAGTCAGCTCTTTTGGTTATTCAATTCTGTATTGTCAGTTGAGCATTTTGCCAGGTCACTGTGACCAATGTTTGGTGCAGCATGTCCTACTTTGGACCTTGCGCCAAAAAAAGCCATTCAACCAACCACTGTGACCAATTTATTTTTCTGTGTGTATGTTTTTTTATTTTCTGTGCAATATTTAAACATATTATCTAATGGGGTGATTATATGATTCTCTACTGTTCTTTGAATACTAGCCCTTCTCACAAATCTTTTAATTGTCCACTGTCCCACCAATGCCGTCACATGGTCCTTTCCCATGGCAACTCCCGAAAAAATACCATTCAGCTTCCGTTTAAAATTCTTGTTCATGATAACACAAATTTATGAAAATTTTGCTGTTTTTCTTATACTGAGCGGCTGATCTATCTGAAAAGTAAATAATTTTTCTCAGATGAGGAAGAAATGACTTTAAACTTTCTATGACTAATTTTTGAAAAGTATAGAAAGTTATGGTAGTATGCTTCAGTGAGAATTGGGAGAAAGGCTAGTCTTCAAAGAACAGTAAACAATCATATAACCACTCCATTAGCTATGTTTAAATATTGCACAGAAAATATAAAAAATATTGATTTTCTATTTTGTTCAAAACAAAATATTGAAGAGATTGAACAACTGCAAACAAGATACTAACTTGCAATTCACGTACCTCAAACAAGAACGTTAACGTTACTACACAGTTTTATTCCTGTCAGCCTCAATGTTCTTCATGTCCATATAACACGTGTTTCAGAGGAATTCAAAGTTGTTACTGTCAGTAAAGAATATCCAGCTTAACCCTAGCCTGAGCTACAGCCGAAAGTAAATAATTATGGTTGCTGTGTGTATGATAATGATTAGTGGCTGGGTGAGATTGTTGAAGCGAAAATTTAGGACAATAAGGAAAAATATAGTATTAACTATTTCCATCTTCGGGGTCCTGGCATATGTTTTAAGAGGTCAGCCAGCGATTATGGTTCATGAGTCCAGAAGGAAAATATTTTAAGAATTCTCACACCCTCTGATTTGTACTTCACAGCTACTGGGAAAATACCATAATAACTTCATACATGACATAACTTCATACATGAATAAGCATCTGTCAACTCTGCTGCATGAGAGAATGGCAAAATAATAAAGAAAAACTTAATAAGGACAGTCAGCTTCTTTTTAATAAATCAGATTGCATTTTCTAAATATATTTCAATTTAATTTCAATTAATACTATTTCAATAATTTCAATATTTCTAATTTCAATTTGAATTAAATAAATTATATGTATTTTTTTTTTTTTCAATAAATAAATAAATAAAATAAAAAAGGGGGGAGGGGTTCTTTATGAGTATTTTCTTAACTAATAATTTTATTGGTTAAAGGGTTAATTTTAACTTATAATAGCAGGAGACTTGGCGTTGGAATATTAAAACAGGAATAAACTACTACGTCAATATTTTTTCTTTGGCGTTTCTGACGTAGTAGTTTATTCCTGTTTTAATAATTTTAACTTACTTTTTCCAAAAAAAGTATAATAAACAAATAAATAAAAGTTAAAGAAATAAATAAATCAAAACTTACCGAACTCGGTTTTGGTTTATGACGCAATTTTCTAACTCTCTTCATAGCAATCTAAATAAATAAAAATAAAATCAATAAAAAATTATTTCTTTCTAAAATTATTAAACAAAACTTGAGGGGATAATATTTAGTTTACCTTTCTACCGTCATTTTTGGCACACTAAATATAATTAGACCAGGACCCACATTTTAGCGTAGATTCCAACATTACAAACATCAATGTTTGAACAAAATCTTTTAACCCACAGCATCGCAGTTGAAGGTCAGGTGAAATTGAATTGAAATTCAGTTAATATGAGCATTTTATTTATTCATTTATTTATTATAATAAATATTATATCTCAAAAAACAAGCATTTATTATCGTGCACGATTTTGACACACAGCACATTTTGTAATTTCTTTAAACATAAATGTTTTGCTGCCTATAATTTAAAATAACCTTACCATTTAGATAAATATTTTTGTATTTTCAAAAACTAACTCAGAGTGTATTATGGATCGTTGAACCAGTGATGCCAGATTGGAGACTTTTTTTATTGAGTATCCACAACTAAATTTTAATTGTAACGGTTGTCTGATCACTTCGAAGATTAATCGTCTATTATGTACACTAAGCGACAAAAATTAAAAAAAAAAAAAAAAAGCCGCACTGTAGAAAAATTGACTTATACCTTTTTTTATTTGTAATAACTTTAAAATTAATGTTTGAAACAAATAAAACTGTCTCATTTGCATAATACCAAAGGGATGAAATGATACCTATGTACATTTTCGATTTAATAATTCGCTTTATTGCACTCTACGAAGTACTTTTTTAAAAATCTGCATAAAACTTTCTTTTTGAACATAATGCAATAACCATACACTTTGAATTCTATTTTGATTTATTATATGAAATAAACATGTTATACTTTAATATATGAAATAAAGCTGTTTTTTTTTTTTTTTTTGCTATATCTAAGCTATTTTTTAGTAAAAATATGTATTCTGCATTGGGTTAATTCCATCTTTATATGGAATTAGTGTTTTAATGCGCAATGACACAGTTTTATACAGTGTTTTAATATGAATCTCAGAAATTTCAATGTGCCAAATATCACAAATAATTTTTTCTAGTTCTGACTGAGTTATAGGCTGCAAATTTCGAATCTTCTCCCCTCTCCCCCGCCCTTTTATAGACGAAACATTTTCGAGCGGATCGCGATTAGGACTATTTCAATGTCTGGTATGGTAAAGAAGAAATTCTACTATATCCTTCGTGGGATTTAACTTAAAGTGAAAAAAGTTATGATTATTTACAGAATTATAGGTTCTCATGGGAATGGATAGGAAATTTTGACAATTTGAAGTAAATAAACTTACCTCAGATGCCGTGTAATAAGGTGCATTATCATCTTGAAATGTTGTTTGCGAAAATGTCCAAGATACCTCCAAAATAGTCGGTCAGGTACCACTTTTATGAAGATTATGTTTTATTACGAGTTAATTGATCCCTTGCGCATAAAAATTTGCCCGACTGTCTGAAAAGTTATGCACCTCCGTACCATAATATACGGAGAATGTGTCACTGTTTTAAAAGTGCGATTTTCATTAAGTCGGTCATATTTTCGTTGTCATATCTGCTTGTTTTCTTTAGCTCGAAATAAGTAAAACTTGACTCATCATAGAGAACCAGTTCAGCGCAATAATTAACTAATCATTTTTTAATTTTTTTAGCCTACTGAGGTCTTGCTTTGCTATTTCTCTTCACTAAGAATGGAATTTTTTCAAATTTTCTGTCATTTAAACCTGCTTTGTTTAATAGTTGCTGTACTGTATTTAAAGAAATTGTTCTGCTGAACACTTTTTCTGAATCTCTTTTATGTTCAAAGTGTAATGCAAGCCGTTTTTATAAGCAATGGCTTTTTAATTTGCTGTCATGTCGCTTGGATGAGCAACATGGCCGTCTAAAACCAAATTTCCAGTTTAAACTGCCAAAATATTTTATATCTTGCTGTAAACCCTTTTACCAATATCTCGTTAACATTTAATTATTTTGTCATCTAATGTATGAAAATATTTTTTTTATTTTCATTCAAAAATTTATACTTTTTGTGGCATCGTTAACTGCCTTATTCTTACCATTTTTTAAAATAGTTTCTAAAATTACAATTTTCCTGGCAATTACATTTTGTTTTTAACACTGGACTCAATGGTAAAGTGTATGTGGAGGACAACATGATAAAATCTATTCGAAAATTTGCTTTTTAAACAATAAAATTGGCGGTTGTAGGTGAAAAGGAAAATATCCAAGTGCGGTCTTTTTTTTTTTTTTTTTTTTTTTTCGCTTAAAATTCATGGTGAAAGTTGAATAAAAAAAAGTCCCCAATCTGGAAACACTGCATTGAACTAATCTATTTTAATGATAACCCAGTGGACAATTATAGTGAATAACTTAAACCACACAATAAATTAGTCAAAAAAAAAGTTCTTCCTTCTTATTTGTAAGGGAAGTGTGATTTCTTTTTACTTATAAAGTAGCCGCTATTTTGGAACAAAATGGCGATTACAGTTTATTAATGGACTTGATGAAAATATTGATGAGTGCTATTTACTTATGGAGTTTTAAGGAAATGTGTTCATAAATACTTTTTTTATTAAGTGAATTTGAAATTTTCAACTGGTCGGCACTTGGAAACAAGATGGCGGATCAAGATGGCGGATCAAGATGGCAAACAAACATATCTAATACATTTTTAAGATAAGAGAGGTGGCGCCAGCGTCCTATCACTGACTGTCCCAGTTACTTGGTGTAACCATACAGTCCCGTCAGCGACGTCGCAACACATTTGAAGCCTTTAGCGCTACGACAGCAATATGCCTGCCGTACGACAGCAAGTACTGACCCAGGTATGGATTCCAATCAGAATTACGAAGCATTCGCCATCTATCCGGACCAGCTTTTTAGGGCTAGTCAAATTCGAACCCGACTGCCTCAGACAGTTCCACTATTTGGCGGCCAGAAAGGACAGTTTTCCTTCTGAGGACGTCATTCAGCCATCCATTCAGCCACGCACTAGCCGCCACCACACTAGCCGATCCGCACCAACTAGGTGGATCTACACACGCTTCTCCTTTGTGTAAGCCAACCTCCACTGCCACACGACAGGTTCCACTCAGGATAGCTGGACCTGTCCCTGTTGCCCGGGCTTTCACCCCCATGTGGGTACCGGGTTGTTACCAGAGGTGACATTAAGTAGAGCAGTCATGCACAACCAGTCAGAATTGACAGACTCACTCCACCGCAGTGATTACAACTTATTCCTCAACACAGTTTGCCCGTATCTGCCAAAACCAGAAAAGATACTATCTATCCATTGTACCGGTTGGAAACAAAATAACGGAGCAGCGAACTCATCCGAGATATTTGAACCGTGAGTTCACTATCCAATTTTGGTTTGAATCAGTTTAGTGTTTCAAAAGTTATCGTGAAGGCACATTTTCAAGTGCTCGTAACTTTAAAACAAACTGTTAGAACAAGTTGCCCAGTGAACAAGTTGCCTCATGCAAGATATTTTTATGATAAGTTCACTTTCCAACTTTGGTTCGAATTGACTCAATATTTCGAAAGTTATCGTGATGATAAATTTTCAAATGGTAGCCTGATTTCAAATGGCCCTGCTTAATTTAAGGTATCCGTCATTTTATTCAAATGGCGGATAAAGTTAATTAATAAATATGGTTGCGACCCTTTATGGTCTATGTGTACATCAAAATTCAAGCGAATTCGTTCTTAAATACGCTTTTTATAATGTGAATTTGAAATTTTCAAGTGAGCGCCACTTGAAAAAAAAAAAAAAAAAAAAAATGGTGGAGTAACTTTATTAATGAACTCATCCAAGATATTTTAAAGTTAAGTGCGCTGTCCAACTTTGTTTCGATTTGGAGTATTATTTCGGAAGTTATCCCGATTGCAAAATTTTCATTATATAGATAGATAGATAAACGAAGTGATTTCAAAGGTCAATTTCTAAAGAAATCAACCTTAAAAAAAAAAAAAAAAAAAAAAAAAAAAAAAAAATCCACAGATTATGTTTACAGAATTGCTTAATATATTCCAGAATTACTTATACATTGTAATACTTTCTGACAACTTTTAACTGTGACTATCATTTCAATTTTCGTATTTATCTGTCTGACTGTCAACCTCTCTAATCTGTCTGTCTGTCCGCCCCCAGCGCCCGTAAATATATTTTCAGAAATTTTAAAAAATGGTATATGTTATTCAGGTTTACTATGGAATGTTCCCTATTTAAAATGGTATTGGTATGTCCTCTACAACAGGTTTGTGTTCAGGAACGCCCAAAAGATACCAATGCATTGCATTTGATAGACATTCTTATAAATCACATTTAAATAACTTTCTACTTTAAAAATCATACAGAAATTCACATTTATTGTTAATATTCTAAAAATAATGTTTTGTATGTATAGAATATGATATGGTTAACTTTAAGATTTACAGGACTACACTGAAATATTGAGATAAATTAAGGAGTGCAATTAGAATCTGAGGTCTGAATTTTCTTTTGCGTTGTGCATTTTAAAAACTTTCCAAAAAAGTTTAAGGGTGATTGATTGTGAATTCAAATAGCGTATCTGCATGCCTTTCAGTCCTTCTGTTTGCCCATTTTGGGATAACGTAGGCGAAAAACACTGAAATTTATACGATAAAACAAGTATGCACAGTTGGAAAGAGTTAATAATGAATGAGTACCGTATGATTTCTCCTTTTTTTTATTTACCTTTACAATTTGAAATTAAATCTTAAATTTCCCCACCTAATTTAACTTTTAATTCATCAGAAGCCAAATTATTATTAGATTTTCTGGGAAGAAACGGTTAAGATATATTTAAACCAAATCATTCAAAAAAAGAAAAGTCTTAAAATAAAATTCACGTTTGGCGGCCTAGTTCTCATGCTTACCTAGGCAGGACAGCTTGATTCCTGTCAAGTACGTCGTCACAGTCGCTAGGAGTTTTCATTGGTTTTCTTCAAAATTAGAATTACTCGCATAAGTACGAACTAGGAATCATTAGAAAGTCTTCATGGAGTCTTCTACAAGGCCTAGAGCGTAGTCTATCTCGCCTTTAACCCTTATAACCACAACTTTCAATACGATTCAGAGTGAAACACTGCCATTACTTTTATCATACACTATTAAATATGCATTATAAGCGTAATTTTATCTAAAAAGAAACCTTAAAATGGTCGAATAATAGATATGATACATAGCAAATTTAAATGAAGATTAAGGTGCATTGTAATTACAACATATATTGTAGATTATATATATATATATATCACCTCCATGTTACCGACAATAGATTTTTGATGCCGAAAAAATTTTTTGACATCAGCCATTACCGGGTATTGAAACTCGGCAATAGTAATGGAATAGAATGTTGATGAATTTTGAATATGCCGAAACATTGTGTGGATTTTAATTCTAATAAATTTCTAATAATTCTAATAATATTTTCTAATAATTCTAATAAATATATGAAAGGGAATGGGATAAGTTTTCACCAGTAAGTTAAACTTGACTAATTTATAAAAAATATAATTTTTATAATCAGTTGCTTTGTTATTATTGTGATATAAATACTGTTATGATATTTAATGATTTTTTTTAAATATTTTTTTTTAAATATCTTAAGATATCCGAATAATTTTGAGTGTCCCTAAATACAAACCAATAGCGGCATTTGCACAGTTTTCAATAGGGAATATTTTAAACATATATCAGTTTCAAGGGATTCTATGAATATTTACGGGTTGGTTGGTTGTTGGTTGTAGGGTTATGACCTATTGACTACGTTAGGGTTCTAGGTCTATAGGCGGAATGCCCTTCGCGGGGATCTTTCTAAGGGGTTCTAGTCCGTAGAATATTTACGGAAGTTAGAGCACGGACAGACAGACAGACCGAAGTCATTAACACATTTCAACTTTGTAGGTAAGTGTTAACAACAAAATAGATGCAATTAAATTTCATCAAAAAGAATGTATATGGAAATGATAAAATTCTTTAAATATCGTTTTTCATTCTAAGGGCGAAAGAAAAAAAAAAAAAAGAGAGAAAAGAAAAATTTTCTTGTGAGAGACACTCACACGGTTTTCTCTTACCCTGCATTTCAATACTGTAAAGAATGATTGCAAATTGAAGCATAAGATTAATAAGATAAGATAATAAAGTTCAATTTAGTTTAAAATAACTTAAAACATGTTTAGGAATATTTTTATATGATACATAATTCTATGTCAAGGTGGTTGCCGCCCTCCTCAACCCCCGTTTAATTATTGTTCCTACATTTATTAAAACAAAAATCAAGTCTGTTTTAATTTCCTTGAAACTTACAAATCTTGATCAACTTTTCAAGCGGCTACTAGATATAAAATCCAAAGCACCAAGTTTGAATTTTCTGCAGTTATTTGTTGTTAAATTATACTGGTAATTCATATATATACAGATCAACCACTAAAAATTTGACTTTCGTATTCAGGAGGCCTCAAAACGTGATCTTATACAGAAAAAATCGATCTCCAAAAACTACTTTGTTTACAGTATGGGTATGAGAAATTAATTTTCTGATCTGGGTCAGCAGTGTTCTTCCGACATAAAAAAAAAAAAAAAAAAAATGCAGCACTGGGTAACCCTGTAAACGAATGATGAATGATTGTCATACCACAATCTACACAAAATATGCTTTTATGCATACAAAAAATATGTTCATTTTATTTTGTTTAGGGCATGTCGTCACACCGTACTTATGAGAAATTTTAATTCTCTTAGATGACCCTGTACACAAACCCTTTATCTGATCTCAACGAATAGTTTAGTGTAGCATCAGTATATGATACAAATTTATAGAGATTGAAAAGTTGTCATCATATTTTATTGAAATTTCATTTTTCCGACTGAGTGAAAATAATGCCTGGACCGGGAGTCGAACCCCGGATCTTTGACTTACAAGGTCTCTACCAATTGAGCTATCCAGGCCAACAACCGGTCGGCATTACTCACTCAGACAACCTTTAGGCAATTGGTAGAGCCTTGACCTTGTAAGTCAAAGATCCGGGGTTCGACTCCCAGTCCAGGCATTATTTTCACTCAGTCGGAAAAATAAAATTTCAATAAAATATGATTTTCTTTTCTTGATTGGGTGATTTTAATACAAAAAAAAAATTGTCTTATTAGAGTCTGTAAACATGAATTTTTTTTAGATTATTCTGTGAAGACACAAAATTTTCGAGAAAAAAGTATAAATATATGCGCACAAATTACAACCATTAAATTGCAATCACTTTTTTTTTTTTTTTTTTTTTTTTTTTTTTTTTAATGGGGGGGGGGTCAACAAAACAAGTACTAATTGCTTGGGGAGAGGGCGCTTATATAGATACTAGCACGGGTGCCAAAATTCATTTGGTCCGCCCCTGACTATACATGGGATGGGCTCACGGAATTAAAAAAAAAAAAAAATAGTTTAAAATGTCCACCAGAGGGTGCCTTTTCCGAAAAAACATTAAACGTAACACAATAAACGACCAAAACGGAATACAGAAACAATATTAACATTTATTGACTAGTTTCTGATCACCTTGTCATCGAACCATATTAAGTAAAGGTAGTGAAAAAATAATAGTACTCTGTTTGAGGGGGGGGGGGGGCAGTTCAGTTGCAGAAACACGAACAGATTAGAACGAAATTGCACAAGCGGAGCAGTTGTTAATCGAGTCCAGGACGATGTAGGGAAAGGTGCTCCATGTGACCACCCTCATTCAGCTGCAAAATTTCAAGTTGATGGACAGTGTGTCCAACAGCAGTCCATAACTAATCAGTTGTGATGCTTCGCACATGAAGCGTTAAGCAGTTCTTTAAGTCATTCAACGTCGCAATACCTCCACGATACACCACACTTTTTCAAGGTGGTCAGAAACTAGTCAATAAATGTTAATATTGTTTCTGTATTCCGTTCTGGTCCGTTTATTGTGTTAAATTTTATGTTTTTTCAGAAAAGGCGCCCTCTGGTGGGCATTTTGGAACTTTTTTTTTTTTTTTTTCAAAATTCCGTGAGAGCATCTCGTGTTTAGTCCATATACCAGAATTCGTTGCATTCCGTTCACCCGTTTGCGCTGTAGGATGCTGTTTATAGGGGAAGTTTAATTGTAACTACCCTGTAGAATGATTAGCATTACTTTTACAGGGCTACATAAAAATATTCAGTTACATTAAGAGCTATTAATAAAAATTTGCTGTAATTGCCTTTTCGCTTACATTAAGCGTTTTTAACATTTTCTAACAATTTTTAAGTGTAAATATGATTTTTATTTATCAAAATCCTATTTACATACAATTTAAAATCCTATTTATATACAATCTGTCCGATTGTCTATCTTTCTATCTGTCTGTCTCCTGCTCCCAGTGTCCGTAAATATTTTCAGAATGTTTAAAAAAGGGTATTTATTAATGAAGTTCACTATGGAATTTTCCCTATTTAAAATGACATTACAGGTCCTGTACAACTAGTTTGTGCACAGGGACCAAAAAAAAAAAAAAAAAAAAAAAAAAAACATTTTTAAAAATCACATTTAAATAACTTTCTACTTTTCAGAAAGAAATTGACATGTATTATTAGTATTCTACAATAATGTTTTGTATAGAATATGATCTAATTAACCTTCAGATTTACAGGGTTACCCTAAAATATTCAGATACATTAAGGGCTGCAATTATAATCTAACGGCTGGATTTTCTTTTGCGTTAAGCCCTTTGAACACTTTCACACGATGGCTAAGAGTAGTTTTAAATTGAAATAATCAATCTGTATACTTTTCAATCCGTCTGTCTGCACTGTCAAAAATTTCTGTAAAAGTACAGAAAAGGTATTGAGACTCTCCGTAATTTTACATGAGTTCTCTGTTAAAAGCATTGAACCAAGAAACTCAGTTCTTAATTTACAGATATTTCCCTTTTCAAAACAACGTTTTCCCTGTAGGGATTTTGGTAGATACATTAAATAAAAAACTATATAAATGCATAACCTTAAATTATTTTTATATTCAAGTAAATACCTATTTATATATATATATATTTAACTAGAACTTTTGCAGGTAGAAATATACTGAATAGTTTGTTTCATTGCAGTGTACTATTACGTAAAAAGGGGGAAAAGGGAACGTTAGGGAAAATTAGATTGTTTCTGCGGAATGTTTATCTTCGTATCTACTCATTAAAAGTTTGTTGTTGTTGATTGTATTGAAGAACTTAAAGCAATTCGTGTTTTCATTTGGAATTCCTAATTAGGTAAGCTAAATTTTATATAATCTTTTATACTATTTTAATAATCAACACAAACAATGACTGTTTATGTTAGTTATATTAGTGGTTATTTTTTTATATTTAAATCCTGAAACTTATAAACAGAATTATTCAATTTAAAGATACCTAGAATCTAGTATGTAGTATCTAGCTACGTATTTCGGTTACATAATTCTTTATGTATTTACTGCGGAGGGCGAAATTATACAAATGCAGCAGAAATCAATTAAATTTTATGTATTAATTCACAAGTCTTTTGTCGAAGTTAAATATATGATACTGCTGCTAATTTTATATTAATAGTTTACAAATATTGCATATGTATCTTTAACTTTATTTTCACATGCGTATCTTCTTTAATTTACAATGGAGCAAAATGATGAGAATGTCATAGTTATATTAATGCAGCGGTTCGGGATAGACAGTCTTATCTGCGTATGACTTTGTAAAGCATTTAGAAGAGCTTCCAATAGCAGTTGTAATTGCATTCGTTCAGTTCAAAGAATATTTCCATGTGGGAGAGATGGTAAATGTTTCATAATACCGAAAGAGGCCATTTTAGTTAATAATAACAGATGCTTTCTTCATAAATTGCTCATAAAACAAAACTTTAGAAGACTGTCGTTTTCCTTTTCCTACAAATTCCGACTATGCAAGGTACACAAAATCAATAGGGGAGGAGAATTGTTTTGAAACGACATAGACGTTTGACATTTTGCACGGTAGCAAATAAGAACAAAATAAATTAGAAGTCCGTATGAGCAATAAGAATAGCAAAAGCAAAGAAATCATTAGAGATGTAAAACTACGGCAGTATACGCTTATAACACCTGACATGAAAAAGCCTACATTCAGCTTGCAGAGAAACCTAAGAAAAAACAAATTGGTCTAAAATTTTTTCATGGATTAAAAGAAACTTAATTTAGATGTTCTCGACAACATGCATTCATACCGGTATGAGCTTTTAATGGAAAAGGACGAATTTTCGATATGTTAGCCGGGGGAGGGGGGACTTTCTTATAATTTGAGCCGCCTTTTCTTCTAGAGTTTGGAAGAAAATTGCTTTAGCAGATTTACGAAATAAACATAGATATATTAATTTGTTAGAAAGCGGTTATTGTAAAGGATGAAAAAAGTGTGTGTGTGTGTGGGGGGGGGGGGGGTTGTTAAACACAGTTTAGCACATCCCTAAAAACAGAGAAGCATTATTACGAATTATATATAAGTATTTGATGTTAAACATTATTTTTTCGGGAGCAGGGAAGTTGTACATTAACCCAGCAATGTTTTTTTTTTTTTTTCTTGCCGAGTGTCAACGTTTAATATATAATTTAAGAAACAATGCAAAAAAAAAAACGGTAAAATTATTTTTTTAACACAGTGACAATACTGGATGGGGGGGGGAGGGGAGGGAGATTAGATTAAATTTTCAAACTATTAGCACAATCTGCTCACAAATTGATGTTTAAAGATTAAATGTATAGTTTATGAATCAAGCTGAGTAGAGAAATGTTTTATACTAAATTTTACACAGGCTACATTCTGTGAATAAATTCAAATCGAAGTTTAAAAAAGTTCATTTTAATGCGGAATTATTTTGAAGTATGAAAACAACTGGATTATCGAATTGACGTTCATCACAGGTTAACTGCAATTAAAAAAATACTCTTTTGATGAAATAAGTCAAACTTACAGTGTCTCATCAACACAAAGTCCGAACGCTTTCCGACAAGATTATGGTATGAATTAAAACATTATTTTTCAAGCGTTTCTTTTCTTTCTTTCTTTACTTTTTGAGAAGAACAGATGTCTAATGGCCAGAAAAGTTTATTAAATGAGCAATGTTTTTCTTCGATAAGAATAAGGTTAAATTTTAATCAGAACTTTAAAGACCAGAAATATTATTGAAAATTACATAGATCTTTGATACTAAACATTCTTTAGTGTGTGTGGTGGGGGGGGGGGGGGGCTGATGGGAATAATTTGTATGGATATCAACACAATATTTTCAGTTTTGTTTTCTTAAATGTTCGAAAATCTGTTTGTGTGTTCAATATTTATATATTTGATATAACAAAACAGAAACAAGCAACATAGAAAAACTAATAAAATTGTTTCTTTACCCGCAGCGGGAATGAAAGGGGGAAGTGGGGAAGAAGTTAAATTACACTTTCAAACTTGTTAATTTTCAGTGTACAAACTGAAATTCAAAAATTGAAAGCATAACATTAAGTTGTGCGAAGAAATGTTTAAATGAATGCGAAATTTTATCAAGGTTACATTTTTCGAACTAATTCAAAACTACAACTTTCAAAAGTACAACTAATGCACGTATGTTTTTTGTACTTTTGTGCCGTAACTACTGTCATGACAATATTTCGTCCACAAATTTATTTTGTAAGGCAGAGATAGCCGAAATGACAATTGGCTGTAATTTAAAACTACTTTTTAGCTAAAACGGATGTAATTGATACTATCCTATCAAAACTGGGCCAGAAAATAAGCAGATAATTTTTACTTTCTCTTACCCATAAGGTAGAGAAAGTATTCTTTTTTGGGTCAAATTTTCGAATGTGAAATTTTTTTATATTTACACGTTTTGAAGTCCCCTGAATACGAAAATCATGTTTTTAGCAAATGGTCTGTGTGTATGTATGTGCGTCTGTGTGTATGTATGTATGTGTGTATGTCTGTTATCAGCATATCTCAAGAACGAATAGTAGCAGACATTCCAAACTTGGTATTCTAAATGTGTATCATATAGGGATGCTTCAGTAAGATTTTCGTTAAGATCAAACAAATGGTTCGTGTACAGGGACAATCAAGAGAATTCTAATACATTACGTCTATGGGGGAAATTGCAGGTAAGTAGAGTTTAATGTCTATAGACTGCACTAAACCAAATGAAACGAATATATATTTTTTGTAATAGGGATAGTCAACTGGGGAAAAAAAACTGTGTATGTAGAAGCCTCGCCTCCCCCCCCCTGGGGGGGGAGTCCCCCCTCGAGAGGATTAAATTTTCATGATGGGTATCTTTCAAAAGAGCTCGCTAACACCTTTAAAACGAATGGTTGAACCATAGATCTGCGATAATTTAAAACAAAGTTATCGATTTTTTTTTTTTTTTTTTTTTTTTTTTTTTACTTTTAACAAAAAAAAAAACTTGGAAAAAAAATCGCATTTTTTTTTTTTTTTTTTTTTTTTTTTTTTTTAAATATAGAGAATGAAATGGACTTTTTTGGATATTTAGTGTTATACTACTTCTCTAATATGGAAATCGTCTGCGTTAACATAAAAGATAATTTTTTTAAATAATAAATTTAATAAATTATTTTTTAAAAAGAGAATTATTTTTAATAACCGAATTAAATTCCATATAAATGTAGGTGCATCAATGAAA
Source organism: Salticus scenicus (assembly GCA_963930645.1). NCBI lineage: Eukaryota > Metazoa > Arthropoda > Arachnida > Araneae > Salticidae > Salticus > Salticus scenicus. Next base: position 88,665,099 of record OZ005657.1, on the reverse strand, counting down.
CGGGGGGTTGAGGGGGGTGGTAGCCCCCTCACACAGAATTAATTATCATATAAAACTCTTCCGAAGCCTAATTTGAATTGTTTAACATAGGTTTACATAACAGTACTCGTTATCTTACCTCTTATTCTCCAACCTGTATTTATAGTATTAAATTTCAGGGTAAGAGAAAGTCGTGTGAGTGACACACCAGATTATTTATATACGCAAAAAAAAAAAAAAAAAAAAAAAAAAAAAATAAATAAATAAATAAAAAATAAAAAAATAAAGATAAAAAATAAATAAATAAATAAATAAATTCATGTTAAGCATAATTTTTTTTTTCTTTTCTTTGTGAGGTGTGTGTAGGAGGGGGGGGGGATTTTCAACTCACCTACTGATATTTTATCCCATTCCTTACATAAGGATTTCTTTAGGGATACCAAAGTTTTATGAGGTTTAGCACACACCCTTGTCTCCAAGATGGACCAAATAGAATAATCCATTGAGTTCAAATCTGGGGAATACGGTGGCCATTCTTGAGCTCCAATGAAGTCAGGAAAATTTGTTTTGAAACAATCTTGAGTGCGTTTAGCTCTGTGTGCAGGTGCAGAATCCTGTTGGAAGGTCCATCTGTTGTTTCCAAAGAACTTTCGCGAACAAGGTAAGACAACATCATCCAAAATAAGTTTGCGATATATTTGTTGATTAATCTTTATCCCTTGATCAACAAAAACAAGTGGTGTTTTCCCACTAGCACATATCCCACCCCAACCGATTACAGATTGAGGTGTTGACGCCGTTCAACAATGCAAGAAGGTCCAGGTGCTTCTGCTGACCAAACTCTATCATTATGGCTATTGTGAGCTTGTTCAATCGAGAACAATTTCTCATCTATGAAGACAAATGTTTGCCATCGATCACCTGCGGCCCGCTTTAACAGTTCTTTACACCTTTGAAGTCTTGTGCGTTTATTCTCTGCTGTTAGCTTTTGAGCCTCTTTCATTTTGTAAGGGCGCAGACCTAGCTCTACTTTTTCCATCAAACGTGCAGTTTCTCTGTTAATTTTCATATCTCTAGCAACCTTTCTCATTGAAATCCTAGGATTTCGTTGAACTCGGTTTTTGATAACTTTCCGGTTTCTTGATGTGTTAACTGTGTACTTTCTTCCTCTTCCTGGCCTGTCACCATCATGTCCGAGTTCTTTAAACATTTTGATTGTGTATGAAACCGTTTGCTTAGGCACTTTCAACAGTTGAACAATTTCACATTGTTTCTTTCCTTACTTATGTAATTCAAGTATGGCAGATCGTTTGTTAACCATAATGGTTACCACAACTAACTTACTTACACATTTTTAGTCGCTTTCTAGGATCAATATTTAATGAACTAAATTTATAACTTTAGTGGTAGTTACAGATATTTCGTTTGAAACTTCGTCCAAGTTATTTCTTGTCACCCTGTATATATACAGTGGTGGACATAATTATAAGACATCTATCTAATTTGACAAATAGTGAAAGAAAAGATTCAGAGCTTAAAAATGTTTTATCAAATACGTCAAAAACATAAATTTATTCTGTTATCATATATAATTATTTTATAATAATGATATTTTCATACAATTTAATGAAAAAACTTAAAAACATAATGGACAAAATTATAAGATACCAACCGTTTTTTCCAAATACAGTGGTCAACATAATTAGCAGACACTAATGGTCTAAAAGAAAATCCTCTAACAGGGTTATTCAATATTTGGTGGAGCCGCCATTGTTTTTTATAACATGAAAGATGCGATTCGGCATCGAATCTATCATTTCTAACAAAATATCGCTAGACAGCTCATCCCAAGCACATTTATAGCATTCTTTAGGTCTTCGACGCATATAAACTGCCTCCCATTTCGGTAACCTTCACCAGCTAAGATCCGCTACAAGTTTTCGATGGGATTTATGTCTGGGGAGCGAGAAGGCTACGGGAGAACATTGATACTTTGCTCTGAAAGCCACTTTTTTGTTCCGTGTGATGCATGAATCGGCGGGTTACCGTGTTGGAAAGTGTAGTTTTCGCCCCAAAGAAGTTCACCGTATATGGCTAGTTTATCTTTAAGAAGATTCTTATACTTTTCGAAATTCATTCTTGAATGCACAAAAACAATATCCGTTTTCCCTTGAGCCGAAAAACCAGCCCAAACCATTACTGAGCCTCCACCCATTTGGCTGCTCATTAGTACATGAGGAGATTTCCGTAAATCATGCCAATAATATTGAAACCCGTCAGGACCATCCGGGTTAAACTTTTTTCATCAGAAAATAACACAGAGTACCATTTGGAGGTCCAGGCCATAGTTTTTTTTATCGAAGTTTAGACACTCCATTTTGTGCCGGCTTAGAAGCGGTGGTTTTTTCTTGAACTTTTTATATTTCACATAGGAAGCATTATGCAACACCCTGCGAATGGTTCTCCTTGAACAATTCAGTTTCAAAGCATTTTTAATGCCTGTAATGGTCATCTTATTCTGTGTAGCGAGCGAAAGCACATGGCGTCTGTCTCTCGAGGACAAGCAAGGAGTACCTCCAGATCTTTTAATCCGTTAATTCCTCTTTTCAAAACATTTCTAATTGCACATTTAGAGCGTTTAATAACTTTTGAAATATTATTAATTGAAGCACCAGTTCCATTTAATCTCTAAATCTCGCTTTCTTTTAATTCTGTACCTCGTGGCATGTTTGTAAATGTGTGAAGTCGGTTATCGTCTGCTTTAGTTAACTTCTGACGTCATAACAGTGTGCATAAAATTTGCACATTGCACATTATTTTCGAAAACAAAGCAGGTGTTTTAATTAAAATGTTAGGGTGTCTTATAATTTTGTCCATGGTATTTTTAATTTTTTTTTTATTAAACTCTATAATATCATTTCTGTAAAGCAATTACGTGTGATAACAGAATAAATTTATATTTTTGACGTATTTGATAAAACAATTTTAAGCTCCGAATCTTTTCTTTCACTATTTGTCAAATTAGATAGGTGTCTTATAATTATGTTCACCACTGTATATATATGTATATATATCAATACAAAAAACCCTTAACGGGTTAAAAGTTTGTGACGCAGCTCTGTACTTTATGGCTATAAGAATTAGAAATACGGGTCTTAAAAATAATGATATCAAATTTTCAGTGACGCTTTGATATTAATTAAATTATACATAGATTTTCTTATTTGAATTTGCTTTTTCCTTTTATTTATATTTACAGTGTAAACGTTATTTTCAACATAAAATAATATATAGCATTTACTCATTGATACCTTTCCATTCACATCTCTTATACTATGAAAGCATGTGTTTTAAAAGAAATTATATGAAATTCCAGTAACGCAGTGGTGTTACATTAAGTGATTTGTTTTTAAATTTCTCTGCAATTATTTTGTTTTGCATATTAAAGTATATGTGCACATTGAAATATTGCTTTTAATTTTCAAATACGCTGTCAAATATATCACTTTCATTAAGCTTATATTATGTACTGAAATATATTTATTTCAATGAATTATTCTATCTTTTGCGTCACGCCATCCAAAGCTGAAAAAAATTTCACAGTTTTTTTCTTTGCATCACGATATCTATTTGCATGCATTTTCAATTTATTTGGATGAAATGACACAAAGTAAACATTTCCATATATTTTACTTACAGTTTTGGATGGCGTGACGCAAAAGATAGAATAATTCATTGAAATAAATATATTTCAGTACATAATACAAGCTTAATGAAAGTGATATATTTGACAGCGTATTTGAAAATTAAAAGCAATATTTCAATGTGCGCATATACTTTAATATGCAAAACAAAATAATTGCAGAGAAATTTAAAAACAAATCACTTAATGTAACACCACTGCGTTACTGGAATTTCATATAATTTCTTTTAAAACACATGCTTTCATAGTATAAGAGATGTGAATGGAAAGGTATCAATGAGTAAATGCTATATATTATTTTATGTTGAAAATAACGTTTACACTGTAAATATAAATAAAAGGAAAAAGCAAATTCAAATAAGAAAATCTATGTATAATTTAATTAATATCAAAGCGTCACTGAAAATTTGATATCATTATTTTTAAGACCCGTATTTCTAATTCTTATAGCCATAAAGTACAGAGCTGCGTCACAAACTTTTAACCCGTTAAGGGTTTTTTGTATTGATATCATTACTTTTTAGGGGTTAATGATCAAAACGTAAAATTAAAGGAGCATGGTAATGAGTTATAACACTGTATTAAAAGTGTTGTTTTATAGGTCATACTCGAACAAAATAACAAACTAAATAAAATTTCAAAATTTTATAAAAAGTGATAAAAAAGATGGACACATGCAACATTACAAAGGCATAATATAGTACATTTTAAAAATGACAAAAATTTCTTATTTATATTTATTTCTTATTACTTCATTATTACTTCAAGTGAAAAAACGGGTTCTATTTAAAAATTTTTTAGGTATAGATTTGATTTAAAAGAGAAAAAAAAATAATAGAAAAATCTTTAAAAAGTGAAAATTTTATACTGGTAAATATTTAAGTAGTATAGTTTGTTATGAATTTAATTTAAAAAAAATCTTAATATATTCAAAATTTTATTATAGCTTAACATTTTGTAATTTATATATTATATATACTAGAAACTTAATGAGCAAATTAATTATTTTCAAATTCTGATTTAAGAATTTTTTCAATCCGTAGTTTAAGTGATTTATCACCTAATTTTGAAAAAATTACAAATATTTGCATATGATTATCATATTATTTGTCATTTTTATGAAAATAAAGGAAAAATTTTTTGTTGTTGCAATCACCTTTTAAAATAGAACCAATTTTGAAAGTTAACAACGTATCAGCATGAAAACAATGTAAATACAAAGAATATTTTTGATAAACAAATGTCATATAAAATACAAGTACCTAAATAAATAACTCATTTAAGATATATATTAAAAAAAGAAAAATATATTTTTTTTTTTTTTTTTTGTATTTATTTTTGACGCTTTCCGATAGATGGAGCCAAAACGATTATTTGATATTCAGTATTTCAGATGGAAGAGAAGAAATTCGTCCGCGAAACTGCCGCATCATGGTATTTTCGGAGTAAAAAATAGTTCGATTTTTAAACTGAGTTATAAAAAAAACAAGAGTTTTCCTAGGGAAAAGGGAGATGTCAGGCACATCAGATAAAAGCGATTAATATCATATATAAATTAAACTAAATTCGCTCGAGCCATATTCGAGAAAAAATTCTTAACATATAGTCCGTCCATTTATAACTTAAATGAGCCAATTCATATCTCGAAATATATTGCACGCAGAAATGTAGCGATTTCAGGGTAGGATCAGACAGAAGGTGAAAGTCTATTTTGAAAATATCAGAACATAACCTCCCATATTTCCTGAGATATTAAGTGTCGGCTTTCAGCGGTTTCTTTGATCTTAAAATTCCTGTATATATATATATATACTAGCAGACCCGGCCACGCGTTGCTGTGACTAAGTTATACGTTGAATTATACGGCTGTAAACTATTTAGTACAGTTAAATTATTATTTACGAACAAAGACGAAAACGTTGTAGCCGATGTAAAAACCCACAGGGTTGAGATTTGAAACTTAGGTCAAAATTTGGAAGCGATTGATAAAAATTTTCGTAGTGTTGATATTAAGCACAAATTAATTTTATTGTAGGGTCCTATAAATTTTAATGGAGAAGTGATATATATTATTTCTAATGCTACTTTGGATAAAATTGCTAAAATGACTAATATATAAATTAAATTCTATTAAAATTCTATTAAAATAAAAGTATAAAAGAAACAGACGATTTTAAAATCAATTTTTATGGAGGAGTGAAATATAATATATGCTATAATGGATAATTTTACTATTAAATGACCTCATCATTTTAAATATTTTAAAGAGGGCAACAGCTGTAGTTATAAAAGGGAAAACAATAAGGCTAAACCAGAAAAATAAGTAAATTTGATAAATATTTTAAAACTTTAAAATTGGAAATCTTATGAAATATTGGACATTTAAAGTAAATACATGTATCATTTTAAATACAAAAAGATTTTGGAAAAGTTTAGTGTATTTTAACGAAGTGATGAGAAGTTTTTGAGTATGTTAAAATTTTAATAGTAAATTCAAGTCAATAAAGATGGGAAACATTGAGGATTAAGATAAGAATAATTATAAGATTAAAAAAAAAAAAAAAAAAAAAAAAAAAAAAAAACTTTTTATATACCATGCTTTTAAATTTTAATATACTAATAATATACAAATTAAAAGGAAAATGATAAATATTCTATCATAGTTTGAAGTCAAATTTGTTTTCAAATGTCTAAATAAAATATCTGATGTAAGATACTAATATTTTGCAGCGGAATAGATTTCATTTCTGTCATCCTTGGCGAAAAAAAAAGAATATCGCCAAATTATCTGGCGAAAATATTTAATTCCTTTCAAAAATCATGGTTATTTTAACAACTTATATTAAAAGAGTAATGAATAATATGAAACAATATTTCGTACAATACATATTACATGTCATACATACGTACAATGAATAATACATATTACATTTCGTACAATGCATACATCTGGCATGTATATTTTCGTGTTACGCTTTTGATCGCCAAATAATAATAATAATAAAAAAAAAAGCCAAGGGCGACAGAGTTTAAAAATTTAAAATTAAAATTTTGTCAATTTGACAGCAAAATAATTCAATCTAACACCCGCGATAACTAATACATATCTATACCCAAATATAAGGATTAAAATCGGGAAATAAATTTCCTCGATTTTTAATAATTTCTTACAAAAAATCCAGTGGGCAATTAACATAGGAAATCTTTTTCTTGGCTGCACAGACGGTCAGTGAGTTACACTTCGCTTGCGTATAGAACTCATAGATATAGTATAGCATATATAGAATAGAGTGATCATTGGGGAGAAAAAAGTTATTCCTTTTCATTTGGGAAAAGACGACGTTTTTACCAAAATATGGCCGTCTTTCCCCGAGTGAATACACACGGGAATACATACTAATATTTTAGCAAATAAAATTTATGAATAATTTATTTGCTAAAAGGGAATGGAAGACTCCAGATACAGTTTCAAATTCATATTTCTTTCTTTCTTTTCTTTTTCTTTTTTTTTTTTTTTTTTTTTTTTCAATACCACTTAATGGCTGTTTCCAAAGCTTTTATTTTTTATCTTTTTTCGGCATCAAAAATCTTTCTACGATAACATGGGGATGAGAGATCTATATATATTACTATATCTATGATAGAACTACATTAGCACTTTATCAATGTGTATAAAATCTTTAAATTGATTATGACGTCAATTTTCGTGAGATGCATAATTTAACTTTTTATAATTTTTTAACGTTCACGTTTGATTAAATGTATTTATTTTTATGTCGAAAGAAAATGAACTCGTATTTTTTTTTTTTTTTTTTTTTTTTTTGGCAACAATTAAATTAATGGAACTCACAGATATTTTGGAGCAACTTTAATAAAGGTCTATAATTAACAAATAATTGAAATAAAACAATATTGTGACAATAAATTGAGATAAAAACTATCCTATCTCTCAAGTTGGATCAAACTGCACACAGTGTGCAAAATTTCATCAAAATCAGTTCCTTAGTTTAGGAGTTTACCCCGGACAAACATCGTGACACGTAATTTATATATATATACAGATTAAATTATAAAGTTTTGATCAATGAAGCACAAATAAGTAAAAAACAGGATTAATTTCACTGTATTATCTTCATTATAATATGAATTCAATTTACACTTCAGTCTAAGTAACACGTGGCCGGCTATGCTAACACCAAAAATTTAAAAAGTGGAAATAATTGAATTATACGAAATTTATTAATAGGTTAAAAAGTTGAAGATTCTTTGTGTAGATGGCAGCACCAAATATATTTCAGCTTTCATTTCAACCCAGTCGAAAGGTATCGACATCTGTTAGAATCATTTGGAGTTAACAGATAATTGTGACTGTCAAATAATAACAGACAAATAATTAGCAATAAATTTAAATTGCGACTATAATTTGAGATTTAAACTATCCTATCTCTCAAGTTGGATCGAACTGCACATGGTGTGCGAATTTTATTATAATCGGTTAAGTGGTTTAGGAGTCCATTGAGGACAAACATTGTGACACGAGATTTATATATATTAAGATAAGTGTCGCAGTTTTCGTTCGTTTTTCCGTTTCCGCTGAGTGTCGTGGCGTTCGCTTGTTTTTGCGCTTGCGTCACTAGAAAAACTGCCGTTTTTCATGATAATGAATCATTATGCGTAGTAAAATCCAAGCAACAGATACAATATCACTGGAACCCCATAGACCAATAAGAATGAATATTTTTCAAGTATGATAAGCCCAGAAATGGAAAAAAAATTCATCAGGGGAGACCTTTTTCACCCTTGAGCACCAATGTAAGATTTCGTTCACTAGTGGCTATAATAGCAAATCACTAGTGGGACCCCTATCGTACATGAAATTGATTGAAGTGAAATTTAAGATGGAATAAACTATCAATTTCAAATTATGAAAGAATCCAACAGAAAACAACTTTAATTATCAAAATGTAATAAACAAATAGTACTCAGAAGATGATACACTTGGAGCCACATGAATATTAATTCAGGGGTTTATATGTTTATGGAGTAAA